>WEKX01008949.1:362271-522324 GCA_013390025.1 Pitta sordida | reverse complement strand
TTTATTCTCTTGAGAAAAAAAGACCAAAACCAACACCACAAATTCAAACTGAGGCGGTTGTTTTAGCAGAGCAGAGTGTGCTGTGTGTGCACGGTCACTTCTGTACATATTGAATTAAAATGGATAGTCCCAGGTGGAATTTCTGCACTGGTGTGTGATCTGTCTGGATCACTTCCCTTTCCTGACAAAGGAAAGGTAATGGTGCCTTGCTCTCTGTGAAGCTCCCTCCTGGCACCGTCGTGACTGTTCAATTTACACAAGTCCAAACTGGCTGTAGGGGGCAAGATGTGTGCTAATGTTGTCTACTGCCCTGCAGGATCTGGGCTTCAGAAGCTGTGGGAAGTTACAGCCTTCAGGTATATTTCTTCCATCAGGCAGACTGAGGTTTGCTGGAGATTCTTGGTTTTGAGGTTTGGCAGGAATTGTCATTTCACTTTGCTAGCAGAGGGTTTGAATATATGCCGCATAATTAACACCAGGAAATTCTGGCTCCTGAGGCTATAGGGTTAAACAAATATATGTCCCCATTAAACTTGAATAATAAGAGGTTAACTCATTAGGAAAGGAACACTCTTGACTGCTTAATGGAGGGAGAGAGTATTAAATCTTATGGTTCTTTGTGAACCTTTATATTACTTTAACTTCCTTTTCTGAGTGTTAGTTTTTCTACAATAGAATATTTTACACCCCAAAATTTATCTCCTCTATATTCTGTATGACTTGATTTCTGGATTGACATACCCTGGAGCCTTTGATGTTTTTAAAAATTATGCTTTGTTGATGGTTGGTGCATAATTAAAGAATAATACACAGTGCAGAACAAAGGCAGATCTTGAAAATCACTTATTTGAATGTCCAGCAGCAACAATTTGCATGCTTGTGTCTTTCCTATTTAATCCTTTCTGTCCCGGAAAAAAATACATTGTACTACTAGGAAAGATGTGGAGGTAAGTCACAGCAAGTGGCCTGCAAATATAACATTTTTATAGAAGTAATTTAGTTGCAAAAACATAACTAAACCTTATATTTAAATATATAAATATTATATAAATATATTTATAAGTATTATATAAACATTTAAAACATTATATTTCCAGTTCCAGACTACAGTTAATTTCCAAGGGATGGACCTGGCTTGTAAATCTCTGCTTGGAGTTGATTTGGACTAGGAGCTTTCTGGATGTGTTCGTACTGGGTTGATTGAAGAGTTCAAGGATCACTGTCACTTATTAATGTAGAATGGGCCTCTGGGAACAAGCAAAAGTTGTCAAATTTCAGAGGAAAACTGGTTAAGTATGCATGAATTAATATAGCCAATGCAGACGCTTGCAAGCCTAATAGTTCTCTGATTGTGGTGTAAG
The DNA here is from genome assembly GCA_013390025.1 of Pitta sordida. Taxonomy (NCBI): domain Eukaryota; kingdom Metazoa; phylum Chordata; class Aves; order Passeriformes; family Pittidae; genus Pitta; species Pitta sordida. The sequence goes on along the minus strand of WEKX01008949.1, from coordinate 520,963 downwards.
CAAACCTTATCCCAGTGGCAGTGGCATGCCCTTGGAGTTCCCCAAATGCTGTGGTACTCTGGAGAGAGCATGTATTTGTGCTTAAAATTATAATTCTGGCAGAGTGGTTGCTCCCTCTGCCCTGGAAATAAATGAGCTCCATCTTCTTCAGCTGTTTTCCTCCAGCTCCTGTTACTTGCTGAGTACTGACCATGTACTCCAGGGTGGAGTTGCTGATGGAAGTGAGAGATGCACCACTTTGCTGTCTGAGAGGTTCTCCTGGACAAGTCTCCCTCACTCCAGGCATCCTTATGTGTTGCTCCTTTGAATGGTGTGAATCTGGGTTCTTGGGAACAATCCTGTTGTGTCAATAATTAATCCATGTGTGGGCTTCTTGTAATACAATTAAGCTATTGGTTAGTATGGTTTGGCCCAACCAAGGGGAGGAAAGTGGTTCTTTGAACATATTTTCTGGAACTGAGAGACTGATTTTTCTTTGAGACTATTCCATTAAACAACAGGAACATATTTAATTAAATAATGAACTTTGGGTAAACTGAGCACAGTGATCATCTGGTTCTTCTGCATTATGTTCTGGGTCTTTTGCAACAAACATCTGGATGTCTCTGGCTATAGATTTCTTGAGTTTGGCAGTTAAAAAAATTCTAGAGAGGATATTAAGTTAGATGCCCATGGGTGAGAAGAGGAACTTGGAGTGTTCTCGACCTTTGATGTCCTCCTTAAGAAATGGAATTTTGTTTATGGAACAGCTACATGTGTGAATTATCTCTAGCTGGGAAAGTTCTAGCCATGGAAAAGACAAAGTGTAGCCTCAGACTATAAGTAATAACGCTTTTCAAGGCAGGAATAATAATAATTTATAATGCATGCAGCTGTATAAGCTCTCAGCAGAATCAATTATGGAACATTTTATTTTGTGAATCACCTGAGAATAGTCTATCTTCCCAAAGCTTGCAGAAGAGAGATGCAAATAGTCTGGGAAATGCTTCCAAGCAAGGAGCTTTCCAATGGCAAATAGTAAACCAATGATGTCAGCCCAAGACAGGAAATCGGCATTTTGGCTCCTGCATCCTCCACAGCTCAGCCTCTTTCCTGTATGTGGGAGTGTGCATGTATGTGGAACTGTATAAATAATCACACCCCAACATGCTTCATGCGGTGAGGGACTGCCTTGGAACAACTGGCTTCTGGGATGAGTAGGTGCTTAGCATAAACACTTGGATGTGCTTAAAAAAAGCTGAGGAACCTGTTTTCAGCTGTGTTTTGTGGAATGATCCTGAATTCCAAGCTGTTCCATATGCTGCAGCAGGGTAGAGGAAATTACACCTTTTTTCTCTTTTGTTCAAAGTGACATACTTTTGTTGAATTTACTGTCTGTTATGTGGGCAAATTAATCTCCATGTTTTTATCAGGTGTTTCATGCAAGACTTCTGCAGCAGCAGTCTAAGTATTTAGATTTCTGTCTTTATTGGCCTGGTTTCCACTTTAGCAAATTCACAGCTTGTGAGCTCTTGCTGGAAAATTCAAATGTGCAAAACATTAAGGGAGCACTAAGCGCAGCCGTCCTCTTAATTTGTGCCCTGTCTTCTGCTACTAATAGTGTGTAACATCTGACTACAGTAATGCCTAGAGCACCAGCTCCTGTTGTGCTGGGTGCCATGTGGGTGGGAGGGGGAATTCCTGCCTTCTGGGGTCTTGAGTAGAGACGAAATGATGCAGGGGCTCGGGAAATGGCAACAGTGGGGAAAGAGAGGAAGTGACTTGGCCACACAGCAGATCAGTGGCAGGACAAGGAATAGAATTGGGTCTCTGCTAGGGTATTTAGTCACATCTAAACTCATTTTTCATGGTGCCTCAAGGCAGACTAGGTGACTTCTTACAGTACTTGTTTTGTCCCATTTTATTACAAGCCCATGGATGAACTAGCTGGTACGTGCTAATTAGTGAATGCAGACAAAGACAAAGCCTGCTCAGGCTCACCTCAGCTTGCCCGCGGTAAACTTAATGCTGACCATGACTTTTCCTTGTTTCCACTGGCCAGTTAGATGTTGTGCCAATCTTGATTAACTTGGTAGTTTAAAACCTGAATTCAATTAATTTCATCATACAGACAAGCCCTCTGGCTATGTGAGGTTGCAGAGAGAGGCACAGAAATTAGGCTTGTGTCACTACCTGCATTTCTCTGGAGTCGTTGAAATCCTGCATTGGTTCATAACCTGCAAGTACAAAAGTAAAGCCGATAGACAGGGCAAAAGATATCTTGCTAGTGTGTCATAGAATGCCGTGGCAGAGAAACCATGCTTAAAGTGGAAATGCTGAGCTCTTGCTATGAAAGAGAAAGTCTCTTCTACAGATCCAACACGTTAGTAATGACAAACAGATCTTCCAATGGATATTGACTTAGGGAAAATAAGATGGATTAATACGGGCATTCATCTGCACTGTCAGTCTAATATCAAGATAATTTTATTTGATAGTTCAATGTAATGAACTCCCCTTTTCCTTAATACATATTTGCAAAAAGTAGGCAATATTGTAATACAGTAATTAGCCATATTTGCCTTTACCATGTGTGAATAAGATTAATATACTGGAGTGTTCAACCTAATTGATCTATTATGTGATAGGGACTCACAACCAGACTGCAAATTACAGTTTAACCCCCCAAAGGGCTAGACTTGTTTAGAAAATGTGCGAGTCTTTAAGAGATAAAATTAATAGAACTGACGTTGACCTAAATATTCAATGTTATTAATTGTATCAGTGGATTGTTCTCTTATGTGTAACTAGGAAGGCAGAGTGTTCAGAAAGGAGCGGGTTTATGACAGCAGTGGGAAGGGTGGCTAACAGAAAACATGACAATTATTGCAAACCAGGTTTCCTGGTTAAAAAAGTGATTGTCACAGGCCCTTAAAATTGCTATTCCATGTGGTTGTGATTAAACAAATCATCCGTGCAGTGCGTTTGGAACATAATGGCTCTGTGGGAAAAAAAATGTAAATCAGGTTTTTGTATTAATGAAAACAGTTTAATATGGTTTTAATGACCCATTTTTCAGTCTTCACCAGAAAGTAATTACCAGTTAGATAGTTAGTGCTCTGGGCTTTGTTCTGGCTCTCAGAACTCCTTCAGCTGGTCACCCGGGGGAGTCCTGCCGCGCTTCGGGGGCAGCCCTGGGCTGGTGACCCAGCAGCAACGGGGCCCTGCTCTGCTGCAGCTCCTGCCTTCTGCGTCCTGGGGCATGAGGGACACGTGGAGCTGTGCCTCGGAGTTCCCCACTCATTGCTCATAAGGCCAAGGGTAAACCTATAATGAGAGGCAGCAGCTGCCCCCGAAAACCAAAGTGGGAAGAGCTGGCAGTGCCTGATTAATAACTGATCTCTGGGAGAGGGCCACGGACTGGCAGCTGCAAGAGAGAACGTCTGGGCATGGTGGCAAGATGAGGAGCGATGGCCTGGATGTGGACACCGTGGTTCCTGAGGGAGGGTGGCATCCAAAGGTGTACTGAATGTGGACAGCCAGCAGGTTCAAATGGCCACAACCTGTTCATGTCCAGGAGAAGTGAGAGAGGATGATGCCAGTNCGGGAAATGGCAACAGTGGGGAAAGAGAGGAAGTGACTTGGCCACACAGCAGATCAGTGGCAGGACAAGGAATAGAATTGGGTCTCTGCTAGGGTATTTAGTCACATCTAAACTCATTTTTCATGGTGCCTCAAGGCAGACTAGGTGACTTCTTACAGTACTTGTTTTGTCCCATTTTATTACAAGCCCATGGATGAACTAGCTGGTACGTGCTAATTAGTGAATGCAGACAAAGACAAAGCCTGCTCAGGCTCACCTCAGCTTGCCCGCGGTAAACTTAATGCTGACCATGACTTTTCCTTGTTTCCACTGGCCAGTTAGATGTTGTGCCAATCTTGATTAACTTGGTAGTTTAAAACCTGAATTCAATTAATTTCATCATACAGACAAGCCCTCTGGCTATGTGAGGTTGCAGAGAGAGGCACAGAAATTAGGCTTGTGTCACTACCTGCATTTCTCTGGAGTCGTTGAAATCCTGCATTGGTTCATAACCTGCAAGTACAAAAGTAAAGCCGATAGATAGGGCAAAAGATATCTTGCTAGTGTGTCATAGAATGCCGTGGCAGAGAAACCATGCTTAAAGTGGAAATGCTGAGCTCTTGCTATGAAAGAGAAAGTCTCTTCTACAGATCCAACACGTTAGTAATGACAAACAGATCTTCCAATGGATATTGACTTAGGGAAAATAAGATGGATTAATACGGGCATTCATCTGCACTGTCAGTCTAATATCAAGATAATTTTATTTGATAGTTCAATGTAATGAACTCCCCTTTTCCTTAATACATATTTGCAAAAAGTAGGCAATATTGTAATACAGTAATTAGCCATATTTGCCTTTACCATGTGTGAATAAGATTAATATACTGGAGTGTTCAACCTAATTGATCTATTATGTGATAGGGACTCACAACCAGACTGCAAATTACAGTTTAACCCCCCAAAGGGCTAGACTTGTTTAGAAAATGTGCGAGTCTTTAAGAGATAAAATTAATAGAACTGACGTTGACCTAAATATTCAATGTTATTAATTGTATCAGTGGATTGTTCTCTTATGTGTAACTAGGAAGGCAGAGTGTTCAGAAAGGAGCGGGTTTATGACAGCAGTGGGAAGGGTGGCTAACAGAAAACATGACAATTATTGCAAACCAGGTTTCCTGGTTAAAAAAGTGATTGTCACAGGCCCTTAAAATTGCTATTCCATGTGGTTGTGATTAAACAAATCATCCGTGCAGTGCATTTGGAACATAATGGCTCTGTGGGAAAAAAAAATGTAAATCAGGTTTTTGTATTAATGAAAACAGTTTAATATGGTTTTAATGACCCATTTTTCAGTCTTCACCAGAAAGTAATTACCAGTTAGATAGTTAGTGCTCTGGGCTTTGTTCTGGCTCTCAGAACTCCTTCAGCTGGTCACCCGGGGGAGTCCTGCCGCGCTTTGGGGGCAGCCCTGGGCTGGTGACCCAGCAGCAACGGGGCCCTGCNAAAAAAAAATGTAAATCAGGTTTTTGTATTAATGAAAACAGTTTAATATGGTTTTAATGACCCATTTTTCAGTCTTCACCAGAAAGTAATTACCAGTTAGATAGTTAGTGCTCTGGGCTTTGTTCTGGCTCTCAGAACTCCTTCAGCTGGTCACCCGGGGGAGTCCTGCCGCGCTTTGGGGGCAGCCCTGGGCTGGTGACCCAGCAGCAACGGGGCCCTGCTCTGCTGCAGCTCCTGCCTTCTGCGTCCTGGGGCATGAGGGACACGTGGAGCTGTGCCTCGGAGTTCCCCACTCATTGCTCATAAGGCCAAGGGTAAACCTATAATGAGAGGCAGCAGCTGCCCCTGAAAACCAAAGCGGGAAGAGCTGGCAGTTCCTGATTTATAACTGATCTCTGGGAGAGGGCCACGGACTGGCAGCTGCAAGAGGGAACGTCTGAGCATGGTGGCAGGATGAGGAGCAATGGCCTGGATGGGGACACTGTGGTTCTGGCATCCAAATGTGTACTGAATGTGGACAGCCAGCAGGTTCAAATGGCCACAACCTGTTCATGTCCAGGAGAAGTGAGAGAGGATGATGCCAGTCACTGAGGAAACAGCTCGGGACCCCGGACTTGTGTTTGTGCCAACTCAGTAAACCTCTCTGCTCTCGTGTACTGAAGCGAAGTTCTGACTTAATGACTGAAGTCTTTGAGTGTTTTTAATGCTTGGAAAGGGTTAGCAGCTGGTGGCTGTTTATTAGGAATGGGATTACTGGATTAGCTTCTGCTGCAGTGCTGCCCAGCACTGGTGTTTGCCCTCTGAGAAGGGCACTGCAGTGGGTCCAGAGCTGCCATTAGAGCAGGAAAGACATCTCCAAATCAAGCAAATTAAGACACCTACTTACATGAGAACAGATACCTTACAATAAAGGGCTCCTTGATCTTAAAAAAAAAAAAGGCACAATACAGTGCAGTTCCTCAAGGTGGGAATACATAGGGTCAAAAAGGTACATCTTTCACTTTAGGAGTGGATAACAATGGAACTGCCTGCTGAGGAAAATGATGATTTAAATGTCACCTGAAATTTTAATATCAAGGCAGAATGTTTTCCTCTAGAAACCTGTTGCAGATACTCAAAATGTGCTCATCCTATTGCTATTGGACAGGTGGCTGGGCAGGAGATATCAGAGCTGCTGGCCTTCGAACTTGTATGTTAAGAGTAATACTGGGGGAAATGCTTGGGGGAAAGATACATTTTGGCCTGATCTTCCTAACACTTATTTCAGCTTGGAAAATTCACAATATGTGTATGAGACCAGTCAACATAGAGGGATGGGACTGTATTCAGTGTTCCTGATGCTATTGAGAAATAAAGTAGTTTGAGGGCAGTGAGTGAGAACAGAAGGAGATTTTGAGGGAGGTGAGGGTCCTTCTGACTTTATTTATCCATTGTAAAGAAACATGTGAAAGTAAACAGATATCAATTTTCTAAAACCCCCTCCCAGGTCACCTCTGTAAGAGAAATAATGTGGCACAACTCAATGCCAGGCACTGCAGATTTTGTTGGGAACATAAAGGAACCTGGTGCTTTATTTTTATTTTTGAAGTGGAAGTGGTTCACAAGGTATACCAGGGAGATGATTCAGTGCTTACAGTTGTGACATGTCAGAGGCTCCTAAGCTCAAAGACGAGTGTCTTTATTGTGTTTTCCTTTTCATCTTCCAAACTTTGAGCCCCTGTGTTCCTATCATTTTCCCTTTCCAATGTGAAATAAGGAGCATATTCTAAACAATGGTGCTCTTTTGATACATGCCATAATAAAGAAACACTGACTTGGAGAACAGCAGATCATAGCTGTCCACAAAGAAGTACAGAGAGGTGCAAATCCTTTTGGCATGCCACCACAGCAGTTGTTCCTGCTGGCTGATGGAAACCCAACAATTATTTTTCTCTTCTAACATAACAGGGACAAAGGAGCTTCTCTTAGCAGCCTGTCTCTGCCCTAATTTATATTGCAGCTTTTTAGGGAAAGGAGCAAAAGTCATTTTAGGAGCTATTGAAAGATGTCTTCCTCTTTTGTAGCTCCTGTATGTTTTTGGCAAGTGAAGTGGAATACATTTGAGGGGCACATCAATGGCAGCAGCCAGCAAAGTGTTCAGGAAGGGCCTAATCACCTCTTCAAGGTGGCAGAGCTGCTCTGAGATCCTGCCAAATGGGGAAGGTAGGAGGCACCTCGGGGATCCAAGGGAGGGCTGCCCCATGCCTGGGTCTACAGGGCTGGTGGGTTGCCATCCGCAGAAAAGGAGGCAATGGGGGCCAGGTTAGGAAGCCAGAGTCCAGATCTTGTGGGTCTGCATGTTGGATCATGATTTGTGTCAGGCTCTTCCTGAGACAATTCTGTTCTCTGCCACTGCAGACACCATGAGGAGCTGGTTATGGTGATGCTATGGAAAGGCTCTGGGGTCTGCCACCCTTGCTCCTGAAGACTGAGCTGTGACTCAAAAAAGGCTCCAGTGCCCCATCTCACCCCTGGGAGTTGCTGCATGGTCTGTCTTTGTAACACTTAATAATTCAGACTTTTGTCTGCCTCAAATGGAGTGACTTTTGCTGTCCTGTTGTGTATGTGTGATGGCAGCTCCCTACTGAATTGACCCAGGGAACCTATTCTGATTGGGACAAAATACGTAGTTAGGAGTTGACCCCTGTGTATAACAACTTGTGCTGCCTGTGCATTTTAACTATGAAACCATCTCATCTCTTCTTAGTCTCCCTGAGTTATCTCTGGGCTTCGAGAAAATCACAGAGAGAGTGACAAAATCTGTCTTAGAGACATGAATGCTTGGGTCAAGGAGTGTTTTTTCTTATGTGAGTATAGGAATATTCAGTGCTTAATGGCTCTAGTTTCTGACTGAAACCTCTTTAGGCTTTACTGCACCGTGAGTGAAAAGTAATGAGATTGGCCAGAAATAAAAAAGCCCCAGAAATTCTGATTTTTCTGCCAGACTGAGCGGCATAGAATCCCCTCTCCCTTGAAGGCTGGCTGGGAGGGAGTATTTCCATAGCTAGGGGTGGCTGAGCCGTGAAGCACATGGCAAGCCTTTGCAAAATGAGGGTTTAACTCCTCCATGACCTGCCTGCTGACACTGTGTTTGGCACTCAAACAAGCTGACCACTGTCATAATTAGTGCAGTGTCTCAGCCATGTTACACCAAATGTGGCACTGCTTTCTCAGGCTCTGCTGCTCCTTCTGACAGTGCTGTGCCCATGACCCTTGATATGCCAGTCGTTCACCCTGCTGGGGCTACCAGACTTTGTCAAAGGAACCTAAAATGTATGTGCTAAATCTGTGGATGGCTGCTGGATATTGGTATTTGTAAGACTCTAGTCTGAAAACCTCCCTCAACTTTTTAGTTCCTTTGCCCTTCCAATCACAGTGATTCTTTCTTCTGAGGAGGCTCCATTCATCTCTTTAGTTGCCCTGTTAAAGGCTGTTTTGTTGCTCTCTGACATTTATCCTTCTGTTAGGCTGTTCCTGTCTTGTCTCTGTGTTTGATGGCCAGATGGTTGGGATAAGCTCTGTATCTGGAAGACACTTGGAAACACCAAAAAGCAGAGTTCTTAATTTTTTTGGCTGGACGATACTTGATTTATCTTGTTCCTGTCACTGCAGTTCTGTTTTATCTGGTTTTAATGTCTGCTTTCTTTAAAAATAAACACTGGGGGAGGGTCAGGCTCTGCGTTAGATCCCAGTGCTGCGACTTCATGGGGCTGTTGCAGATTGGTGGGCCCAGCATCATGTCGTCTGCTGTCCCCGAGACTCTGGGCCATGTTCGCATAGCTCAGTAGTCCTGGCTGTGCTGGGTCTGTGCTCCCTTGGCTGTGCCGCAGGAAAAGCGAGCGAGCTGCTCTGGGCAGTGACATACAGAGCTTGAGGGGGAAGAGGCAAGCTCAGGGGGTGTCTGTTCTTAATCATTTTGAAGGTTTTTACAGATGGGCTTTCTGGAGCTGGGAGATGGTTGGAGGAGGTGGGCATCTCCTGCAAGCAAAGCCCTCTGTCTTCCCAAGGAGCCCTGCTCCGCTGCTGTCTTAGAGGAGCTCTGGGAGCCTCAGCGCGGCTGCGTGGGAGGAGAAGAGGGATTTGTGGTCGAGCTTCTGGGAATTAAAAAGGGTTGAAATCTTGCCAGACGAAAATGAGAACACTTAAAAACTAGTGTGAAATACAGGAACCACTGAAGTCAGTGCAAGTTTTGTTCTGGACTTCAGTGGCATCAAGATTTTATCCCAGCTGTGTGTGGGAAGTTGGAGATATGTCTGTTGCAGTGTTTGCTGCTGTAGCTCTATAGCATATAGAGGTGTTTCTTTCTAGAAATAAGTGTTACAGCTGCAGTGTCAGAGCTCCCAAACTTACACGTGCAAACAGCTGAGAGAACCTGTGGAGGTGTTTGTAGGGTTAAACTCCCCACGCTCCTTTTCACAGTCAGGAGATAGTGTGTGCTCCAGCACTGACCATTCCCGACTTTAAATGTACCTTTTCCTCTGGAGGGAAAAATCTAATTTATCTCCACAGCATCGTGTGACCTCCTGATCTGTTGGTGCAGTGAATAGTAATATAAATACTTGGCACACATACAGGGAAATCAAATAACAATTAAAAAAACCCAACTGAAATAGCAATAATTAATTCTATTAGACTAACAAGAACTTGCAGAAATCTCTGTATGGGGTTGATTTTTTTCTGTAATCTATGATTTTTAATTGGGTACTTTGGTCAGGAGATGGTGCTGTAAATATGTCCAGTTGTCTTTTACACTTCTCTAAGCATCCCTGATGTAATGCAGTATTGAACTCTGAAAGCAGATTACCCTGAAGACCCATTCTATTGTGACATCTGCCCTGTGTACCTTAGCGAAGAGGAATGAATTACATGGCTGAGGAGCTGTCAAGCAGTTTCTGTACCTCAGATATGGTCTCCTGGCAATCTGCTATCACTTGATCTTCCCCAGCAATGAGGGTTTGTCCTATCTTTTGTCCTTAAATGCCCTCATTGCCTCTCAAAGAGTGTGTTATTTGGGCAAAACCCAGGCAACTTGTACCAAGCCCCAAGTACCAAGTTCTACCACCCAAAAGTTAAGTAGGAAAGCTCCTTTTAGTGTTGTGAAATCCTGCTGACCTTAGCAGTAATATGTTATGTCTTGCATGCTTGAGGTGTACCCAGTAGGAAAAGCTGTCTGTAGACATGTCTTCACAAAGCTTTTTGTCTCAAACCTGGGACCCAAATACATAATCTAATAAGATCTGATGAGTTCACTACTGATTCCTGGAGATATGAATAACAAACCACTAACGGGATGCTTTTAGGTGTCTCTAATTTGTGTAGTCTTCACTTAATAGGTATTTTCTTGTATATTCTTAACAGCAAAAAATACTATGCAATTTAAATGTCTGGAGAGAAAAATAAGCTCCAAAAGAAACTGCAGCTAAGCGGCAATGCATATGTGACAGTAGATAAAATACATATGCTAATAGACTACTGCCAGGCCATGGAGTATTCCTGCTTTGCAATGCCAAGAAATAGATAATGGCTTTGAGGTAAAGCCATTTCATCTGTTTTTTCAGGTTGCTAATTCCAGTCATGGTCAGGCCCTACCTCCCTGTCTCACCATGCAACCTGAACTGCACTGGCTAAACTGGCACAGTGTTATCTCTGGCAGCCTAAGGAATGGGAAACTGTCCTGGCTCAGCTGCCCAGCCTGGTTATGTTGTGAGAGAGCACCTTGTGTGGTGGATGGACTGTGGAGGATGACCACTCTGAATGTGAAAACCTTGGGGCAGCGAGCTGGGGGTGGACTATCCTCTGACAGCAGTGCTGGGGCTCAGATTTCTGGTGGCATATTTAAAAGCACTGCTGTCTGGGTTTGTGCATTGTGTAGAAGGAATCGTTTTGTTCAGTAGTTCTGGTGGTGCCTTTTTGCAAATAAAACGTTAATGACTAGAGTGGAAAATACTTTAAATTCTTTTTGATAACTTCAAAAATGTTTTCAGTAGCAGCTGAGTTGTCAGAAAATATTTACATAAGTGCATCTGTGAACCTCACTACAGTATCTTAAGATCTGCATCAGCTTTGTCACTTCCTTACAAATAGCTGTGAGCGATCTATTATGTAAAAAGGTTCAGTTTAATTTACAGGAAGCCTTACATTTTTCTCCAAGTACTATGTTTAGTTTATTTTTTTAAAACTACTGTGCCTTTTTTTAATGCTTCCCTACAGAAGTCTGGATGATTTGTAGGGAAATGTAATACCTCTTTATGAGGCTGGCTGACTTGGGAGGAGAGAAGTGAGCAGTCCTTGTGTAGGTGAGCTGTTCCCAAAGCCTCCCTTGGATCTCCTGGCCCAACACTGAGGTGTTAAGTTAAAACTTCCCCTGTTGATGAGCTCTGAAGTGATACCAACATCAGAAATGCCCAGAAGTGCATGTTTCCCCCTACTGCAGAGCTCATGGAAACCTTTGGGAGTGAGGATGACTGTTCCTGCTCCACACCTGGAATGGGCAATTCTGGCTGTTCTGCTGGAATAAGTACCAGCCTGGCAAATTCCTGATAACTTCCATGAAATTTTTGGTGGTTTGTTTTAGATTTAGATCTTTGTGTGGTGACTTCAGTAAAAAGTAACAGGCCGTATCTCTGTTCCAAGACCTGATGCTCATGCTGGCGTAATGTTGTTTTCCAAAACTGCTGTTAATAGTTAAAGCCTGTGGATATTTTAATTGCAAAACAAATGGTTGATGTTAACGTGAATTAGCTATTTACGTTAGCTAAACTGACTTTTAATCTCTTCTCTGCTCTTTTAACTTGAAAGATAAAGCTGTCCCTTGGTTGAACTGGTCCGAAAAAACAAAGTTGTCTTACGGTTGCACCTTACATTGTTCTGAATGTTTTATATGGACTCAAACAATTCGATATCTTTAATTGCTTTATGTAAATTTGAGCTACCCAAGTTGCAAAGCTTCCCTCAACAACTAGAGGCCTGTTGGCATATGTCCTTAATCAGCTGAAAATAATCAGGGACACTTCCTGAGGTTGCTTTGTTCTTCTCCACTGCAATGTGTATTGTGTGTGGTCACGTTCTCCAAGTGTGTGAAGACTTACTCACACTGTGGGAATTTCTGCTCTATCTGCATTGCTGATGTAACCAGCTATTCAGACATATTTCTCCCTTAAGTGTAAAGCTAGAGACAATGATAATAATGGGACCAATTATTTTTTCCTAACATAGTGTCCCAGATCTGACTTTTCCTGGGAGAATACAGTGTTTCTCTCTTATTTTTTCTTCTAAATGCTATATGATATATTATCAAGGAGAAGATGAGGAGAGATGAGTGATCTTCCTCTCCAACTTGGTAATGAAAGAATTACATGTTGCTATCCAGATAATAACTGAAGAAAGGCAGACACGAAGGCAGACTTTGAGCTGGTGCAGCATTCCCTGGAGAAAGAGAATATATCAGCTGAAATTTCTGTTGATTTTCATGTGTACTTTCATTTGGTGGGAGATTAAGATCACTATATAGGGATGCTGATACTGGATAGAAATTTGCATAGGAAGGGTGATTTTCCTAGTACTACTCTCTAGAGTTAGTACTTGAAATTTCCCAGAAAAATGCTTGCTAGCCTTTGAAGCCATTTAACAAGACAATGTTCTCATTTTTGAGGAGGAGAAAACAAGCCTATATTAGAGTTTGCAGGTTGAGGAGGGAAGGGTATTATTATTTTTTAAAAATTCCTCTCCAAAGAGAAACTCTGCAAACTTAATTTTCTCGAGTTAGTGTATGAAAATATTTGGTTTAGGGTTTCTTGCTGAAAAGCCAGAAAGCTGTCAGAACAGAGCAAGTTGAAATGTTGAACGTTAATAGGGAAATTGTCTAGTGCAGATTCAGTAATCCAATATAATTTCACTATTCCCAATTTGCCAAATACAGCATCTGGCAAAATTAGGTCATGCTATATACTTTTCTCTTCCTAAAAATGGGGAAGTAGATGCACTTTCAATGCAGAGAAGACAATAGGAGTAATAGAGCTCAGTGATTTAAAACTTGGATTATGAGAATAACTTGATGCCACCAGTGAGAAGAACAGTCCATTTACATACCCTTCCAAAATGTTCAGTGAAATCTCAATTTCTGGTGTTGGTGAATTTGGCTTTTGTTCTGCTAGATCCCAAAATCTGCAGTGGGAGGCACTTTCCAGTCTCTGCTCCATAGGGCTGAATAAAAATCAGTACTTTAAAGGGTTGAATTTAGTGTTTTCTCAAGCATGGCAAGCATTTTGCTGTGGTCACTGTGGTGACCTCCAGGTTAAGGCAGTAGCAGTCTTGCTCTGCTGGGAGAACTCTGCTCCCTCCTCCAATACTTCTGACCTTTTATGACTAGTTCTCTTAAAACATGGCCAAAACCAAATCTCTTGTTGCATACTGAGAGCAAATCAAATTTGATTGCTGTCTCCTGAAGGTATGCAAAGCCCATTGGATGGAAATAGAATTCAGTCTGTGAANTGCTGAAATTAAGCAGGAATTTCTGCCTACTGGATGGGATAGCCATTTCCACACCCCCCCTCCCCATCCATTCTGAATTCTAGCCCTAATCCAGTCCATGTTGTTCCCTATTCCCAATTCTGGGCATTATCCAGTCTGTATTTTCCCCCAAGCTGGATTCCAGCTCTGATTCAGTCAGAGTTTTTCCCCCTTCTGGGTTCCATTCTTGGTCTAGTCTGGGTTTTCTCATGTTCCTGATTCTGGGCCTAATCCAGTCTGGATTTTCCCCCCATTTTGAATTCTGCCCAACCCAGTCTGGGTTTTCTCCCATTCCTGATTTTCCCTACCTCTCCGCTACTTTTTGTCTGTTTTACCACAACTNGCTCTGCTGGGAGAACTCTGCTCCCTCCTCCAATACTTCTGACCTTTTATGACTAGTTCTCTTAAAACATGGCCAAAACCAAATCTCTTGTTGCATACTGAGAGCAAATCAAATTTGATTGCTGTCTCCTGAAGGTATGCAAAGCCCATTGGATGGAAATAGAATTCAGTCTGTGAATATTTTTTTTTTTAGTAATTGGAAGAACTTGTTGCAGTTCGGGCAACTCTTGGATTATGAGAAGGGACATTTTCCAGCTTAGTAGAACAATTCAGTTTGGCGAGACTGTTGCTCTTACCCCCACCCCAGAATGTTGGAACTTCATTACGAGTTTTCATTTTCTTTATCCTGCTCAAACTTCACGGTTCCCCAGGGTGCAGCTTCCTGTCTAGCCTTGTTGCTGTGCCAGTGTCTTCTACCTCAGATTTTCGATTAGATCCAGGCTTAACTCTTCTAAAGGTCATAGTTCTACAGTTTACATTTCTTCAGCTGCTCTACATTAGTAAGTTTGCTTTCACATTGTTTATAGGTTTAGAGATTCTAATATTCTGTGCACTCTCAAAAAACTTGTATTCTTCATCACTGTTTTAAATCTCAGAGTATTTTTATATCCGATTTCTCAAAAGAAGATGACATTTTCAAGACTTGAAATATTGATTTAAGTTCAGATATTAAATTGATACATATTTAGATAACTTAATACATATATGATTTTACCATCCACTTCATATGCTGAAATTAAGCAGGAATTTCTGCCTACTGGATGGGATAGCCATTTCCACACCCCCCCTCCCCATCCATTCTGAATTCTAGCCCTAATCCAGTCCATGTTTTCCCCTATTCCCAATTCTGGGCCTAATCCAGCCTGGATTTTCCCCCCATTTTGGATTCTGCCCAACCCAGTCTGGGTTTTCTCCCATTCCTGATTTTCCCTCCCTCTCCGCTACGTTTTGTCTGTTTTACCACAACTCCCCCAATTTCCATCAAAATTTTATCCCCTAATTGTTTTTTTTTTTTTTGTCCCACTTCCCTGTTATGAAATGAGGACAACAATATTGCTTTTATCCTGGGTTATGAGGCCTCTGGCGCAGGAACTGCTTCTTAGTTTGAGTGTGTGTAGTATTTAGCACAATGGGGTCCTCCTCTTAGATATAATAACAACAACATGTGTGACATTCACAGAACATGATTGAACTTTCATCTTCCAACGCACTGGAGTTCCCAGATTGCCATAACATTTTATTTTTTAAATATGAGAGCTTCTTTTTTTTTTTTNNNTTTTTTTTTTTTTTTTTTTTTTTTTTTGTCTCGTGAGAATGCAGACATGCTTTTTGTCTTTCTATCCTCTTGCCATCTGAGAGGAGGGAGGTGTGTGGGATAAACATGGTGGTATAGCGCTCGATTTTCTGAAACTCCTCTTTGGGTAGGTTTTTAAGATGACTTGTCCATTCCAGTAAAGGAAACTACTTGTGATATATGGGGAGAAATGCTTCATCATTCAAGGCTTATGGTGCGCTACATGCTAAGGAGCAAGTCAGAGAGACCGTCTGAGCTTTGCCATACTGGAAGGTAAACTTGGGTTATATGTAATATNAGTATGGAAATGTCAATGATTTTGTTCTTCATCTCTACAAGATAATGTAAAATCCTTAGCCTCTCCTTGAAGCTGAAAAGTTTCTCTGAGCTGGAGTAGATGAAGTTTTTGTAAACTGTTTTGAACAATTTTAGTAACTTATTCCAACCAGTATTGACAGAATACACTTGAGTTCTTTTGAATCAAAGGATTCAAATAAGGAAAATGCCTATTGTATCAAGGAGAGCTTCTTCTCAAAAGATCTCGCACAGAGGATCAAATCAGCCGACAGCTGAACATGTTAACATGAAGTTAAGGCTGTGAAAATACAGTATGTGCCACGGTTCAGGTGCAGCTACCCTAAGAGATGTGCCATTATGCAATATTAGTGGAAATGGTTGTCCAAATATAGGGGATGATAAAGCACTATGGCAGAGCAGCACAGTGTTTTCAGGAAGAAAAACAGATTCCATCAGTCCCAGACCACAGTCAGCAGGCGTTTAAGACAGTGTGTTGCTATCGGGTAGAGTCGTTCTAGCCAAGATGCAAGTTGTAGCAGATGTTTAGCAAAAGGTTCCATTCTTCTTGCCACGGACACATGTGGAGCTGTCAAGAGTCTAGTAAGTATTTTACAAGTTTTATAAGTCATAGTTTATTGAGCTTGGGAAAGAATTTAATATGGCATTGTGATCTTGGGAGCTGTTTTTCTCTGAAATAATAGATTTTAATTTGTTTTTCTGAAAGTAAGCTCTGCTTTTGTGATAACTACTAAGAAGGAAGCTACGTAGGTTGATGATTTTTTTTTTTTAATATTGCTTCTCTTCCTCTTTGAAGTGTCCTGCTGTAATATTCTCTCTGGTTACACTATGGTGTTTTCCTCTGAGCGACAAACAGCCAGAAAGCTGAATCAGCACTTTGAAGCAGCATGAATCTGGCTTAACTTTGGTCTGGAGAAAGTTCTCTACCAAGTCTTATGATGACTGTGGAATAGTATAAATAAAGAGAATGCAATTTATCACCCGTTGTTGCCCATGGAAAGTGGGCAACATGGAAAAATATCATGGAAAGTGATATATTTAGATTAGCAATTTATGTAGGTGAAGGATTTCTTAGGAAACAAAGCAGTGCTGCACATCGCAGGAGGGATTTGGTTTGTGCAGGGCCATGCAGCCATGGAATTCAGTGTTTTTTCTATCTACTGAACACAGAGGTTCCTAATAAAAATGAAAAATAAAGTGTGATAATTTTATAATAATCTGTGAGGTTCAGGCTGTAACTTATGCTCTTATTTAAAGCACAGTGTCTCACTTCTTATTGAAATTCTATTGATTTAGTTAAGTCTGAGGAAGTTTACTGTTTGATTTGATTGCTGAGGGGAGTGTGCTTTTCATCAAGCTTACTGGTGTGAGCTGAAGTCACAGGGTGTGAAATAAACCCAAGTGACTGGAGAGACATTGTAAGGGATATGATGAAAGGCCTAGTGTAGATATACAAGGCTAACAAGCACTTCTAGTTTTTAAATGCCCTTCACAAAGACTGGCTACCTTATCAGCATTCCTCTAAATGACTGAGAAATGGTACAGTAAGGGATCTGGAGGTTGATAGACTAGTGAAAAAGTTTTCATTCTCCACAGGAAGACTGGGTATAGAGCTCAAAGCTTCTGTTGGTAACTCCTCTGCTTGAATAGTAACACCACCATCTTCCTTCTCTTAGAGCTTCTGCTGAATTATAAGAAGGAATAAGGCTTGTACGGCACATGGAAATACATTTTCCTTCCTGGCAAAGATGTGAACAGGAGTTTTGTGTATACTCTACAGTTGTGACAGTGTTGAAGAGGTGGAGGAAAAGAAGGGGTTAAGATACCTGCTAGTACAGACTGAGTGTGATGTGGCTGCCACACTTGTGGGGAAAAACATTAGCACTTCTGCTCTCCTTTGCATCTGTCAGTTCTCAAGGCAGTAACACCACAGAGGAATGATGTTGGCTGACATAGCTGGCAAAACCGGCAGGCTGCTGTGCTCTCTTTGTTAGTGGGCACAAGATTTGGAAAGGTCCAAAGTAAAACCAACCATCTGAATATCTGGATCTGAGCCACTAAGTTGAATTAGAGAAACAGGATTCCCAGTAGATGACTTCCACTCTCTCCCTGTGTGTAGGAAATGTGGGGTTGCCTGGTGGTGTAGGCTGGAGCAAGAGCAGCTCTGTGGAGAGTTTGGGACAGAGATGTGCTGTTCAGGAGCATGATAAGTAGCACCACAGCAATGTTTCCTAAGGAGCAATAAGTGATGAGAAATGCTGAGAATCAGGCATGGCAGTTCGGTGGCTGAATCCTCCTTGGTTTAGGGTCTGCCTTTGTCACATTTCTGTTGTTTCCCCAGACAAGGTATGACGAATGCAGAGATTCCCGAGAGATCTACTGTCGGTCCTGAATATGTGAGTAGCTCTCATTATTGTTAATGGGAGTTGCATGTGCTCAAAAAGTGAAGACTCCCTTGTGATGCCTTGAGATGGAAGACTAATATCTAAATGATGTGTGATTATTTGTGCGAATGGTGTAACATGTGATGTCTTTGTTAGGTTATTGTTGCTCAGAATATTGTCCTGATAAAATTTTTCTATAGGAAAATGACCACACACAAAAAGTAACAGACTGTATTAATTTATGCTTTGCTTTAATTAAACATTATGTGCTTTTTAAATGGTTTTCTAAACAAAGCAACTAGTGTTCCTATAGTTCCCTTCCCTCAGCAAGGCATGTTTTCAAATTAGTGTTTGTTAGACAAGAGTGAAGTGTCTCTATCCTCAACCCCTAGTCTTTAGGGAGTGATTAAGAAAACTGGGAGCTGTAGTGACCTAAGCATAGACTGTACGGGACAAAATTAACACTTCTTCAGACCTGAGAGAAGCAAACAACCCTGTGAAGTCAGTGGGAGTTAGGGAGGTCCAGAATCATTCTATTTCTTCCACCCAATGCCTGATGGAAGGACCAGCTTTTTTCTAGCTCAACATATTACTGGGAAAAAGAGAGGAAGAGAGAAGGGTCACTTCCCTGACTGTCGCTCAGCATAGTGCTGTTCTGCACATAACCCACAACACTATGGGCTTTGTGAGAGCATGAAGTGATTGCATAATGTCTGTGGAGATTGGGGAAAAAAACCCCTTTGATAGTTGCATCATGTGAAAGTACCAAAAAAGACATGGGGAACTTTCTGTGGAATAGGCAATTTGGTTTTTGACTACATAAAATCTTAAAAATGTCTGAAGCAAAGGCATGAACTGAAGTTGCTGTGCATATTTGCTTTGGACCAAAGGGCACTCCTTATTTTATGAAGTGCATCCTCTTGAAGATGGTCTTGGAGCAGGGCACCTCACTGAAGACTGGTATTGATGATAACATGTTTGGTTCCATTTCAAACGTTTTTCTAACTTCTAAAACTTGTAAGTGAGAGGAGTCTGGCCTTCAGAAATAACACGGTAACACACTGGTAATCAGAATTGACTGCTGGTATAAAAGTGAAGAAAATAACGCCTTCTTTGCAAAGAAAAAACTTCTTGGTTTGAGGACAGGACAGGAAGTGAGCAGAGAATGGGCTGACCCTTATCCTTGAGGATACAGGCAAAAATGCCATTAAGGATTTTAGTGTGGAAGCTTATTGGGTGGTGGAGTTCCTGGCAGCTGCACATTCAATCCTGATTAGTTTCAAAGATGGGATGCTACGTAAACCAAATGTAAGAGATGCCAAAACCAGGCAAGATAAATGAAGCTATCATGCCTTGTCTTTCCTTCCTTCTCCTCCACGAGGTAGATAGATCCTTAGGAGAACCGCCTGTCCTTCCCACAGAAATTTCGGCTGGTGTTGTTCCTTACAGCTGATGCCCCCTGGCCAATCATGCATTGCTGATCAGCATTCAGGTAAGGGACAAAGGAGAGAGCTTAGCAGTCAAGAGGACATTGATGAGAGAGGAAATTGCTTATTTCAAAGGGTTTTTAAGCGCACTTCTCTTTCTTGACAAGGACAGAGTTTATCACTCCTTTTATCCCTCTGTAGAAAGTCAGACACTTTCCATTATGAAGAACTCTTAAGAAGCCCTCCTCTTGTCTTTGTTAATCTCTCTTCTGTCTTGCATGTGTCCAGGAGAGGGGACCGGGGCACCTGCATGACCGGGGGCTGCGTTTGGCAGAGGAGCGAGTGGTGGCTGCCACAAACCTTGTACCTGGAAATTATGTCAACAGTGTAGGTTGGAAACTTTAATAAAATGGAGATGAGGGTGAAGGAAGGAGAAGAAACCTCTCCACTGTGTTTTTAAACGTGCTGACTGCCTATAATACATACTGGTTTCCTCTTATTACATAATCCAGCCTGGGCTTTTCAGCTTTACAGCTGCAGAGTTAGCTGGAAAATCACAGAATTTCTTGGAAAGTAGCTCAATTGTTCTCCCCCTCAACTCCTGGCTGGCTATTGGAGAAGTTTACTGCCGGCAGTTAACATTGCTGGCATGCCATTTGTCTGATACCAATGGCAAAGCTTAGACTTAAGGTGATACAGCTGCTTTCAAACTTCTGCTCCCTTCCAAGGGTTGCTCACAGACTTTTACTACATCCTACATATACAGTTTTTATTTGTACTTGTCACTCCTAAAGGCCACCACCCCAGTGAAAGACCTTGCCTGCAGTTCATTTACCCTAAAGATCTTGTAGTTGCATAGATAGGTGGGCAAGGCATAGGACAGGGATGAAGTTATTTTTGTTTCACAGGTGGGGATTTGAGGAACAGGGAACTGAGAAGGAGTACTGGGGCCAGTCCTTTAGAAACAGAGCTTTGTGGAAGACTTGGAGCTGAACATAATAAATAATGTAATCTTCTGGCTTCTTTCTTGCAAGAATGAAGCGGCTTTTTTCCAGGTTTCAGATGGTGTCATTTCCACCTGACCGCTTTGTGACCAGACTGTTTTGCTGTGTAGCTCTGCCAATTTGTAGCCTTTTATAGTCACCCAACAGTTACCTATAAAATTTTTGGCAGTCTTGGAATCAGATCCCAAAAGGTTTAAGTTAGGTTAACTGTAAATTCTTGGATTGGGATACTTTTGTTTTCGCTGTCAACAGTACCAGCAACTCTTATTCCAAAAAGACATGACTCAACAGAGTAATTTATTTTGCAGTCTCAAATGTTTCATTACACTTTTCTAGGTCAATATAAATGCTTTGTTTCTGGGCAGCTCAGCTTTTAAATGCAGCGTCTTGTGGTGGGTTATTCCACAGGGACATGAGCTAGGAGTCAACTGCCCTTGTTCTTTGGTGGGCCCCGGGCAGGTTGTCTCACATGAGGCATCACAGATTAGCCAAAATCCAGCCATGGGCAAGAACAGGGAATGGGTTTGCCTGTCCTTGAATTGCAGTAGTGAGACTGGTAGGAGAGATACACTTGCATTTAGGCATATGGGGGTTTGTCCTTGGTAAAGGCTCTTCCCGTTTTGAAAGGAGAAGGAGAATATCAAATATCATAACTGAAATTGTGGTGTTGATGTGTTCAATATAAAAATGTCTTAGGTCAATAAATGTGGGTTCAGAACTGCAACGCTCTCAAACTGCTCCTTGCTGTGCACAGAAAGAACGTGAAATGGCATTTTTATCAGTCAGTGAAAGCTTAGTTTAATTGGTTGCAGTCAAGTTCCTGTATTGTTCTGCGTAATCTGAATTAAACATTGGTTTGACTACATATGTGGCTTTATTTTCCTTGAAGACATAGGGTGCTCAGTTAGACAGTAACATCAGCTTTGAAGTTAAGTTATTCATAGCTCAGGGATTGATTCTGACATTAACGCTGTTTCCCTACACTCTTGAAAATGCATCCCACCACCCCATTCTTTCAGTTCCTGCTTTAGTATTAATTTTAAATATCTGCAATTTCAGAGCAGAAAAATTAAAAAGCTCTTCTTCCACTCTACTGAAAAAACCCCACCAAAACCCCCAAAACCAAAATACTGAACCTCCCTCAGAATTAGAGGGATTAGCAGGAAATGTCTCTCTTTAAAGAGTAACTTGCTCGTGTTTATAAACTACCAGCTATCATATGCCTTCATGTAGAGTTGTTTCGCCATCTCTGTCTGTGAAGAGGTTCTGTCATTTCACTCCAGAGCTGAGACAGAAACCCATGCAGTGGATATACTGAAGGATTAACCACGCAAATATTTTGCTTGGATCTTGCAAACCCAAGTTTCTTACTGACCTACACGCGTAATAGCTTGGAGTCACACTCCTAAGTAACCTTTGCTTTTAGCTAGCAGGTTATTGGGTTAAGTGAAATGTCGTCACTCTCGTTTCTTTCCTTTCTTTTTTTTGGTTTTTTTTTTTTAAGGGACGTGGGGGAGGAAGCATGACTTTATTCTGAACTTTCTTCTTGTTCCTTTAAGGAACTTTTTGTGTGAGAAAGACTTGATGTCAGTGCACAAAAAAATGACTTAAGATTTGCATTCTTTTGCCACAGGAATAAATGAACAAAGTTTGCAACTGAAAAGGCATTTTTACACCTTTTGTTGTTTAGTAACATAGAAATCATTATGCTTCATGCATAGCCCTAAGGAATGTGGAAACAAGTAGTAGATCAATGGCATGTCTCTGCAGCTTCTTTTATCATGAGTATTTAAAACTGAATATTCAAACATTCATTCATGTCTCAAATAGTGAATTTGTGTTGGAGTTTGTTTTATTGCCAATAGATACGTTAAATGTAAAACTTTTAAATGTTTTATAAGTTGCAGATGCTTAGCCATGGTCTTGTAACAGTATTTGCAGGGATTTTTTTTTTTATGCATCAGAGTGGAATATCATCGATAAGCTTTTAATGGTAGCCAGGAGAAAACTAAGCAAAAACCCCCAATGTACTCACCTGCAAGAAGGTATGTGAAAAGTTGGTGTGTAATTCAGAGAACCCATCTCAGCTTCAGTCACTAAGAGTGGAATCTGGATCATTTATGGGAACTGTTAAACATCTTTCTTCCCTGGGTAATCCACACAAGGATCATGCTCCCATTTAAGGGTACTTACCCCATCCAATTTGACAATAGCCTTATCAGTGTTGAGCTTGGTGGTTGTCCAAGATGGATAACCA
This sequence comes from Pitta sordida, assembly GCA_013390025.1. Taxonomy (NCBI): domain Eukaryota; kingdom Metazoa; phylum Chordata; class Aves; order Passeriformes; family Pittidae; genus Pitta; species Pitta sordida. Next base: position 498,325 of record WEKX01008949.1, on the reverse strand, counting down.
AGGTCTGATAACCAGACAAGCTCATCCTTCTCAACACATCCTATCTCGTCGTTGGGGGGAGGATTTCGGAGAGGTTCGTTCTCTCCTGCATGTGTCCCCATCACTGCTGTGCCTGACCTCAGCCGCAGTGCCTGCGGACCTTGTATGAAGCTCTCATTCCTATTCCAGCATATTGCTTTCTTTTGTCTCTGCGCTTAAAAAGTCCTTTAGAAAGGACGCAGAAACCAGATGCGCTTCACCCCTTCTTATGCCGAACATTATTAATAAATGTCGTATTAGGAGAAGGCAGGGCAAGGTGGTTGCTGCCCTGCTCAAATGAATTAAATTCAATCTTTTTTGAGTTCTATGACCCGTTTTACCTGGACTGATCACATCACAGCAGTGAGAGCCCTTAGCGTAGATGTGCTGCAGTCCTGCAAGGTGGAGCTGGCTTTGGTGGTGTTTGAGCAGATGGGTCACAGTGCAAGCAGGACATCTGTGCTAAGGGTTCTCTCCCAGGCAGACATCCCCATGTTGAAGAGATGTTCAACATTGTAATCAAAAATACATTACTTTTCGTGGTTAAAATATTTTTCAATAACATCAAAGCTTTTATTTATTATTAAAGCGTTCCTGGTTTGGGGGGAGATTTTTGCTGTCTCTCTAGTGTATAGCCTGTTGATTGTAGTAAGGAAATACAGGAGGGCTGCAGTCTTTTAAAGACTTATTCATAAGTTCGTGTTGTGAATTCTGACTTTCAGCCATAAAAAAATTTTATGAACTATGACTTTAAAAGCAAATTAATATGCAAACAAAGCAAACAAAAAGGAAAGAGAATGCGTTCCTTTAAAAAAATAAAAAGGCACCTCTGCTTATTGTTTAGCATGGTATGTCTGGAAGCATGCTGAATACTTCGCAGTTCATTTTGCAAAAATAACAAATTAACAATGTCTTAACAAGGCCTCTCTTCTGGCAGTAGTGTCCTGGGAACTAGATTCTTTATTTCATTTTTTTCCTTTTTCTCCCCGGTCAGAACACTAATAACTGTTTTTGCACCTCTTTATGTTGTCCACATCTTGTTTGCAGTTAAACTTTAGGAGTTGACTTCAATTTTTGCGGTTGCAAGTGCTCCAACCTCTGAGCGTCTGACCTTCTTCACTTTGCCGAAGGATGCTGGCAAAAACTGTCTTTCTTGTGGATTGTCTGCATGTGTGTTTCCACTTTCAAACCGTAAGACGGGACGGAGTAGTTCATCGAAGTTCTTAAATTTAACCTGTGTCTAATCGGTTTAAAATAGGTGGGAATAAGAGTTAGTTTAAACAAAACTGTTGTTTGTTTAGCATTTAGCTTTTTTCGGGCTGAATTGTTTTGAGATGACACATTGTGTTAAGTCAGTAAAACAGTAGGTATAAACAATCCATCCGTGCAAGATGTGCGCCGACCCTAGTCTGACGAACTGCTCCTTGTGTCAGTGGATGCAGCAGTGTAGGCTGGGTGGAAGAAAGCCCTACTAAGATCTTGGTATTGAATGAAACACCCAGATGAATTCCAAAATAAAATAGTAATAATTTTTAAAAGCCAGTCGTTATTTGTATGGCGGTGAAGAAATGGAGCTGTCTGTGTGGTACTGACATGTTCTCTACGAAAGACACTGCAATAGTTTTTAGTTGATTAGGCTTTTTCTCTCAGGGATATACTCTTTGATCCGAGTACTTGCATCCTAGTATTGCAACCTTGTAATGGTCAAGGCTTCAGTGCCCTGACAGATTTGATATCTGTTTCCTGTAATTGAAATAGAACACATGGAAAAACAGGTAAATGCCTTTGTGTGTGAACTGCTCAAGGAGAACTGAGACCTTACAGGAAGGAACATGATATATTTTGTTGATGGAGGAACCTCTGTTTTCACTTCAGTCCCTGCAGTAGTCACATTGCACTCCCTGGATCTTTGAGCATGGCATTTTCTCCCTCGGTTTCTTCCAGTTTTCCCCCCGACAGTCCTGTCCTGTGCTTTCTCCTCTGTTCCATGTATCAGCACCAAGCCCTGACCTTGGCTGCTTCTATCCCTGACTTCCATACACCATCCCTGGAAGTGTTCAAGGGCCAGGTTGGATGAGGCTCCAGGCAATCAGGTCTCATGGAAGCTGTCCCTGACCATGGCAGGATGCTGGAACAAGATCATATTTAAGATCCCTTCCAACCCATCCCATTCTATAACTTTTTGGGACTTCACCATGTTCAGCCACTGCCTGCCTGCATCTCTCTCATGAGAGCCATGCCTTGGTCCTCCTCAGGTAATGTCCTACCCTCAGCATCAGGTCACCTGCAATTAGCAGCTTCCACCTGCTCCCACTCCATTCAGTGTTTCTCCATGATTTGTTCTCTCCTAGATGTAGTTCTCACTGCCCATATTTTCTGCAGCCTATTCACGTTGTGCTGGTACCAGAAGCACCAGGATCATGGGAGTGGTGGCATCGCAAGCCTTGGCTTTCCTGCCTCCTGCTCTGGGGAGCAGGGGAAGAGAGCATCTAGCTCAGCCCGTGTTGAGCCATGCGGACTCTTTTTTCCCCCAAAGATTTACAACCTGACCAAATATGATTTTTTTTTTCTTCTTTTAAATTAGTAAAAGGCACAGCAAAATCCCTTTGCTGAAGCCTAAGGGACTATTTTGTTGGGAGGCTATCTGTGCCTTGAGGTAGTCAGCAAGGATTTGTTATAATGTTTATGGAATGATGTATATTCCTCAAGTCATTTTCTTTAAAGTTGGTTAACATCTCTTGCAGAAGCTCTCAAAAGAGAATGCAAAAGTTTAGTTCAAAAAAGTACCCAGTGTGAAACTTTGTCCAAGGTTTTGCAAGGCTGTAAGTAACTGAAAACAAAGCTTGTAAAACCTGTCATTGCTAGCTTTGTCTTTAATAATAATTAATGCAAACAGAACTGCTGCAGCGTTTTTGGAGATGCTCAACCTTCTGCTTCAGGTTTTAAGGGATTAGGAAAACACCCATGGAGGGAAGCAGATTATCTCACATCTGTCTACTTCAAGGCTTCTTGTGTCTTTCACTGAAACACCTGGTACAGGCTGTTGTCAGAAGAACATAAACTAATTTATATGTGCATGTGTTTTTTACAGCTCGTTAACATGGGCTTGTACTTTTTCCAGTGAATTTTTGGTGAATTGGTGATTTTTCTAAGGTGAATCCAAACTAATGGCTTATTGCAGGGCAGAACACTTGAGGTCTTCTTAGCGTTAAAAGGATCTGTTCAAGTAACTTTTTTCTTTTTTTGCAGTGTTCTGGCATTTTAAACAGTTGTAATTTTTTTAAGATGACCTAAGCCAAGAAAAATTTGTCACAGCAAGGAGCTGCAGGCCTTTTTGTTTTGAAATAAATGTTTCTTGATTTTTTTTTTTTACTGAGACAAAAGAGCTTCATTTAGGCATGAAAATTGTACTAGAAGGAAAGTTTAAGAAATCTAATGTATTGATGTGTGACGAAGATCCTGGACTTTTGTGTTGCTGAAAAAGCTAATAATGAGCTAAAGTTAGTTGTGCCATCATTTTAATTTTTCTAAAAATCTCTCAGCTCTCTAAAAACCTCTCAGGACTCACTGGAGGCTGTGATGGAGCTGCCTGCTGGGATTTGGAGTCTGCTATTCCTGAGCCCAGTGGAACCAAAGAGCAGCTCTGCAGAAGCAGAGGAAAATAACTGTCTCAGGTGAAGGGAGAGTTTTCACCTGGAGGGTTTTGCTGCAGGTACTCATGGAAGTGCAATGGAGGGTGGTTTTGCAAACCCAGGCCTTGATGCAGACACCATCTTAGTGCTAGTTCTGTTGGCCTTTGAAACCGTTGCTCTTTTCCCAAGCAGGGTAAAAACCTCCAAAAATCTCAAACTTCTGAGTATTTTGAAATATCTTTACTGATAGGCATCCCTGCCATGACTAAATCTACAAATCAAACGTGACAAATAGTGAAGTTAATTAGTCCGCTACTTTTGTACTCTTTCTTTGTGCAGAGACCTGTTAAAGATAAATATGAAAGTACAATCTGAGGTCCATGAATTTAATAGTAAGAGGTAATTTTTAAAAATAAAGATCTGTTCATAGTAGGTTTTTTTCCTTCAAGCTTTAGTCTCCTATCTGAATGGCCAACCTCTATCTGGGTGAGGGAATCAAACTCTTTAGTTAATGTAAACGGATGAGCTGAATTTGAAAGCGATTGAGGGAAGGGATAGAACATCTAAAGGCTACATTGTCATTAGTTTTATTTTAGTGAAAGTAATTGTACATGTTTAGTTTAAAATGGAGGGGGAAAAGTACTTTGAAATATAATTACATTTAGCAGTCTTGTAGCTTTGTACTTTGCACTATAAATTGCGTTCCCAGCTGGTTTTCATCTCCGGTAATTTAAATAAGTAAACCTTTTGTTCTTAAACTCACTTAGTTCCTTCTAATTCTGTTGATGGACATCCATTTCTACTGCTTTATTTTATGTTAATATTTAACAATGGCATGCAGTTACCCCCCTGCCGGCCGCTGCTCCACCTCCTTTGTTTCTGGAAGGGCTCGTTTTGCCTTGGTCTTTAGTTTTATGGAAGAATCCGAACTTCCTGTCCCTGCATCGAGCAGGGGTAAGGTTTCTGCATAAACTGACACAAAAATCCCTCGGAAAGGGCGCTGGCCCCCAAGCAGGGAAGGTGGTGCTGGGCTGTCAGCCTCTTTTGTCCCTTGCTCAGATGGAAGTATGGAGTGGATGACGCTTTGTGGGCCAGAGTAAAGCTGTGCCAAGGGAATGCAAATCCGCTAGGTGTGCCCAGGTAATTTAAAATGCTCACGCTGGCAGCTTTTCTGCATGACTAAAGCTGTTTAATTAATGGGTTTTCTCCACTTTCACAGAATATTCTGAGTTGGAAGGGACCCACCAGGATCATGGAGTCCAGCTCTCGAGGAGTGAGAGGCAGGGACACTCACCACTATACTAAAGTGGATTTCTCCTTTTTTGACAAGTTGATTCGAATTGAAACGGTCTGTAATAAGCTTGTCACAGCTCTTGAGGACGAATAAACCCTTTCCTGCAGGTGGAAAGTAAAGAGTCCATGCACTTTTTATTTCTTTGTGAGTAGAGTGGTTGGTGGCAGGTATGCCAGACTGGCTGACAGAGTTGGGAAGACTGCAGCACCCAGTGATAACCCAGCCCATGGCTTGGCTTCACACTGGTGCCTAGAAGGACTAGGAGAATTAGCATGCTGTTGCTTTTCTTCTTCCCTTACTTTTACACAAGGAGAGTAGTGTGAACATAGTGGGCCCTGTGAGTAGTCTCAGGCAGTGCTATTCCTGTCTCCCCCTCCTCCCCCCCATCCAGAGAAAGCTCATTTTTAATTTGCTCAGCCTTGCGGTTTGACAGAAGTGAACATGGAGGAGACCTGAGCGCAGGATCAACAAAGGCAGCACTGGGCATTTCAGCCACTGCCTTTGAAATAGGCCTTGACAATAATGGAGTAGGGAAGCCCCACTGTTCAGCCTTCTTTATAGTGTTAATAACTGTCCAGAAAGAAGAGAAGCAAGAAATTGCTCAGATTTCATCTCTCAGATTTCATCTTGCATCTAGAGTGCCGCAACAAATCAAACTGAAATGGGCCCCTTCGTGGCTTCTGCACTGCCTTGCCGAGCTGTCCTGGGCCCCTTCTCCCCCCCGCTTCGAGCTGAGTGCTCAAAGCAGGCTGGTTGGGGGCAAAGACATGAGCTTCTCAATTGCACAAGTGTTATGATGGACTCAGAAATGAATTCGTTGATAGAGTTTGAAGCTGAAGGCTGAGACAGGTAGCAGGTGCCTAGTAACAGAGAGCAAGGCCGGAAAAGATGTTTGCTCTGCCTGGTCACCCACCCTGGCTGTCCCCAGGACATGTCTTGGTGCCTTTGAATGCACAAGGGCAGTTCTTGCTACAAGATCAACATGAAAATAAGAAGAGGGCTTGGGGTAGCCATCTCTTCTGTCTCAGGCTTTGGGGGAAGATGGTCCTGCCAGTGACAGCAATGTTTGGTCAGTGCTGGTTGCAAGAAAATACTGCTTATCCTTTGACAAATGCAAATGCTTTGGTGCCACTAACAAGTACGTAATACTGGGTTTTGGTATATTATGATATTAATGGAGATTATAGTTCCACGCCTTGTCCTCAGGGATGTGTTGGGAACAGTGCTGAAAGTCCAAGAGGACAAACACAAGTATCATATATTGAGCTACTCTTTAATAACTGACAAGTGTTGCAAAAATATTTAACTTCAGGAAAAAACCCCAGCAGTAAAACGCACAAAGGAGCTGATAGTTGTAAAGCAGAACAGTGATAATCAAAAGAAGTTGCAGCTTTTCACGTTCATTCATCTCATATAGAAGAAAAAACTCTGGCAACTGCATTAATTTAAAGGCTGCTTGGATCAATAATCTCCACTCTCTCAACACATTGAAGCAGCTGGAATGCATTCTCATGTTGCAACAGACAGTGCATGGTCTTCAGCAATTTCCCTATTATCTTTCGTAATTAGCAAATCAAATTTTTGTCTTTAATCCTTTTGCAGCCAGGGATATTTTGTGCTCAGAAGGCTGGGAAATATGTGCAAGCAGATTGTCGTGCCAGTTGGAAATCCCCAGGGCACTGGGGGAAATGCTGAGGAAGAGGGTCTTCTGGCTCAGGTCTGATGCTGGTTTTGTTGATTTTCTGAGTATCTGGAGCTGCAGTGTTACAGCATCCTTTCCCAAAACGTGCAGCACAGCAGAGAGGGAACGCGTGCTATTGTGTTCACATCTGGCATTAACATATAAAATTTGAGGCATATAAAGTTTCTTCCCGTACGACTAAATTAAAAACCTGTGGCATAAGGTAAACTGACAAGTGCAAAACTTCTTGGGTGGGAAATTTTAAATGGTTACAAATGTCTTCTGAAAGCTGCTTCTGGGAGAATGTTACTGAGCATGTCTGTGTCTAGGCTCACTGCCTAGTAGTGTCAGGGAGAGCTGTCCTGTTGCCATGACTGATTTAATTTTTTGGAGGGAATTATCTTATTCTGGTCATGAAGAAAACACTGCTGCACATTTGACCTGTGCCATGTAAAATAAGCATATCTGGGGTCTCTTTGGAGACGATTGGGCAGTCAGAGTTTACTGTGGCTCACGTGGGTAAAGCGGTGAATGCTGATAACTATTGACTTGGACACACACCATCTCTGTGTTGGGCAACATGTTTTTCATCTGAATTTGTAGTTCATGGGGTGTTTCAGCTGGAGGCTGTCCTCTCTGGAGACTTTATTGTTGGCTTAATGTTTTACTTTTCTACTGAAAGACCTAAGCAAGAAAAAGTGAGTGTCAATTACCAAGACAAGTCCAGGTAATGTTGCTGTGCTGTCGGTCCTTAGATCAGTTGGGTCAATGAGCTTTTGCATTTTTGGTCATCCAGACTGTTGAGGAGTGGGGAAAAAAAGCAGCGAGGAGCTTGACTTTCAAGGTGCTGCCTGCTGACAACATCCCTTCGGGGCAATAGAAGCTGGAGTGCACAGCACTTCTGCAGCAGCAAGTCTCCCACAGGGTATCAACACCTTGCTTGCTCCAGATCCTGTGTCCTGGGGTGGATCATCCCTGATTGCTAATGTACAAAAGCAAAAGTTATGAAGGATGTTGAGAACTACAGACAAACTTGAAGTCAAGCAAAACTGCTATACCACAATGAGACCATCTTGGTCTCTCCAGCACTGATATGTACTTTGTTGTCCAGTTAGGGAGACGTTTGACCAGTTGGTGTTCAGGCTTGGTTTCCTGTTTAGACTGGGGCTTGCAGCCCATCTGGTGTTCAAAGAGAAAAGCAACTTCCATCATAATGATCGTATTTGTTCCCTCCTGATACTGGCCTCCACTGGCCCTTGTCCATGCCATGTTACTACACAAGTGTTACATCTCTATTAATATATTTGCTGATTTCATTAGCCAACCTGCTGTTTTAGTACTTATGCTGCAAATATAGTCCTACATGAAGGGACTTAGAAAGATATGCTATGGCTGTAGAGACCCAAGTGATCAATAGCTTTTAGATTACTGTGTCACTAAACAGCAGGCTGAGACATGGAAAGGCACTGTTACTTTAGGGATGAGAGATTTTTAGAAAATAAATCAATAGTGAATACAGGCTGATTGGTTTCCAGTTCAAATAATTCCAAGAAATATGGAGCCCAGGGGAAACAGTACCATTCATTCTTGGAAATAAACAACACATGCACACTTTCATTTATGTATTTGGGTCAGTACTCTTGGAAATGAAGAGGGAGCCATTGGGCAAGGTACTAGTGTGGAAATGGGGAACTTGGGTTCTCCTATGAGTGTTCCAAAAGGCTCCTTCCTATCTTCACCAGGTTTCCTTTGGTGCTAACAGCCTTCACTCTGGCTCTGCACATAGAAAACCTCCAGCACATGGGGACTGGCTGGTGTTGTTCCCAGCTGGAGCCCTTCTGGGGCTAACAGAAATGGAAGTAATACATAATAAACATTCAGGGAGGGGATTAATGGCCAAGCAACCATGGGGTAAGTGATGGTTAGTGGCTGTTGTGTGCTAGCTGGCTTATAGACAAGTATGACATGAAGCTGCCAGGGAAGTGGATGCTGCTGCCTCTCCAGGAGGCTGCTGTGACATCTTCATGTGCAGGTGTGTTTGCGTCGCACAAGCTGACTGTGTTGGTGTGCAAGAAGCTCCAGAGCAAATCACCTCCTGCAGTACTCCTGCTTGTCCCTGCTGCCTGGCCTTGTCCTCCCTGGAGACATGAGGTGAGACTTTCAGTGGCTGGCGACTGGAGGAGCACACCTGTTTCTCAGGAATGGATGAGGGATCTTTTTGAAAGTCTTCCAGCTCTTTCAGTATGTTCACTGCAAGGGAACAGTCCCATGTGAGCTTGAGGTGCCTTCTGTTACTTCTTGTTCTAGGCTAAGACCTGCTTCCCACTCTGCACTGCTTCCTCCCAGAAGCTCTTTTGTAGGTGTGCTTCAAGGACAATTTAGTGACCTGCTATATCTGGGACATGGTGGACAGAAACTGAAAGTCCCTGAAGTTTTGCTAGAGTGCTGGTTTTATACCTACAGGTTTACTGGAGGACTGCTTTCAACTTGGAATGGGCTCCCAAGTCCCGGAAAGCTGCCACTGGAGATGTACAAGGTGTAAAGGATGTTTCCTAGAGCTGTAGCATAGCTCAGCAGCCAAAGCTGACTCCTCTGCATCCAGTAGCGGCTGAGGAAGGAGTTCCAGAAGACCTCTTGTAAAAATGTATTTGAAGGAAGCAGTGAGTGATTTGAATGCTGTCTTCTCACATGGCTTTGCATCTCCTTATCCAAACAAGAGAAGGAAGCTGTCTGCTCTAATCTAATGTCTGTGTCTCATGATGGTGACAGGGTTGAGAGATAGTACTTTGGTTTAGTGTTTGGGATACTTGGAGTTAAGACCCTCTCGTGACCTGCATGTGCATCTGGTACACAACTACATCTGGCTGAGCCCTGAGAGCAAAATGGAGAAAATAGTATTCCCCAACCTCAAAAGAAAGAAGGATAATTATTTTGGGGCACTGAGATAAGGGAAGCTGTATAAGCATCTAAAACAAATAGATCTGCTCCCACTGAATTCAGTGGCAAAATTTTAATGGGAGCAAGATCCGGGCCCCATCTGATAAAGAATTTCATCTGGATTGCATATGGGGGCAGGCATTAAAGGACCCATCTAAGGATCTCCCCTCTGGAGTACATCTATAAAAGACCCTCTGTAGTTGTGTTCAAAGCTCACAGTAATGCCAGTCTCCTCAGGACCATTCACTTAGATCATTCAGAAACTCTTTCTTGTCTAAGCCCTGATGCTCTCCCCCAGTGGAAAAATGTGGTTGAAACTCCCATGCAGGGAAGACTTAAGATTTGTTTTTTATTTGAACCCAAAACATTAACAAATTGGACACACGTGCTTTGAGACTAGAACCCGCTCTTATTTAAGCCAATGCAAAACTCCCCTTGATCCCAGCAGGATCAAGGTCTTGAATATTGCTTGTACCTTTTTAGAATATCTGCCTCTAAATGAAACAGACAGTGACAAACTCATTCTGGGTTTATCCTCCTTGACTGATTTGCAGCCAGAGAGGTTTGCAGACCTCTTGGGACAGAGGAGTTCAGAGTCTAATTGCTGAATGAAAGACCAAGGGCAGGTATCACTGTGACTTCTCTTGTGGCACATTGTTTAGCATGTGAAAGTCAGTCCTGTGATTTAGCCCCTTTTTAAAAGCATTTAAACATCTTTAATGATGTTGTGAGACTCTTACTTCAGCTAATGTAGTGTTTCTGTTCACTGTTTATGATTTTCTTCCTCTTCACACTAAAGTATTGACAGGTGAGTATTGTATGTGTAGGAAGCTATTCAGCAGAAACATATGCCTTGAATATGTTAAAATTCCTTGTAAGTCACTTGATCAATGTGCAGTATTTGTGTCCCCTCTGTATCTTTGCCCTAAATTCATATTCATCAACAGAGATTGCTTGGTGCTTAATGGGACACTGGGCACTGAGTGAAGGGAAGAGACAATACACAAACAGGGTGAAGAATGAGGACAAATGTAGATGAACTTCCTCAAACAGGCACAAAATGCTCATTCCTGAATAAAAAATGTGAAAAGGTCAAGTGCCCCCAGAGGTTTCTATTGTGACAGGCACTTAACCCCTTCACTCCTGGTTATCTGCTTCAGCTGCTGGGCCACTCAGTGCACAAGTGCCATTAGCATCATTGGAATGTGGCGCTGGGAGCGTCCAGGGAGACCCACATCCCTTCCAGGCAGTGGGCACTGGGTGAGCAGGAAATAATCCTTGTGGACACTGACCTTGTCAGTAGCTGTGTCTAGAGATAATTATTTCCTAACATGTAACCTTTTCATGGTCAATTGCTCCAATATATTAGACAGAATTGTGAGTTCCTTCTATCTTCAGGCTCACACAAGGTCTCGTCCTTTCTGCTTTGAGGGGGTAACTTACATAACAAGTGTGCAGACAACTCAGTGCTTACCGACAAATTTTGTTTCTATTTTGCTTAAAAGAAAAGTGTTTTGCAGCTCTTGCTTGCCATTGAGCAGAAGGGATGTGGGGTACATGCCCACTGAGCAGAAGGGATGTGGGGTACATGCCCACTCCCATTTTTTTTGGCAGACAGGCATTTCGCTTTAAGAAGGTCACACTAATCAAGCAACTGTCAGTGTTTAGTAATCTGCTCCATCAGATTTCTGGCTTGTTGGCTGATTCTGGTTTACCTTTCCCTAGCTTGTGACGCTTCAGAGTGTGTCCCTTGGCACATCACCACATCTGAAGAGGCGAGATCAGCAGAGTAGTCAGCCACTCAGAAGGCATCAGCTTTGATACCATCAGGAATGTCAGAAGGAGCAGCCAGGAGGTAAGACAGTCCATTTGCACAACCCCATGAGCACAGTCTGCTCCTGCTCGAAGTGCACTCCACAAAGGCAGCTTTGGTGGTTGGGACTGAAGAGCATGAGGAAAGACACTGTTCCTTCTCCTTCCCCTCAAATACCTCCTCCTTGTTTACCTGCGTTGCAGCTTGTTCTGCAGAGACTTGGGCACACCTCCCAGAATCTTTGTTTGGGACAGTCCCTTTTGGGAACATACTCATCCTGCTCAGTGAAGATGACTTGTGTGGGCTGCACTGAGCAAAATGATGACACAAACCCAGCGTGTGCTCCTGAGCATGATTTGTAGTTGATATTTTTACAACCTGCTTCTTGTTTTGTAACAGTATTTAATTGGTTTTAAAAAAAAAATTCAAAAGTAGGTCAATTTGCCATTGGGCCTTGTACGACTCTTTAGCTAAACCTCCAGACTTTACCTAGAAGTTAATTTGTGCCAGACTTTGGAAAAATATATATTAATATACCCAAAGTCTCACGTGAGAAACTTGTAGGCAGCGATTTGGGATTCAGAGCCGTATTCATATTCCTAAGACTAAATTCAAAGCCATCGTTTAAAAGCAGGCTTGCACACGCGTATGTCCTGATCTTTAATTAGGCAAAACTCCCACTGACATCAATAGGAGTTTGACTTGAATAAGAACTGCAGGATCAGGTCCATAATTTGGTACCTGGGATTTGATTAAGCAGCTAAATTACTAGAACAGTTTCCCCATGTGTATAATTGCCTAATTAATTTTCAAAATAGCTAAGTTCAGCACTGAATGTGGTGTACCTCTTGCCACACAAAATGTATGCTTTTAATCCAAGTTGATGGAACTATTTACAAGAGTCTGTACGTCGTTTATTTTACAGTTAAGTGGTATTGTTTGTTTAAAATTCAAAAATAGCCACCATTGGGTTAAAATATCATGTTCAAAAAAATATGCTCCTGTAATAAAGTTCATTTGTAGTCTTGTTTGGTTATTAGCATTTCAAATGTATTTTAAAGTGTGATGTTCTACATCCTAATTCTTGAGTTCTGGCTACTGCGATTCATAAATCACTCTGGAGGCTGGGGAAGAAGTTACTTTCTAGCAGGATTTTTAAATTCAATGTTTTGAAAAGTTTTTTTGTCTTATCAACGATCTTATTTTTTTCTTTCTAGTGCCCCAGCATAATGCCTGTGGTAGACTGTACGTGTTAGAATAAGTGTATGCTGTTTGCTGAAATTTCAGTCTAACACTGTGGGCTGTAGTTGATATATTTGCTGCAGAAGGACTTGCTTTCACAACTGAGACTTTATTTGTTTGTTTTTAGCTTGAAACAGATCTTGTTCTGTAAGAGGAATAAAGAGAGTATATATGGGTTTCCTAAGTGGAAAAATACTGTAGAAAGAATTGCAATGCCAAAAGTAAAAACTGTTTTCCCCAAATGTATAGATGCATGTGTTTCTGTGTATGTGTGTCTTGTATATAGACATAAAAAATTACACTTGCAGTTGGCATAATGCATAATGCCTACTCATGCTGTTGACAGTTACTTAATAATGCACGTTCTCCTATTCTCTCCAGCTGAATTCTTAAGGCATTACCATGGGAATTTTCCCTTTTTGGGCATTGCAGCAGAGCTCTAGGACTAGCTGGTTTTGTGATGTGTTTCTTGACTGGCTGGAGTAGCCCTTATTCAGGAACTCCAACCAAGCATTGCCTGCAGAGAATGAAACCATCAGCTGTCCTCAAAGAAGAGCCCCACACTGCAACAACACATAACCAACCGGTGAGCCTTGTGCCTTTGAGTCTTTCAGTGTGATGGGATCTTGGATTTTAACATGCTCAAAGCATTGCTAGCACTTCAAATTTCTGCATCTCACCATATGAAGTGGGATAGGGTTAAATGTATTTTCCAGAGAGGTAGGCTTGAAGCCTTTAGCAACCATTCTGCTGCTTTGAGGATCTGAGAATGCTCCATAGGTAAGATAGGTAAACAAGAGGTGACTCTGAAACCGCAGCCACAGGCTGAAATTGGCTGAGGTCTGCAGTCTTGCTGTCTTTCCAAATGATAGCTTTTTTTCTCTTCTGCCAATGTCAGAGACTTGCCCACAAAATAAGCAGTTCTGTACCCTTGAAAATTAGCAATTGAGTCCGCCCAAAATGATGAGATGGTCTTAAAAATGGGAACATTATCTTTTGTGTTTAAATTGGAGTCCTTTTGAAGTTTGTCCCGCTGTCTTGAGTTGCCATCTTTTATTTTTGCATTCAGCTCATATTTTGAAGACTTTTTGTGAGGATTATAGGAAGGAATAGAAGGGATAAAATAAAATAAAGNCTTTGGGAAGCATCTCCCCCCTTCTCTCTGCGGCGCTCTGACCTCCTCTAGCGGCAGCTGGGCAGCAGAGAGCCTCTCTCAGGCCCGGTGTGGGGAACACTGGCTCTGGGATCGGGGCATCTGGATTAGGATCTCTGCTGTCAGGAATTTACTGGTGTGAGAAGTTTCCAGTTCTCTCGCATTCGGTTGTGTTTTCAACTTCTGCCTTGATTTTTCCTTTGGACAATGCCAGAAGCTTCTTGTGAGTGTGTGTCACTGAGAGGAGCCAGAGGGATGTGATGGTTGAAGTCTGACTACTCCTATTAGCCATGCTTATTTTTAGTCTGGATTTCTAAAATATGAAACCAGCAAAGAACACATACCAAAAGAGTGGGTTGGTTTTTTTTCTCCCCCCTCTTTCTTTNATTTAAATAAAATTTAGAGCTGTCTTGGTGTGTGTCTGTGCACACGCGTGGTGTCTTTCCTCCCTTTCCCCCCCCCGTAGCTACTACCGAATCTCATGAAAAATGAAGAGGTTCAGTTATGAAAATATAAATGGTAAGAAGGGAGGGCAAAAATCTATTTGTCAAAATTTAGGCTGCAATTATCTCCGGGAGCTTTGGGAAGCATCTCCCCCCTTCTCTCTGCGGCGCTCTGACCTCCTCTAGCGGCAGCTGGGCAGCAGAGAGCCTCTCTCAGGCCCGGTGTGGGGAACACTGGCTCTGGGATCGGGGCATCTGGATTAGGATCTCTGCTGTCAGGAATTTACTGGTGTGAGAAGTTTCCAGTTCTCTCGCATTCGGTTGTGTTTTCAACTTCTGCCTTGATTTTTCCTTTGGACAATGCCAGAAGCTTCTTGTGAGTGTGTGTCACTGAGAGGAGCCAGAGGGATGTGATGGTTGAAGTCTGACTACTCCTATTAGCCATGCTTATTTTTAGTCTGGATTTCTAAAATATGAAACCAGCAAAGAACACATACCAAAAGAGTGGGTTGGTTTTTTTTCTCCCCCCTCTTTCTTTTTTAAAAAGCAAATATGGGCAAAAGAGAAAAGTTGCAGTTTCTCCTTAGATTTAGTCTTTCTGTAACTGTGGATGCTTGAAAAATCAAGAGTAATGCCACAAAGGGGAGATCTCTGTTTGTCTCGTTCTCCTTATTGTCTTGGCTCACTTGACCCTGTTGGGGATGTGCCCTTTCATTGTGTGCTGCTGTTGGGCCTGGGAGGACAAACAAAGGGAAATGAGCTCTGTGAGCCCGTGTCTTGATCAGGGACCGTCTGGATTAACTGGACCAGCCCTCGACTCAGGGTGGCTGCCTAAGGATGTAACTCTAGTGTACCAGGGTACTCAGTTTTCCCCTAGCACTGCTTGCCTTCCTTCTGAGTGTTGTCTGGAGGGTGTACAGGCAGTGCAGGGGGTGATTTCCAATGAACACAGACTTCTTGGACTTGAGGAGAGAGAAAAGCTGAACAAAAACTTTTAAGAGCTTCTGAATCACATCTCACTGCAACAGGAGGGCAAAAGATGTTTTTTCTATTGGTCTCTTCCATGGGACAGAAAGCAAAAAGATTTAGTCCAGTGGTCCTCACCACTGGCTCTCATGTGCTGCGTTATTACCTATTTTACATTCAAGGAAGTGCAGATGTAGGTAACCAAAATCATGCAGAGCAGAAATGGCAGGACTGGATCTTTGTTGGAGAGCTCTGCTCTGCCTTCCAGTGCACTGGATTCTTACTTTTAACATAAATAATGAAAGACCAGCTCCAAAAGGGTGGTGCATAGTGGTCTTCTCTCTTAAATGCCTAATGCCCTTCCAATTACTGCCCTGGAGTGGTTTATCTGTCAAAAGACTCCTCTCTAGCTGGCAGTCCTTTCTCCTGGCTCATTCAAAACCTCAATGCTTAGTGACTTTAAACTGAAAGGGGGTAGATTTATATTAGATATCAGGAAGAACTGAGGCCCTGGCACAGGTTGCCCAGAGAAGCTGTGGCTGCCCCATCCCTGGAAGTGTCCAAGGCCAGGTTGAATGGGGCTCTGAGCAACCTGATCTAGTGGAAGGTGGGGTTGGAACTCGATGATCTTTAAGGTCCTTTCCAACTCAAACCATTCTAAGACTCCCTAGGCAGTGAAGGCGTTGTTTAAACAGCATGTCTCCTAAAGCTTAAGCAATCATGTGGGTTTTTTGTTTTGGCTGAGCCATTTTTTGGCCAAGCCTAGGTGAAATATTTGATTTATTGTGTTTCATAAAGTAATGTCACCTACTGACTTTGCTACTGTGTTTTCTTTTCGCTCAGATGATTTTTACATTGCAGAAATGCTGCAAACAACAAGAGTGCAGCAGAATTTAGCTGTACATACGACTGTGGGGTAAACAGTTTAGTATGGGGCACGAAAATAGGGGCCTCACTCTGCTTTTGTTTCTTTAGCATTGCAGTTCAGGAAAAGACTTAATACACGAACAAATGAGGTAAATACCATGAAAGATCCATGGTGTGTTTAAAACCTGCCCTAAAAGTGATCAAGCATAATTTGGTGAGCATGGCGGAGGTACTTAGATAAAGTCCTGTGCCACCACCTGAATTGATCCCAGAATTCAACACATCCAGGTGGAGAGGTTAGTTGAGTTGGAGTTACATAATTTTTGCAAGGTACTGCCTTTTTTTTTCCCCCCCTACAAGTTTCAGGTTTTTCTGGGAGACCTTAATGTGCTTTAGTGTTATTCCAAAAGTCAACTCCCCCTGCCCCCCAGCCCAACAAAATAAATAACAAAACCGAACAACAACACACAAACAAATCAAAACAGAGCAAAGGTTTGGAGCCAAAATACAGATAGATGTAGTTTTCAGGAAATTTCTGGTG
Organism: Pitta sordida; assembly: GCA_013390025.1. NCBI lineage: Eukaryota > Metazoa > Chordata > Aves > Passeriformes > Pittidae > Pitta > Pitta sordida. The sequence continues at coordinate 481,738 of WEKX01008949.1, read as the reverse complement.
GGTTTTGGTTATATGAGTTTTGGTCATACTGTCAACTTACTTCAGGTCTTGAAACTGCAGTTGTCTTAAGCTTGTGTGTTAATTGTAGGTTTGGTAGATTTAGGACAGAGCTGAGAAATGATACCTTTGGGCCCTTGCAGCCAACATCAGCAGGCCAAAACTCTGGTTTATCTGCTTCTTAAACTACCTCATCATCCTTTATGTAGGGATTTTTCCTTTGCTGCACCAGTTTCTTTGAGATGAGCAAAAGGGAAGATAATTCCCCTAGAAAAAACTTTCTCTGCTTTGCATCTGAATCAATTTGAGCAATTTCAGATCTCTTTCTGTTTCTTTTTTGGGGGGAGAGCAGAGGGAGCACTTAGACTGCAATATACTGATGTTTGGTTTTTGCCTGGGGCTTAGAAAAGTTCCCAGCACTGCCATGATCCTTAAAGTGTTCAGTTTGTCTGGAATATTTGAGGAACTTCATCTTTATCTTAGAGCAGTTTAAGACCCTGGAGAGATACATAAATTACTTCTTTCTCACTACACAACAAACAGGAGCAAATATCTTTTGTTGCTGCGTTCTAGTACTTTTTTGGTGATCCTTTATCCCACCCTTAAATACTCTTCAGTTTGATGAATCCTTACAGTGCAGGAGAAGTTGTGTTTAATTCTGTTGTGTTCACCTCTCCAAAACAGGCAACAGGATTTTCCTGAAATGAATGAATTTGTTTGAATAAGGGTGCTTTTCCAAACAATCTGCTTTGTCTTCATCGAAAAACCATTGTGATGGATCTGTATTGCTGTTGCCTGTGGTGAAAGACTTCCAGCCTGGTCAGGTTGTGTTTAAATTTAGTTTCTGTTAGGCTTTTGCTAGACTGGGCAACTCTGTTATCACAGTTTGGTTCCCACATAGGTGTGCATGAACCTACTCTTTGATAAGCTAATTAGACAGAATTCTCTCACTAAAATGCATCTCCACATCCTTTAATCAGCTGTGTGTGTCTTCCCTCAGCTGCTCCGAATTTAAAGGGGTATTTTCTGTTCTTGACCCTCTGCCTGTTCCCTCTCCCTTGCTGTGCTCTTTGGTTTGTCTTTAAATATCCTTGGGTGTGGGATGATCTGTGTGTTTTTACATTATTGAGGATCTGGGAGGGCCTCTGGATACTGCCTTAATAAAAGTTAAATAGTAAAGCCCAGAAGAGGTGTTGGTTTGACAGTGTATTGGTATACCAGTGAAGAAATGGAGAGCAGATCCTGCTAGTCTCTCCCCCTTGCTTAACAAGTTAGGGGAATGGGAGATGCTTTGAAGACCTACTGTGACAAAATCATCATCATATTTCCTTTGTAAATACATTTATGGTTAGAATCTGTGTCCCTTCGATGTTATGGGTTTTTTTCCCATGAAAAATGCTGCTGCCGGCTTCTTGAAAGCTTTGAGAGATCCCCAAAGATTGCAGAAAAGCTCGGGAAGCTCTCAAAGGATATTGCTGCTTTTTCCCTCTAACCTCTTACAGTCTTTACCTTTCCTCTGTTCTTTTTTTCTTTCTTCGCCAGTAAGGCGCTGTGTGCAGTCTTCTGTGAACCTTTGTGGGCCAGATTTCTCTCAGGTGCCTTTTTTCCTTCTCAGTAGCTGCAGAAGAGGCAGTGGATCTGAGAGGGAGACGTGTTTTATGATTTATGACACTTTATAAAGTGGATTTCACAGTAGGATTGATAGAGCTGGAGACTGAAGTCCACCCAAGATTGGGGATGCAGGGGCATATGGGGATGGATCTGGTCCTGGTGACTATCCCTTCTGTCATGGACTGAGTGGGGACACTTCTGCTTGCTCAGTCCTTGCTTCCTTGCTTAAATTGTCTGCAGCAAGAGCTGGGGGGTTAGTGTCAGGTGAGCCCAGGACCTGTTTGGGCTGAGAGCTGTTTTGAGACCAGCGGTCCATTTCACACCTCTGGTATCTCTCCAGAAGCCGTGGGAGGCCTTAGGCATGTGACCAGGCTCCGCTATCAGCTGTTGATCTAAAGCCGGGCTTATTTTGACAAGCCCACCCCTTCCTCCATGGGCTGCCTCCTGATGGCAGGGGTGTCAGCACAGTTTCCCTGTGTGAGCGAGTTGGGTTTTATTCCTCATTCCCTTGGCACTCAACATTCTCTGCCAGAGACTTCACACAGGGCTCTTTCCCACGGTTCTCTAGAGCTGGTCTCTGCCTCTGACCCTTTCTTGCCTGTAGCCTCAGGGCTGCAGCTCTCCAGCCATCTACTTATATGGCCCTCATTTGTCTTAGTCTCTTTGGCACTTATATGGCTCTCATTGGCCCAGGACCTGAATGCCTCCCAATCTTTAATATATTTATCTTCACACATGCAGACACACATTCATACCTGTGAGGTCAGGAAGTACCACTGCTCCCATTGTACAGATGGAGAACATTAAATGGTAATTGGCTAAACTGGGAGCAGGTGGTGGTGACGGCAGAGGAGGGCAGCTTGCATATGGCACAGAAAATTGCAGCACAAGAAATGGTTCATCAGCCACCGTGCAGAGCTGGGAATGCAGGTCTCCCCAGGACTCATACTTGAGTCTTCTAGCCAGTGGAATATGGGGTCCTAGACATACCCTATCTCTGTTTTGGCCTCTTCACTCTTGAATCTTGTTTTAAAATATTTTTGTCCCCATGATACAATTTGAGATGTAAAAGCTTCTGTCCAATTGCCCAGCCAGGATGCAGAGGGAGGTTGGAACTCTATCTGACAATGAAAGCGAAGGATCCTTTCGTGGCAGGATCCATGAAAGTGGCAGGATCCTTCACAGTTGCCCATTGGATTTGCTGTTCCTAGAGAGGCATTGATCCCCTCGTTTCAGAGGCTTCAAGGTGGAGATGGGCCCAGCACTCTAGAGCACAGTCATCATCTCAGGATTTGCTTTGTTTTGCTGGAGCAGTCTGAGCAGACTGTCTGCTGGGGCCGGGATTTTTGGCAGCTCATATGAAGCAACACTGTTCCTTGGCAGTAGCTTTCCCTTAGCATTTCCCAAAGATGGCAATGCTGCCAAGCATATCTCCAAATGCTTTACAAACGTGAATCATTAGCACTGTCTTCAGTACAGAGAACAATGCCTGTTGTATTTAGGGAACCAAACCAAACCCCACTGGGGGTCAGTGGTAACCACATTCTTCTCAATGGATGGTGTTTTCTCCTGCGCTTAAAGCTGAGCAAGTGCAAAGCGCCTGGGTGAGCGTGAGCTGGAGCCACACGCCCAGAGCCACTGTGTGGGAATTGTGAGGGGAGAAGTCAGGTGCTTGGTTCCTGAGTCCACGCCTGGCCGATAGACCACGGTGCCTAATTAGTGTGGCAGCTGTTCTCAGTTAGCAATGCTTTCCTTAGGCGCCTGCACTAATGTTCTTGATAGCAGCTAAGGAGAAAAAGGAGGAGGAAATTGCATCTATATTTAATTAATGCTGCATCCATATTTTATTGCGGAGAGCCCTTAGGTGCAGGAAGATTCTCAGAACAATTGTTTTGGAGTGCTGGAGCCATTGTATGGTGGCTGAGGAGGTGAACCTTTGTTTTAAAAACAAACCCAAATTCCTTCCACCGTAACCTGGGAAAGCCCAGAAACCCTCTGCCACTCACCTCCCAGCCTCAAGCTGTAAAGCAACTGACACATTTGCTGATAATTCATATTTGATCACCTTTAATACCTTCTTATATTGTGAGCGAGATAGTTTTGGTGGGCTGCAGAAAAATACCACACTGATTATTTTTTCCTTTTGATAAGTCGCCAAGCTTGGGGAGGTTTCATTTTCCATTGGGTTTAGTAATGCTGAGAGCACGTGAGAGAGAGCTGATTGCTGGAGTGGCCTTGGCTGCACTTGAGGCCACCTCGAGGCACCCCTTGCTGGTTATCTGGGTGAGATGCTGCACCCTGTAAACACGGAGGAAGCTGGTGATGCTTTGGGGTCAATGTGAGCGTGGCCAAGCAGGAGATTTGGCAGCAAAGCCAGCACGTGCGCTTCTGACTGGAGACTCCAGTCCTGCTCATGGATGGGTCACTGCTGCCGTCCCGATGCAGCAGCAAGGCACAACCTGACCTGCTGCCAGCGCTCACCCCTCTGTCCTCATTAGGAGCAGACTCGGGCCAGGAAGGAGACATTTTATAGTCCAGTCAGAGAAACATAAAAAAATAGCCTCTGAAACACTGTGTGTTGTAATAGCCTGAGCCTCTTAAAATATTATGAACACACCCTTCATGCCCCATTAGTACCATTGTTTCGTTCAGTCAGCACATGGTACAGTCCTGCTTGTACTTGGCAGAACACATCTCATTCTCCAAAATGTTTTACTCTGCGGCTTCATTATAATAAAAATATGCAAACAATTGCTCTCCAAACAAAACTAACTATGATTTAATTTTCAAGTCCTCTTCCTTCTTCTTTCACTGATTCCACAGTTTTTTCCTTGGTAGTCTGCAAGCTTCAGAGAGAAAGGGAAGCAGAAGTCAGAAGTGTTTACAGAAAGGAGCGTTTCTGCATTTCCACAACTACAAAAGAAACATTTGTTGCTTCAGATAACTCCTAAGCAAACTGCCATCAAAACAATTAGTGTTATTTTTCTATTATCCTCCTATTTGAGAGTAAATAACCATTTCATGAATATGTAAATTATCCCGTAGGTGCAGAAGATAAGTGGATGGTGTATCTCCACAAATGATGATAAAGCTTCTATTGTATACAAGAATTTCTAACAATGATTTTTCCCAAGTATTTGGGGTCAGGCAGTTAAACTACTCACAACTGGACCCTTTGCTTTGATAACTTAAAGGTTTAGAAAGAACTGAGCAGTTGAGTAAATGAAGGTTTTTTCCCCACTTTTTTTAAAGAGAAAGAAAGAGGGTGGGCAGTCAGAAGAAAGTCCTTATGATGGCTGAACATTTAAATCGTGTTGTATTTCTGTATTAAGATTTAAACACTAAGAGAAATGTTCTGAAAAAAATATACTTATGTAAGTACTCTTGGAGTGGTATGTGTGTGTGCTATTAAATACATGGTATTTTTAGGAGTAAAGTAATACTGCATTATTCCATTTAAATTGGGCTGTCTGCAGGACAAAATTATTTGTGAATTTATCTGTCGGTAGGAGCTGCAAGCTACTAGATAGATATGTTTATTTATGTTTTAAATCATCTAAATATTTATTTTAGTGAGAGTGTACTTATTTAGGCTCTGGAGATGCAGCAAAGTGCTGGTTTTCCTTTTGGAGATGTGTACATTTAGGGAAAAAAATTCAATATTCTGCAAAGTTGAATGCAGCATTGTGCCAGATAATTAAAATGTAAATTTAAGTATCTATGCCTGCTTTGTGATTTTTTAATACTTTTAAGTTAGTTGTCTTTTAAAACATGTGGTCAGCTGTTGTATTCACATATGGTCAAATGATCAAAGTCTGAACTCCTCTCTAATTGTCCCCTGCTGCTTGTCTGCTCTGTCCATGATCAAGGCCTCAGCAGGTGATAAGAAAGGCATGAGAACAGGCTGGAAGGAGAATGAACTACTGAGGGGCCCAAGCTGAAAGAAATAAAGACTTCCAGTACATCACCCTGACAGTAAAGAACCAAGAAAAAGTGAAGTCTGGTTAGTTCTCATTTTTTCTTTCTTTCTTGCCTTTTTTCCCCCTTGCTCACCAATCTGCATATATTTTTTTTTTTAAGGCAAAATGCAAATAGGGTACTCTGTGTATTCCCAGCTCATATAAAAGACAGAACCAAACAGCCTAGTGCAGACATGTTTATTTACTTGTGTGGAGGAGGAAGCTGCTAAGTCACACAGTTTATAGTATTTCACATGTTTGTGGAAATCATTGCAGTTCTTTTCACTTGTGCTTGTCATTGTTTGCCTGGAGTTCACTTTGCCAGATGGTTCTTTATTGTCACTGGTGTCCACACCTCGCTCTTGCATCATTTCAAGACCAAATGGTGTGAAGAGCTTTAATACTTAGAGGATTTAGTAAAAGTAAATCCACACTTTGTGGAAGGTTCATTCTCAGCTATTCAAGCAGGTCTAGCACTGATTCAGAGAGGGAGTAGCTGACCCAAGGAGCGAAGAAAGGGTGAAGTAAAGGGATTGTCTTTGCCATTCCTGTTTGTCCCTTGCTCTCTTGCAGTCAAAACGCCAGTGGAAAATTTAAGGATCAATATTAGATTTAGAATAAGGAGTTAACAGTTAAAGAAAGGAAGGTGCATTGTCAGATTCTCCTCCCCTCCCCCCAGTCAGTGTAGAAAACAGTTGGCTGCATTTCTAAAGCTAAATTTCTTAGGCTTGCAGTAATGTATTTATATGCATCATGTTTTTGGAGCCACGTGAGGATTAATTTTTTACATGAATTTGCATGCAAATAGAGTACTCCCTTTTGGCTTCTGTAGAGTCGTTTCTTGATGTTTGCAAACACTGTCACTCAGATGCAAGAAGTTCCATTGCCCCATTTTACAGATGAGGAGGCAGTGGCTGGCTGCAAAAAAAGTGAGACCGTCATTCAAACACCTAGGGTTGTGGGGCAACCTATATTTCGTTATTAAAAACAGGACTGAGAGCCTATTTCTCTAATTTTGCAGCTAGCTGAAGTCTGTTTGTCCAAATGGCCACAGAAATGAGAGTGGACAGAAAGAGCGTGTATCTCTGCACGGATAGGGAGTATTTTAGCAGGGGGCAGGTGTGAGAGGATTTAGAGGATATTATAGAAAAACCCTTGTGGTGGGAAGGCTGCTGTAGGGCTGCTGTAAAATAGGCAGACAGGTTAATGGGTATAACCACGGGAGAAAGAGCACACATTGCAACTGCAGCCCCTGCAAGGAGGCAGAGCTTTGTTCAGTGTCCGAAGTTTTTTCTAGGGACAATACAGACAGCTCTAAAGGCCTCTCCTCGTGGGCTGTGTGGGTTTTAGGAAGGACATTTCTTGGAGTGTGTTTGTCGTAGAAGGAGTGACATCTCCCAGCTGTGATGCGCAAGGAGGGTGGTAGAGAAAGAGGATTACGATCATGACTCTGCACAGGGAAAAGAGCGAGAGCGACTTGAAACAAAGGGTTTGGAGCATTTTGACCGTGAAGATTTGTGGAAGGGAGGGCCCCAGTCCTGCTGGGAGCTCTGCTGGAGAGTGTCTGCCTCAGCAGTGACCCACAGAAGTGAAGTGCACCATGGAAATCTTGGCGCTTTCCTTCCCTCCCTCCTGTGTTCCCTTCTGGAGTGCGAGCTGGTTCCACTTGGTCATGCTCAAGTGACTTCCTGAGCTGGGGTCGGTGGAAGTGCACTGCTGAGGAGGCAAAGTGCCCACCACAAGCTATGTCTAATGTGAGAATTGGAGGAACTGTTTGCTATAAATGCAGCAGCAGAGAGGCTGCCAAGGGAGGGCAGTGAAGCAGGGTGTATAAATGAGCTGAAGAGACAGCCAGAGGTGCTGTGAGTGGTTGGGTGGGGAGATGGAAGAATGTGGTGACAGATGAGAGAGGAGGGGAGAAACAGAGCAGGCAGGCTTGTTAGGCAGAGTGGTCTTTTTCTGCTGCTAATTCTTCATAGGAAAGCTGTGGCATAGCAAATGCAGAGAGCTGTATTCCTTATGCCACATTTGCACATTCAGGCTCTGCTTTTCATAAACTGGGTGATGCTGGACTTTCAGCCTATCCAAGTTCCTTTCGCTTATCCAGCCCATGCCCAGTGTAAATGGAACCTGGAAGCATAATGCTGCCCTAAAGGTGCTATTTGCTTTGTAGCCCACACTGCCTGGAGTAGGCTGAGGAAGGAGCCCAGACCTGGTGCTGCACTTCTTCCCGTCCAATTTGATGACTGCTGAGTAATTGCAGCTTCTCATCTGAAAAAAATCTTGGTTTTATGGGGAATTGTTGTATTTGCTCCGCTTCTTTCCCGTATTTCTACCACACACATCCAGCTTGCTGTTAAATACCCCTGCCCAGGGGAGGCTGTGTGGTACTGTTTGGTCTGTGAGCTGTAAGTAGGGATCTGAGGCAGGGATTGTTAGCTGTAACAGTTTGTTCCTGCTTGGTGAGTTTAGGGTTTTCTCTCAGGGCTGGTTCGACTTCAGTTGCTTCTGTCTGGTGCCCTGTTGAGCAAGATTTCCAAAAAGAAGGGATGGGCACACAGCTGTCTTCCTCTTGTACTGGTATCTAAAACAATCTGTACATAAAGTATGATTTAATAGACCTGAGTATTGGGAATTCACCCTTGCCTGCTTAGAGTATCTCACACATCCCTTGTACTACTAGATCCATCCCTCTGTGGGGTGCTGCTGGCTGAAGGATGATATATAACCCTTCTGTCAGGATTTGCCATGCCCTAACGACCTTTCAGTAAATATTTATTGTCCAGAACATCTAGAAGTAGGAAAGAAGACCTACCGTGATGGTGGACACACAATGGGAACAGAGGCAGCCAAATTTAACCAGTTTACAAATTTTACCTTCTGCCACCTTGTCCTCTGTTTCTTTTGTAATAAAAGTGGCAGTGTCCAAAGACAGCTGTTGAAAGTCATCTTTGCATCTGCAACTTTCTAAACTACTGTGGCCTTCCTACCTTCAACACAGTGGAGATGTTTATTTTTCACACAAAAACACCAGCCTTGGCTGTAGACATCAATGAGAAGGGAGAAGTGTGAATCCTGTTTCTTGAATGGTAGTTTTTGTAGAGCACATTGAGTTATTATGTGCATACACAACAACAACATTCAGCAGTACATTGAAAGTCCCTGAACTGCAGTGGGAATGTTGACAAACAACAAATGGAAGTGCCTTTTAAGTAATTCTGCATTAACTTTGCAGATATAAACATTTTAGTGAGGAGTTACTGGTCACAGTAACTGTGAATAAGCTCACATATTCTTGTTTTCATATTGGTTCAGGTTCTTTCCTGGTAGAAGTTGGCCTTTCTTGAAAGTTCTTGTGCAAAGAGCTCTCCACACCTGCTGCTGATGGTAGGTAGTGTCATGCTGTTTTCTTGGAAAATGTTATTGGATGCTATTTTCTAAAATAAACAAGTTAAAGTGGTCAGCGAATAAAATAGATTCCTCCCACTTATCTCCTTCCCCTATGTGCTCATAGCTGTGACTGAAGTAAAAAAAATAGAAAAGATAAGTGGTTGGTTCTCACTTCTACAAATGGACAAGAAAATGACAGAGCCAACAAAATCAATTTCCAGCTTTAATAATCCACAAACCCAGGGAATTCTGCACAGTCTAGGTAGGCACTTAATCTCTGAAGGTCTATACAGAGGAGACATGTTGAAAACAAGAAGCGTTTGGCAGAGTCATGTGGTTCAGGAGGTCTGGGATCAACAGGAGGTGAGTCGTTTGTTTTCTCTCAGTGGTTTTGGACAGGAGCTCTGAGGAGTGGGTTTGGTGGGAGGGCTTGAAGTGCTCCTGAGGCTGATTTTATGCTGCTCTATGAGTAACTGAAGGGAGTAGGTCCCAAACTCTTGCTCCTTGGAATCCTTGTGTAGGAGGAAGAGTTTGGTTTATTACTTTGCCAGCCTCCCAGGGACTATTGTGACAGCTCTCTGCAATAACACATTTTTGAGGGAGTATCCTTGGGCTAAGCAGGGTGGGCCCTGTGTGCTGTGTGACATGTTTCATGTAGGGTGTGATCCTGCAATATGCTCCTTCTGGCTAAGCTTGGACGGGAGACAGTGTGTGCCCACCCTGCCTGTANTCATCTAGTCCAACTCACCATCTAACACCCGTAGGGAGACCGAGAGCACATCGCAGGGCATAACACCAGCCTAGATCCCTCACAGTCTAGCAGGCCACTCCGAGCCGGAAGGGGCCCAACGTCATCCAGCCCTACACCTCCCTGCTAGACCATGTCACTAAGCTCCTCGTCCAGTCTTCTCTTAAACACCTCCAGGGACGGTGACTCCACCACCTCCCCGGGCAGCCCATTCCAATATGCGATTACTCTCTCTGTGAAGAACCGCTTCCTAGTGTTAAGATTGAACCTCCTACTGGCTAAGCTTGGACGGCAGACAGTGTGTGCCCACCCTGCCTGTGCATGGGGCCTCTTATTGACCACAAAGAAAGGGTAGTCCCTGCTTTGGATCGGATTTTGAAGCAGAGGGAAGCAGGAGTCTTCGAGAGACTCCCTGGGAGGATTTTGACTGGTGGAGGGAGGAAGGTACTTTCCCTGCACTGCGGGTCAAGTGTGGAGTAATGAGGGAAATAGCCCCGGTGTGTATAAATGCTGCCTGTCAAAATGACTCTTTTTTTTCCTCTGCAAACCTACTTAAAAATAATTGCCTGTGTACCACCCTGAAATGCATCTGGCAATTAAATGATAAGGCTAATATGTTACATACATGGAGGCCACGAAATTTGGAGTCAGTGTTGCTGTAGCAACTGTGTCTCTGCCCTCCTGGGCATCGGCATCCCTGCGGGGTCAGTCAGGTCATGGCGTTGGGGGTGGGAAATGCTGCCAGCGTGGTAGCATAGGGGTGGGAAAAGTAATAAAAATGTAAAAATAAACCCACCTCTTTCATCTTGTTTAGTAGTGTCAGGGCAAGAGCAGTAAAAGGTGAAACTCCTCTGCTCTTGTGTGTCAGAGGAAGCACGGCAGTGCTGTGGAAGGGATGTGCCAAGGACACTGGGCCTTTGGGAGGGCAGGGCTCACCACTGGCAGCCTTGATGAGTTTCAGCTGCTCTCTACAGGTCACTGTACTAAGTGGGAAAATGTGTCTTCAATATCATACCGGTATCCTTCTTCGGCTCCTACAGCTAAAATCCATAAAGAAAATATCTGCTCTAAAGAATATGTACTCCAATAATACTGTGCTTTGAAGAGCAAAACGTTGACCCCAGAAGGGTTCTCCTGCTCTTTCACAAGATTTGAAGCCATTTAATTTAAGTCAGAGAATAGCAGAGTTGTTTGCTTTTGTGCATGTGTTCCTTCAGGAGCTGCCAGCCCAAACTCTGCCTTCACCTCTGGGCCTGTGAGCAGGAGGGTGCCCTCACCATTTGGGATGAGTCCTTCCTTGTGTCTGCAGTGTCACTGCATGTGAATCTACCACTTCCAGGTTTTGTTAGTACAGGAGATTTTAGGCTACCAGAAACTACCGTGGTGAATGATGTGGATTGTTTTGTCTACAAAATGTGGAAGAAATTTGGTGAGGAAATCAGAAATGGTGGCTTGCCTTTCTCTCCTTTAATGAACTGAACACCTAGACCTCAATAGTTTTGCAGAGATGATGATTCTTGTTTCAGTATCTGGGCCTCCTTAATGATCTCTGAATGTGTTGTTTCACCTTTGTGAAATAGTTCGGATTTCTGTTGCTATCTTCTCAGAATAGATCCATGCTTGGGTATTACTGAAAAAATAATAAAAAAAAAAGCAGGTAATTTTTTAAAATGAAAAAATTGTCAGCTTGTTGCTGGCAGATACCTTTCATCTGGAAAAGGCTCTTGGCTCATATGCTGGTTATCCCTGCTGAGATAAAGTGAGCAACTGGAGCAAATGAAGCACTTGTTAAGTGTGTTACAGCTTCTCCCTGTAGTGTGCAAATGAACTGCAAATAATCTGTGTTCCTGCAGGAAGTCCTTTATGAAAAGCAATGGGATGGAGAAGGAAATGGTGGGCCTTGGTGCTGGTGAGATTATTTGCATGGAGGGTGATGTGCATTTGCTGTGTGGTTGCAGTAAGATAATAGTCGTCTGCTTCCTGTGAAATGCTGTGGCTCTTGGAGGCAGGAGATGAAAGACATAGAATGATAAAGTGGTACATCTCAGGGTATTTTATTTCATATTAAAGAATTTTTTTTAAAGCAAATGCATACCAAATGTCAGAGGGAAAGCCTATTGTGTAACTAGACTTCAAAACACGCACAGACATCATGCAATAGTTTTTATTGTGCTGTCATCCTAAAATCACTTTGGTTTATTTGAATAAATTACACATATTTGGCAATTGTGTCATAGGAATTTGACATGAGAAATCTAGCAAAGGTACGTAATGACTATACTGTGAAAGGCAATGTTTATCATAAAGATATTTTTATATACTATTGTTCAACGTTGAAACATGTTTCTTCAATTTACATTCCTTTATTTTTAAGGATGGACCATAACTTAGTGTAGCATTTGGAATTTGGAGCAGATATAACTTAAGCAGATTTATCTGACTGCACACAGTACTTTGTTGTTCGACACGGCAGCAGCTGCCATAGCAACTGCAAGATGCTGAACTTACGATACCTCCAAGAAACAGGTTGGCTTTCAAAAGAACTGACTTGCATATTGATTTGCAAGTCAACTTTATTCTACAATAGCCATGACTTTCTGGGGTAAATAATATCTCTAAATGCTTGCTTCCCTCCCTGTGGGATCTTCATGGTTTATTTTGATGATGGTATTTTTTCACTTTGCTGTGTTTTTTTTCTGTATGACTTTTTTTTGACCTGCCGGAATAGAATATATTTTAAACTGCTCATTATTAGTTCTATATACAATGATAGTGTCTAATGACCCTTACAAACTTTGAGATCTTCTTCCTGCCTACAGTTCAAAAGAGAGAAAAAAAACAACCAAACCCAAAACAGGGAGAAGGTTAGAGGCATTTTTTTCTTCTTGTTGTTCTGTCATCAAATAATATATCCCTAATGGACTTGAACTTGCCTTCCTAAGAACCATAAGCAAGGTATTGTCCCTGCTTCACAGAAATAGTGACATAAGTCTCTGCGAGCAAAACATTTCCTGATAGGTGACAAAATAAAACATGGCGTATTTTGTGGCCATGTGTTGGTCCCACAGGCAGACTAATATAAAAAACCAGCTGTATTAATGGTAGTTCATTTGTGTATAGTATTTGGCCCATTAGACACCCAGATGGCTTAAGTTTTAATTTTGTGACTCCAGATTTATTGTTTGTTTTGGAAAGTTTGTGATGATGTGTCCCAAGTCCCAAATGTGAAGAAGAGAAGGCTCTGGGGAGACCTTTAACCCTTTTCCAGTGCCTAAAAGGGTTCCAAAAGAGCAGGGGAGGGAGTTTGGACAACGGCATGTAGTGACAGGACAAGGGGAAATGGCTTCAAGCTGACAGAAGGCAGGGTTAGGTGGGATATTGGGAAGAACTTCTTTATTATGAAGGTGATGAGGCATTGGCACAGGTTGCCCAGAGAAGCTGTGGATGCCCCATCCGTAGAAGTGTCCAAGGCCAAGTTGGATGTGGCTGTGATCAACCTCGTCTAGTGGAAGATATCCCTACCAATGGCAAGGAAGGTGGAATTAGATGATCTTTAAGGTTCCTTCCAGCCTAAATTGTTCTATGATTCGATGAAGTCATGCTATAAATCAGTTGGGGAAGTACAATGTGTTTGTGCAAATAAGAGCAAATCAGGAGCATTCCCACTTCCTATTAATAACACATGCAGAGCATATACAGACATAAATGCTAACTCCTAATGGATGCATTTTCTTAGAAATTGTTACTTGCTTTGTGAGGTCAACAAGTCTTAGTCATGGTTCAGGATGTCAGGGAACACATTGTAAAAACCCCCCAAATGGTTCTGTTCTCAGATCACTTCCAAACCAAGCTCAAGACAAGAGGTAACAGAAACAGTCAGANGGGGGGCAGTGTGCAAGGGGCTGATGAGAAGGTCAGTCTATAGATCTCTCTCAGGAAAACAGCTATTGAAGTGATGACAAGCTGTTTGTTTGCATGATGGCTTGAAGGCAAACAATGAGGTCACTTTGTGGATGGCTGGGAGCTCTTCTTAGCAGGAGGGGCAGTGGGGAGAAGAGCACAAAAGGGATTTTGTTTGGAAACGCAGAGTACAGGCTATGGACATGTTGGGGAGCAGAAGTTATGTGTAAATCAAACTTTTATAAACTGTTCCTAAACTTTCTGTGAAGAGGAATCTATGGGTGTCCCTCAAAGATAGCTGCATTTTGAAACAGTCAGAAATGTGTTGTAGTTGATTTCAGGTGAGTTTTCCCAGTCTTGCTCCCTGGTTAATCTCTGCCTCATTACTTGAATGACCAGCTCCTTTCCTTCTCCAGGGAAAGGGCTGTGATGTGGTGGAGCACTGCCAGACCTGCTGGGGATGTATCAACCACAGACCTGTATCAGGCCTACACTGCCGAAAAGCAGCACCTGACAGAAGTGGGAACAAGTTGTGGAAAGAAGGATGCAGAAAAGCAGCAATTTTCCAGTTATTTGACCTGCATGGCATCTGTGATTTGGGAATTCTGAGACCTCCTTGCTGTGTGTTTTGACAAGGAATTTATGTATAAGGAAACCCTTTCACAGAGCATACTTTTGGATCACTTGGGTATAAAATATGGTTGAATGACTCTTTTCTTACCCTCTTATGGTTGGACTGGGTGGGAGGTTGATTTCTGATAGGTTTTAAAATGGTGTTCAGTAATCTGTTTTTCTCAGAGCTTTTACATGCAATCTGTCCATTTTTATTCTTGTGGCTACAGAAGTCTTCAGGATACACTTAATATTTATGGTGAGTAACAGGCTGTTGGCAAACCAGTAACAAACTATACTAATTATATTAACTATAATAATTACTTTGCTTTCCACTTGAAAAGCTAATCTGAGGCGCTGAGGACCACAGAATTCCCATGTAAAGCCATGCAGATCTTCAGCTGCATTTGTTGGATCTATTTAGATCCCCACTTGCTTTCTAAAAATGGCAATAATGGCTTTGAACGTCTCTAGCCACTTCCTCCCACATATTGCCTGGTATGGGCTACTGTCTGCTTGGATATCTATATAGAGCACAACTGTAGGTGTGACTTTTTGTGGTTTGACCAGTTTCCATAACTTAAAGTTGCTAAGGATGACCACAATGGTAATTTAATGGGAAATGCTGAGCTAGTGGTGAATTTTCTAGATAGATCTGTAAAGAAAATATTGATCATTCAAAAATTCAGGGGCGAAAAATTACGTTTTGAAGGCTTGAAGCCATGAGAGGAAAATCAGTTTATAAATTACATAGTACTAATCTTGGTCAGTGTTGTAGAAGTTGTTGTACAAGTTTATTTATGATAAAAAAGTTTGTGGTAATGTGAGAACTTTTGATGTACAAATCTTGGAATTGATTTGGAATCAAATTGTGGACCATCATTCTAACCTTCTTGATTTTGCTTCAATTCTTGTACCAAAGAATTACCTTTATTTTTCTGTATTGGGTAACATTTTAACATGGTTCAATGAGGTTGTTTTGGTTGGTTTGAAACCTACACCTGATTTTTGAGACTTTCAGAAAAATGTATGGACAAACAAGTATAATTAATTAACTTGGAATTGTAATTAAGAAACAAAAGCAACATGGCAGAAGTGCTTGATGCGCTAGCAGAAGGCAGGGGTTGGGGCAGGGTCTTGGATTGGAAACCCAGATGGATTTAATCAGTTCCTAGTGCTGCACAGAGGAAAAGGAGTCAGTCGTCATTGACTGCAGCAAGACTTTGTCAAAATGTCTTCAGACAATAGGGAGCCTATGGCTGTCTTCCCTTCCTGTTCCATCCTGTCCACCCTAAATTTGAGCCTCTGTTTAATTCTCATTCCTCATGGACTACTCTGGTGTCATTTCTAGAAAGCAACTGGAAGACTTCAAGTCTGTCTCTGTCTCACAGCACTTCCAAAGATTTCCTCTTGCTCTGACCTCAAAGCACAGATAGGTTAAGTCTAAGGGATACTTTTCAATAGTCATCAGTCCTTTTCTCTGTGGTGGAGAAAATGTAAGTGAAATGTAGTATGTTGGCTTCTCCTGCAGCACATAAGGTATGCTGGGTATGTGATTCTCTTCTCCTGTCCCTGACTTTTGCAACTGGTGACTGGATTGTCTTTGCTTTCCCCTAATTCCTTTGAAAAATTTGGGTTTATTTTCTTTTGACAGCCACAACTTCTGCTGTTTCTCTCATAGAAAACCATTGAAATAACCCTTTGATTGTTTTTTTTGGACTCTGGCACCTAGATGGAACTGGTGGAAAAGGCATAACTGGGAGAAAGGAGGTGCCAGCAAGGGGAAAAAAGGAGAATGCTCATGAGGAAAGCCGTGCCATCCTGTACCCTCATTCATCCTGCTGTACTTTGGCTGAGATTGAGCAAGTTGCAACAATAACATGGGAGAGGGCAGTTGCTCACACAAACCTTACTGTGCCAAGGATTGTCACCCTTCCTCTGTATTTAACATCTGCCAACAGTAGAAACAGTTGTGAGCATGGAGATCCTGATCTGAGCACCAGTACAAAGGAGCCATGGGGGTAGGGATGCTCTGGTATCTGTTACGGCTGGAGTCAACCTCAGAGGAAAGCAAACAGTGGGAATAAAGGTCACAGAAGAAAGTGAGGGTATCATCTTAAAGAAAGCCTCTGCTGCATAGGATTGTCATGTGCAGTGCTGCTGAGCATCTTGAAAAGCAAGCCAATAGCATTAGGGTGGGAATTCCCACTGCATCCCCCTCCTCTAGCCCCCTCACCTCTGCCTCAAGATCAAAAAGGCAGCAGCAGTGCAGCCTTCTGTCTGCATGAGAACAGAGCCTGTGGAGGGGAGCTGCCACATGGGAAAGCTGCTCTCTGAAGATGCTTGAAAAATAAACAATGGAACATCAGCACAGTGTGAGGTGGCTACCTGGGTCTCACAGAGAAGGAGGAAAGGAGAAACCATGTGTGTTTGGGATAGGCAAGAGCCTGCCTTCCCCTCCTTTTGAATGGCACAGTCTTCATTTCCATGTACTTATCAGACCCGGGGTGGTGTTTACAGGGAAGGCAGTTTGGTAGAGGCAGATGCTGCAGGCAATAGAGCGCTTGGGGGATTACATTTTGTCAGACTGTGCTTTCAGCTTCTTGAAGGCTAAAACGCCCCAGCGCAAACCATCTTTTCAGTTTGCCCTGGGGAGCAGGAGGTTAATGGGATGTGCCAGCAGTGTTTTCTCATCTTGAACACATGGTGGAAAAGACTGTGAGAACTTGAGATTTTTCTGTCCCCAAATTCTTGGCATTAGCGTGACCTCTTACTGCACCTGGCAAGATCTCTCTCAGTGGTACAGTTTTAGTGTAGCAGGGTTAAGGAGACCAAAGTGGCGAACTGTTCCTGAAAGACACACGGATGCCAGGTACCTGCAACACTGTGCAGGGCTGTTTTTGTCTCTTTCTCTGTCTAGGTTTCCCGGGAAGCTGTCTTGCTGCACGTCTGGTGTTCCTGACCCACCACACGGGAAGCCTTGAGTAATCCCACACTGCACTGAGCATGTTTGAGAAGTTTTGTATGACAAGATCGCTAAGTGTCCTGCCCTTTGCTCTGCCCCCTCTCGTGTTTGTCACATCTAATAATGGACAGAAATGTGGTGTGTGCCACTGAACACAGGGAATTTGTTTGTATTCCGTGTTTGCCACAGCCTTTTAATTTGAGGAGGGAGCGTGGGAGCAAGGAATGGCTAAAAACACTTTGGTACCTCTCTGCCATAGGCCAAATACAGCTCTTAGGGAATGATGTGAACTTGAGCTGAAGCGTTGGGCTTTAGAGTGGCAGTCATGTCTCAAGGGGCAGCCTTAAGTGCTTTAAAATGCTGTATCTATTTCAGTGGTTGGTGAAGGGTGTGTAAGATACGCTGCTGTCTGTGCTGTTATCTGTGGTAGGGATATCAGGCACTGTAGTTTCCAATGAGGATGTTGTCACATTTTATGTTGTAAGGGAACCTTCTGTAGGAAGATCAAGCAGGCTGTCTCCAGCCTATGTAGGGTACTCACACACTTCTTGTGATCTGTGTTTGTGTAATTGCCAGATACTGGACTGCACTGCTGTAATCACAGTGAGTTTTTGTATTTAACCTCAATGTGGGTACATTTTGGGCTTATTACTTGGAGACAAGCCACCTAGCCAGGTAACAATAATAAGGTATTAAGTATAGGAGAGTCCTAACCTGTGAAATCCTGATGATTTTTCCATGCTTACATATTTCACTGGTTATTGAATGTGTGTATCTGAGCAGAGAGCCAGCCCAAGGGCTTTCCTAGTCTCAGTACATTTGCTCTCTCTTTCTAGGTGTAGCAGGTTGACTTGTTCCCACCAATACCTCCCATTTCCCCCCCTCCTTTTTATTTCCTCCTTGCGTGTTCAAAACATAATGACTGATTGAATGCAGCCCAGCAGGTCTTTGGGGAATGTGAATATTAGAAGGCTCTTTCCTCAAGATGTGTGAAATAAAAAAAAAAATTAAAGAGGCTTTTAAACTAGTTCTAAAGTCACAGGGGGAAGTTGCTAAAAATATTGGTGGGATTTTTATGAGGAAGAGGGGAGAAATTAAGATCTACTTGGAAAGGATGGAAAAGATATGGTGGGAGATAATTTGTGGCCAGCTTCAATATTAGCCATTTTGGCAGGTTGAGATCAATATTGAAATACTGAATGTTTTCAATATTGAAAACTCAGTTGTCTTTATTGCCTAGTTCAAAAGAAAATGGGGCTGGTTTAGCTGGGGTGTTGGCAGGAAAGGGAGACATACACAAGAAATTATTTCTCACATGAGCCCTTTGTTCCCTCCTTAACCTGTATAAAAGGGGGCAAGGTCTACTTTTGGATACATAGGAGTATTCAGCAGGGAAGCTTCCACAAGGCAAATAAAATCCCTGACAAATCAGAAGGGCATCTGCCTTGTTCTGTAGACTATGTAAGAAGTGTGAGATCTCACATGAGACACGGAAATGGGATGAATTGTGCCATTAGTACAGTGGTGAGTGTCCCTGCCTGTCATGTGGGACACCGGGGGTTCAATTCCCCGAGTTGAACTCCATGATCCTTGTGGGTCCTTTCCAACTCAGAATATTCTGTGATTAGGGTAACATTTTTGAGAAGCAGCTGGTTCAGGATTGTACAATGTCTTGCATGGGTTCTTTCTGGGATCATTCCCCATCCAAGGCTTGGTTCCATTTGCTTTATGTCTAGTCCCTTCCATATTGAAGAGACTTCTGAAATGATGGCAATCAGACAAGAGTAGGATTCTGGAGAATGAGCTTCGTCAATGTGATGTGGCACACAAGTCAGGGAGCCCTGCTGACAGGATAATTTCACTGCTGCTGGGACTTGGCTAACATTTCCAAAGGAAGTTGTGTGTATGTACTGGCTCTGTGCACAGAAGGAATATTCTCTGGGGGAGGCTGAAATCAGGAGACATGCCAAATTAGTGCTGCTCTTAGGTAAAACCTGATGGTTGCCTATTATTCAGAATATTTTAATATGCAGTATCTTTAGGGTATTTTCATCTCAGAGATTTTTAGATGACTGTTCTTATCTTTAGTTATGTTTTCCTAAGCTTTCTCAATATCTTTCTCATTTCCAGCTGGGAAATCAAAATACAGTGAGATTTTATTTATTTTTTCGTTTTTTGATTTTGCCCCACGTGGTTGTTGTGGGCTAACTTTATGTCTATTGCAGTTCTTGTGCCAATAATTTCTGATATTAAGCTGTTTAATTGTAAAAATGCAGAAACAGAAAAACACCACCCAAAAACACTAAAGATATATGAAAACCCCACCAATTTTATGGTGCCCATGAATTTCTGATAATTCAGTAAGGACAGCATTTGCAAAATGGCTGGAAAAATTGGTAGGGAAAGCAATGTCATCTCATGGTCCAAGCTAGGTCTTACAAATATCTGCTCTTTCAGCTTTATGCCTTCCATCATTGAAGTTGTTAGGCTTTATCCATGAGCTTCTGCAGTCTTACTCATGGATAATCTGGGTTTACATCAAACTGAGACACATTTCCCAGTGTGTAGATCTTTTTTCTTCATTAATTGAATTGTTATTTTGGAATGTAAAGGCTTTCGGTGAAGGGGAAGGGGAGGGAAAGTTTAAAAGTGTGAGGGTGTTGAGGCACTGGTACAGGTTGCCCAGAGAAGCTGTGGTTTCCATCTCTGGAATTGTTTAAGACCAGTTTGGATGTGGTTTGGAACCACCTGGTCTAGTGGAATATGTCCCTGCCCATGGCAAGGATCTTGGGACTAAATGATCTTTAAGGTTCCTTCCAACCCAAACGATTCTATGATTCTAAAGGCAATGTAATGAAATCATAAGCTTCATAGAATCAACCTTGGCACATGGGCCTTAAGTATCAGCACCCTCTGCTCAAACTCAGGAAGAGTTTTCATTCTGAACTGGCAGTACTCTGCATCATGGACCAAATCCCCAGGGGTGGCTGTGTTCCCATGAAGTTAATGGAATTCTGCTGACACCATCAGCTCAGGGTCTGGTGCATGGAGGACTTGTTTGAGAAGACTGATGAAGACAAGGAGAGTAAACAGAAAAAAGGCTGCATCAGTGCATTTACATAACAGAAAAACACTGCTTTTAGCCCCCAAATGTGAGGGTGATTGTTAGACAGCCGGTTCCAATGGTCCTGGTTTGATTGCATTGGTATGGGGTCAAATATGGGGAGGCCCTTCCCAGGGAGTTTTGTGAGACCTTAGTGCACCATTACACCTCTTTTTTATAATACACTCCACCTTTTTGAAAAGTACATCTATTTTTTGAGAGGAGATATGATTTTTTTAGTTTGCATTTTTTAAGTTGTCTTCTCTAAAGGAAAACTTGGCACTGTGAACTTGCTAACTTTAGCAGGCATCCAGCACGTGCTTTGGAGAAGGTGATTATTCTCTTTCACTGAGGCAGGTGCCTTTTCCTGTGAAGATTTCTGCTGCCATTAAGGAGTGATGTCCTAAAGGGGTTTGTATTTTTAGTACCTGTGATTTATGTCCTATAGGGTCTGTCTTTAAATCATGCCTCAAAGAGGGATAGGTTATTTTACAGAGAAACCCATAAAGTAATATATGCTTCTGGTGTGACTTGCTTTAAAGCTGTGCATTAATTTCTGAGAACTGAGGTCAGCCTGCCTGTGCTGAGATCTGCACAATGACATTTCCATGCTGGGGCTCATTTCATGCTGAGGTGAGAAGCAGGAAATGGTATTTACCATATGAAGATACATAGTGATGATAATAATAATACATAATAATAATAGCCAATGAGCACTAATGCAGTGCATTAAAAAAAAATTTTTTTTCTGCTTATGTCTAAGAATACTTAATAAGACTTCCAATTTATGGAAAAAGGAATGGGAATGCTAATGAGAATTCAGGTTTTGTAGGAATCAGTATCAGGCTCCAGTACAGGTACAAACCTTTGGTTGCAACTTGGTGAAAGCTACTGTGTTACTTTGGAGTTCTTGCTTTTGGCCTGGAAATGTACTTGCTCTGCTGGTCTGGAGACACCTCCACAGGGTGGGGAACCGTCTGAACTCTCCTTCCCCTCCCCAGCTTCTCTAAGTAGTAATGCAGATCAAACAGAATGGAGAGAAGGTGGCCTGCCTCTGACTTCACTGTAATGTTTCCTCCACTCCCCAGTACTCCATGCCATATCATAATTTACAGCTCTCCACAGTCTGACCAGGACATAAACCTTCTTCTATGTTGAAGATTTATAGGTAAGTTGTAGATACTGAAGCTTAATGCTGTGTACTTTTCATTGGTTTAGCTTGGTGGTTATGATTTTACAAATAGAATTTAGTTCATTATGGGTTTGAGAAAATAGCGATGTATGTCTGATGTATAAGACATATATGGAGGAGCATAAAAAGGATGTGATTTTTTTCATGTCTAACTATGGAGGCATGCTTTGATATCAGCAAATTGCTTTATAAATGAAGTTGTAAGAAGCATTTAAATGTCAAGTATTCTTCATCTCGCTCATTCAAATATAGAATATTTATGAGGATACTGTTAATAAAGCATCTTTGCCTCTCTGACAGAGACTGGACTTAGGCAGAGTATTTAACAGTGGAAAGGACTAAGAAAGTGAAAAAAGGATGTTTTCAATGAATAACTTTGAATTTCTCTTGCATGCCCTTTTCTTTCAAGGGTTTTGTGAATTGCTTCAGCAACTTGCTAAATATTAAAGGGAACAATGAACAAGGTCCTTTTTTTAGCAAGACAAAGAAATAAAGGTTTTAAGATTTTTCAGATTACTTCAAAAATAGCTTGATGAGGATGGACATTATAGTAAATGAAATACTCAACTAGAGTGACCCTCACTGAAGTGATGTCAAGGGTAGTAAGTAATACAATTATCACATTGTATGTAATAATTTCTTTGTAAACTACTGAGACACAATTATTTTAAGTAAATTGAAATGTCTAATAGGGACACTGCTGTTTTTCTTAGCTAAAAATAGTAACATCAAATACTTATTTAATCTTTAAAACATTGCAGACTTTTAACATCAAGACTGGAAGATTTCACTCTTTTGGTTTTTTCTTTCTAGCTAATACTTTGCTCTGAAGCTTTCTTAGGATACAATAATTTACCACTTTCGTCTCAAATGATGAAGAGTTGTTATCCATTTAAGTTGATTATCCCACTGAAAAGATTAAAGAGGTTTCGTTTTTTGAATGGCACTCTTGAGGCTTGGCTCAAGTGCTTATGATTTGGAGTAGCTGCAAACCTGTTATAAGAAATGTGGCTCAAGAAAAAGATTCTAAATTACCCAGACATCCAGGAAGAAGTTTTGGGTGCTGAGTTGCTCCTGATGATGCAGAAAGCAAATTTTGCACCTCTTGCCCTGCAGTGACAGCATGGTCTTCTGCACAGCCTTTGGGTTCTCCTTTCCCTCTCCAGGGATATGCCAGGGAAAGGGTCAGGAAGATGCCACAGGAGCGTTCAGTGCAGTCAGGGCTTGCTGTGAGAGTCACTGAGATAATGCTGGTGGTACAGTCTTCCCCTACACATCTTTCCTTATGCTGCACTACCTGTAGACTCTTTGGATGGGATTTGCAGGCCCTGAGCCTAAACACTTGTTCTCTCACAGCTCTGGACTTTACTATTATGTGAGGACTCCCAAATCCTTCATCTTTCAGCCCTGATGTTCTACTGGATTATTGTGTTTCAGTCTTTGAAAGATTTTTTCTTTTCAATAAACATGCAAAAAGAAATTTTTGGAAGTGCCACAAAATGTCAAGGCTATTGGTGCTTCTAGTTAATTTCCAGAGGTGCAGCACAAAACTCTTAGATGTATCAAGGAAGATGTTCAACTACGAGTAAATTTTCTCCTTGTTTGTTCAGAGAGGAGTCCTTGTAGTCTCAGCATAATTAAAAGAATAATGTTCTTAATTGTCAATTATTCTGAAGCTCTGTTTGATTATGAAGCTGTTGTTACCCTTTGAATCAAATTATTCAGTAGCAGCATATTTACCACATGTTCTGACCAAGTAAGTCAGGCACTGACTAGTGTTTTGGTGCTGGTTTGGTGCCTGGTGTCAATGCCTATGAAATTGTCTGAAAACTCTTACAATAAATTTCCTTAATATAATCACAGTGGGCTGGGAAACAGTGTTGTTTCACAGATGGATTTACCAGGGACTAACTCATCACGCTGACTTGCTCTTTTTGGCAGGAGGAATCAGGACTTTCACCTTTGAGAGTAAAAGAAAGAAATATCTCTGCCTGAGCTTGGAAAAAAAAGGAAAATCTTCGTGACAACCTTCATAGTGTTTGATAGTTTCCTTTCTCAGAGGCCCCACCACCAGTGGAGAGGTGCAGTATCAGTCTACAGAGCAGGTTCTATTACCAGAGCAGAGTCCTTTGATGTCGTTCTGGGGACTCCATCTGAAGGAAGGACAGTGGCTGCTGCAATTGCTCGACAGAAGAGATTTCCCTTTAAGAATCAGGGGGAATATGTGGACCAGCAGCTC
The DNA here is from genome assembly GCA_013390025.1 of Pitta sordida. Classification (NCBI taxonomy): domain Eukaryota; kingdom Metazoa; phylum Chordata; class Aves; order Passeriformes; family Pittidae; genus Pitta; species Pitta sordida. The sequence continues at coordinate 458,022 of WEKX01008949.1, read as the reverse complement.
TCCCTGAACCTTTGCCCTTGTCTTGGGGACCTTTTGTGGTTCCTGTTTTCAAGTTAGCAGGAAACACACACTGAAAACACTGCACATCAGCTGGGAAGTCTCTTCCCTGATGAGTACTGAGCTGGCAGCTTCTGAGCTTTCAGTATCAGAAGCAAAGTTGATGATAAATGACCAAACTTGGAGTGTCTCCTCTATGCCTGTGCATCGCCACTGGCTTTGACAGCCCACACAGAAGGGTCTGCAGGCTTTGGATGACTGGCTGCAAAGGCCAGTGCCTGACCCTGATGAGCTTAACAGACTCAGATCTGGTATTTTAGTGTGACACTGAGTTAGCAGGGCCCTTCTAAGCCCTGCCATTTTGAGCCTTGTAATGTCCTAACTAATCAGATTAACCCAAAAACCTGAAACTTGTTCTTTCTCCTCACAGGTGAAGAATACCATTTTTCGTAAGAGAGATTATTTTCAAATACTCATTTATGATCTTGAGCAGAATAACTAAAAAACTCATCAGACAGAGAGATGAGCTATTAAGATGAAAATTTTTAGATGGCAGTATAATTTGATTGAAGGTCAGTATGTGCTGCTAAGTTCTGAGGTTTTTCCAATGAAGTTGAAAACATGTCAGACCTCAGCCTGGATCTTTATTTATCCAGATGGAAGTCTCAGCCCCATGCTACCAAAGCTTTTGTAAGCTTTTCTTACAAGCATATTAAACCTTAATGTTGCCATATTTAATTTGGCAGTAATTATGTCCTTTGCCTCTCTTCTGGATCATATTTAACTTTATCATCACTATTATTACTTGCTACTGTTCTGCTGGGAGCACTAGTTTGCATTTAATTAGGGATCAGTTGCAAATAACCTTTATGGCCCTGATTCAGCAAACACTTCTAACAGGTGTGTAATTTTAAAGCAAGTGGATTAAACCATTTAAATCCACGTAGCTCCTGTGCTCAGCTATGCTTTGTACCTAGTATCCTCTGGCTGCACAAACTCTACACTTAAAAAGTGCCTGCAGACAAGTTGGGACTGTGAATGGTTTCCTGGCTCCACGACCTACCTCGTAGGTGTGATACTGAGGCCCCAAATTGCCAAGTGTGTAATATCTCCAGATACCATCTTAAATGAGTCTGATGCTGCACCTGGCAAGCCATTAGCATCAGATAGGACTCCAGGACTTCGAGTATTCTTAGAAGGGACAACTGAGCTTTTTGTTTTGCATGCTTCCTTGGCTCAATATGAATTTTAGTAAGGATCATCCATAGCGGAAGTAAAACTTGGCTAAATGACATATCATGGAGCAAGATATGCCAGGCACATTCACAATATTGTATAATTTAATTGGCTGGTTGGAAATGCATAATAAAATACAGGGTGTTTGAGTTATTACTTAGCTGCCTATGTAATTACTTCTGTTTAATATTTAATTGTGTTGATCTTTCTGTCTTGTCTTTGTTCCACACAGAAAAGAGATCCCTGTTTTTCTCTGTTCACAGGCATTGGGCTACTGGGTAGTGGGTTTTGCAGCTAATCTTCCTGATTGTTCAAATGTCACCGTAAAATATTTAGCATCTTGATAACTCTAAAGCTATCAAAACAGATTGGATGGTAACAATTAAAATTATGCTAACATCACTAAAACAGATATAACAGAGTGATGCTTGTTAAGCACTTAATGATCCCTTTCTCCAAGGAATTCCATTTCAATTTCTTTATGCTGCCTGATTGCTTTACTGTGTCCTGCAGGTTTTTGTGCACTGCTGCTCTGTGTAATACATATTCAAACCCTTCTCTGCAGCTCTCATCATGCCAATCAAGGATGCAAATGGAGGTCTGTATGACTGTGTGATCAGAATTTCTTGCTTGTTTGCAAGCCTGTAAATAATGGAGTGAATAAGGATATGATGTGTAACAGTGTAAAAGTAATCAGACCTTGTATCTGGCTTCTAGTAAACATCAGTATGGCCCTGATCCAACTGCTGCTGTAATCATTGGGAGCCTTTTATTGACTTTAATGGGAGTTGAATTAGGCCTTGTGTCTGTGGTTTGAAAATTCAGCTGCAGATATTGGGGCAAACCTTTGGCTGGTGTAACCTGGCTTTGTGCTCCTGGCAATGAGACAGATCTGATTTATCCCACTGAGGATGTGGCAGGCATCAACCTACCCTGAACTCCTGCTCTCTCCCCACCTGCACTCCAGCTTTCCATCCATGGAGAACTCTGCATTTTGCTTCATTCAGTGACTCACTTGGGAGCTTGAACTGCCCTGTGAACAGTGTTTAAAATGTGCTGTTATCTTTGAAATAATGTTTCACTTGAAAGAGATTATAATACTCATTACTTAGAACTTTAGTAATTGGATGTTTTCATTGTTTATAAAGGATGGGTATCTGTTTCTGTTACTTACTATGGCTGCAAGGGAAAAATAAGCCTAATTAGCAAAACCAAAAATAAACTGAGTTGATTGGAAAAATAGTTCTTAAAAATTCGTGGACATTTTCCTGCAAAAACTGTTATGATAATTTATAAAGGTTTTATGAAGTGTCCTTGCTCTAGAGATTTGTGGGGATAAATGGCTAGAGAAGATAGTAACTCTGTGGATGAAAGGCTTTTTTGAGTATGACTTTGTGGATCATCTATACTATGAATCACTTAAAGCTGTGAGGCCCTTCCTATTTCCTAAGTACAGCAATGAGTATAAAAGACCCTGTAAAATTCTTTGAGCTGATTCTTATTCTGTCTTCTCTACTTTGAAAGGACATAGAAAATACATCCTTCGGGAAGCCTTCTGGCCAGCTGAGGTCTCCAAGGATGGGCTTGAAAGGATCCTAGACTGATGTTCTGGAGCAGCTCCAAGATTGCTTGGCCAGTGTGTGACAGCAACTGCACCCACCCTGAAATTCAGGGAGGAAAATGTGCACCTACCTCTGAGCTGGGTATGTGTTTATAGGTTCGCTCCTCAACAGTCACAATCAGTTCTTTCCCCTTCAATAGGGTGATGCTGATTTATTCCAGCCGAAAATCTGAATCTCCTCCTCATGTATGCATAGGTTGGTTTTTTGCCTTTTCTTATTTTTCCTCATTTGAATGTTATTTCAAACAAATACAGTGGAAGCTAGTTGGATGCAGTTATTTCAGTGACAAATGTGTCCTGCACGTAGGGAAGCACTTGGCTGCGTTGGAAAGCAGGACACATCTGCCTTGTCACCTCTCAGCAGACTCTGTGGGAGCATTATTGATTCCACAGAATATTCGGAGCTGGAAGGAACCATCTGTGGCTCTGCTCTCAGCAAGAGGCTCTTTTACTCAGCCTGGGAGTCAAGTGAGGTCAGTGCTTGGCCAGGTAAAAGTCTGCCCACAGAAGGACACCTAACCTGGCATGCTCTGGATCCCAAATATCTCCTGTGCATCCTGACACCTTTCTCCGTGCTCCCAGCTGACCTGTTGGCCCCTATGTGAGACAGAGCAATTGGTGAGGTTCGGGAGCAATTACAGGTCATGCTGGCAGCTCTGGTCCAGACTTGTTTAGAAGGGGGTCTCCTTCCAAAAGGAGTAATAATGCTTCAGAGCTTTAGGATTCATGTTAGGAATCCCCCTTTGATCTGTCCACTGAATGTTGCTATGAATAAATTCCCTGCTGCCCCAGTTTTCAATGGAAGGTCTGGCGTTTGCCTGGTATTACCAGGCTCACTCTGATTTTCAGACCTAGGTTGGGAAACAGGAGGTTCTGCTGGGTTTTACAGGCTTTAATATCTCTTTTGTTTTGCAAAATCCTGTCTTTGGAGATAAGTTCCGTGATAACCACCTTTTAAAATGGTATTTACTGCTTAGCTGCTTTCTATGCTTGGAGGTGTTTTATTTACAGTAAATTAAAGCAACAGGGTAAAGTGGTTTTTATTTTCCTATTTGTCTGTGTTCGGTAATTGTAGGCTTTAACATATGCCCTCCATTCCCTTCCTGTGTTCATTCAATATCAAACCATGCAGGAATGAACGTGGATGTTGCGGTTGATCTTTCTGCTGTGCTGTGTTCTTGATCATTTGACTGAAAAGTATTTGGAGGTTCGAATTATCACTGCTTTTTTTTTTTTTTTTCCCTATGGTGATATTGGAGTTGCACCTTTTGTGTTTAAGGATCTCATAGTGATAGTTAAGAAATAAAGCCAAACTCAGCCAAAATAGAGACAAGCTCTGAAGAGAACCAGAGGGGAAGAGTATAGCCTGGCAGGTCTGCCAAGCAAGTGAGGTCATAGAGATGTGCTAGTTTTCTTCATTTAAATGTCTGTACATTGTCACCCCTTCATGTTCTCTTACTCTGCTGGTGAGTGGAACGATTTCCTCAGTGATGCTCTTTACTTTTTGTTCATTCGTATTTGAGCTTACAAATATTTTGAAAGCAATTTTACTTTTCACATAGACATTTCATACAGGTGGAGGCTTTTCTGTGCTAAGGAAAATGTGAACAGAGTTTACATTGCAATATTGATTTGTAAGTTCTGAGTGTGGACGCCTCCAGAACTACCCTTTGCTAATGTGTGGGCCACATCTTCCACCTGTTTACCTCCTCGTTTCCCACATTATTATTTTTACCAGCCAGATACTTTGCTGCCTCACGTCCATTTCCTGGGGAAGAGTTCATTCCCTTTCCCATCAGCTCCTTGTATCCATTTGTCTTTCATCTCCTTGTGGGACTTTGCTTAGTACCTCTCCCTGACCCAGTCTGTTTGCTCTTGCTCTGTCACTGTTAAAAGTTCAGGCCACAAAGACTTTGCCCTTGTCATCTTCATGTGCAATTAGCACAGACTGCCAGACAGTAGCTGCAACTCCTGCTAAGGACACTGGGAGCCTGGCCATCGAGTTCAGGGGGGTTAGCGTTTGGGCACATTAGAGCCTTTCAGTGCAGCGTGGCTTACAAGTAATTTAGAATATTAGATGGACAAACATGTCGTGATTAAGTCTCAGAAGTCTGCAAGAAGCTGTTTTTACACAGTTGTTCCTGGTGTGTTGAGATTAAATGCCCTGTCAGACTGGATGTGTGTACACTTCCAGGCACGAGCTGACCTCTCCAGTAGCTGTAATTAGAAACAATTTTTAGATTTATATGATGAGTTTTATTTCTTAGTGTGCACATACACACAATCTTCCTAGAGAAGAATTTTTTCTCCAATACAACTTGTTCCCTCAAGTGCAACTACGTCTGCAGCTGTCTTTAGGATACTCTGCCCTGTCTGTGAGAGCTAGAAAATACCTTCAAGCTTATAAATTCACCTTTTTGCAGTTGTTAAATGTGCTGTACTCATTCCAGCCTGTTGCTGTGGAGATAGGTACAATATAGGAACCTTGGCACTATGACAGGCAATTAAAATACCAAGATGTGTAGCCATGTATGAGTATTTTCACACAGTGAGACCTCTAAGCCTAGCCTGCCACTGACATTGTTAGTTATTGAATCAATTGCATGAGATGAGGTTGACAGGTGTAATTATATATTTCTATGGTGATTATGTATGGCCTGTCATAGAGACCAACATGCCTGTAACTTTGCACTCATTTAGTAGTCATTTATTGAGTGAAGTATTGAAGTTGGCGTGCCGTTTACAAGGAATGGAAATGTAAAACAAAACAGAGGTCCATTTTGAAATATAATTGATTCATTAAAACATTGACCATGACTTGCTTCTAGTACATGGAAATACGTCTTTCCATATTTCCTACAGATCTCTCAATTATTTAAGAATGTTCTTGCACCCCAACTTTAACAAAAATATAAAATTTACACAACGAGTTAATGGGACGTTGGGTCTCAGGTCTTTAGCTAACACATCCTGGGAGAAGTTATGGAACTTGCTGGGACCAGTGGAATATGGGGCCACTTTTAGGTATTTGGTTTACTTGTTAAAACAGCTGAAAATTTCAAAATAAACTCTTCTCTTCTGCAGCGTCTTCTTTGCAGTAACAGTTCTTTCTACTGTGTTAAAAAATGTGCAAGTATTTTTGGAATACATTAGAGATGAGATTTAGGCTGTAGCTGAAATTCCTCATTCACTTTCATAGATAAAAATGTCTCCATGTAGTGACATCACCCAAAACTTTGTCATATATATGTACATATTATTTCCCACATAGTTCTCCCTGGCATTTTGTGCCACCTTGATGATATGAATGAAAAGTCTCTGTTTCTCAAAATGAGAGGTGGCAGAGAGAAAGCAGACATTGCTCTCAGTTTATTAAGACATCCTTGAGCCTGACTGAAATCAAGCAATCATGTTGACTCATTTTCCTCAGCCATGTCTCTCTACAATACAACGTTATTCTCAGCAGTTTCAATGTTTAAGATATCAGAGATGTGGTGATTTCTTTTTCAGAGTTTTTGCTTAGCTGTTTGTTGGTTGATTTGTTTTTGGTCTTATTTTGTTTTTGTTTGTTTGTGGGGTTTTTTTAAGTAAAAGCAGAGCTGTTTTCAGTGATGGCTTTAACAAGAAAACTCCACTTTCTTTTGTAAAAAACCCAAGACCAGGTCACCTACAATGGGTTGAAAAATGAAATAGCAATTTGTGGAAATAAATAATAAAACCCCAGTTCCCATCCATTATACAGGATGCAAAAAGAACCTTTTTCTTATGTGTAATATAAAATAGGTGCTACTTCAAGATGAGAGTCTCATTTTCATTGTTATTATTGTGGATTCCTGGCGTGGATTTAGCCAAATGATGAATATTTCAAAGGCTGTCCCTTGGAATCAATAATCAAACAACATTCAAGCTCCGGAAATCAGATGAAAATCTAAACTTGGGAAGTTTCATCCTAAAGTGTACAAGAATTTTTTTCCCCTGTCTCATCTGCCTAGCACACATTGGTCATAAGTTTTCCAGTAGGAAGCATTTGGGTTAATATCTGGCTTTCTAATCATGTGCTTGGAAGGACAGCTTTTGTTGCTGTTCCAGAAAACTTCCCAAGCGTGCAGTAAAATGCATGCTGTTCCAAAAAAAATATCCTGAATAAAGTGATGTCTGGTGAATTGCATTTTTGTTATTCTATCACTAAGCTTGATTTTGGGGTTTGTTTTTGTTTTTGTTTTTTTTTTTTCCCTTGCAAAGAAATTACATTCAAATAGAAGAATATTTGATGTTGAAAGAAATCTCTGGAGATCTTGTTCAAGCCCCCTGCTCAAAGGAGGGTGAATTGGAGAAGGTTGCTCAGGACCATGTCCACTTGGGTTTGGAATGTCTCCAAGGATGAACAAAGTTCACTTCTTTAGGTGTCCTCTTCCAGTGACCAATCACCCTTACATAACAGTTTCTTTTATGTTTAAATGGTATTTGCTGTATTTTGGTTTGTGACCATTGCTTGTCTTCCTTTCCCTAGACACCATGGAAAAGAATCTGGACCTGTCCTTTCCTCCTCTCATCCATTTATAAAAATGAGTAAGATCTACCCCAAGCACTCTCTCCTCCACGTGGAAAAATCCCAGCTCTCTCTGTTTCTTCTATATCAGATGCTCCCTTAAGCACTGTCTGGGAGTCCAGAGCTGGACCCAGAACTCCAAACAGAACATCACTTGTGCCAATAGCAGTGGGGAAGGATGACCTGCCTCCACCTGCCAGAAGGACAGTTCCTCATGTAGCCCGTGCTGTTCTTAGTAGCTTTTCAGCTTTTCAACTGTTACATCAGTAAGGACCAAAGGTAAGGACCTTTCCAGCAGACCTTTCCTTCTGGTTTGGAATTTAGGAAAAGACACTTCTGAAAAATCTCTCTTTGGCTTGATGTCTGAGCAAACCAATACCAAACATTCCCACTGATTTCAGTGTGGCTGCCCGTTAGCTTTTCACTAGGTTTCATTCCTGGGACCCCAGGTAAACACCACCTGGAACTTTCAGTTTGATCCAGTGATTTTGTTGGGTCTTGATTATATCACAGTCCTACAAAATTTGCCTTAGTCCATCTTGAAGTTGATATCTATGTCAGTTGAGCATTGCTAGTCTTCTTTAATCTTATTTTTAAGTGACAGATGTTTACTTTAAAGTAATTAAAGGTAATACTCCGACAGAGACTATATAGAGGAAAAATACCCGTTTTTTGTGGAATTGAGAGACCTGTTTTTCAGTTAAGGTATAGTAGCTTTGTACAAGACTCTATCCTGTCATGGAAACTTGCCTTTGTGTGTCCATGAGAGGGTCTCACTGCAGCAATGGGATTTTATGAGTGCTTTGGAATTAAAACCCCATGGTGATGGTGGTGCTGCATCAGAGAACAGCTGCAGTGGCTCCACTTCCAGCCCATGTACACTTGCAAAACCTGGAATCTTTTCACCTCCCTGGTTTCGCTGTGCAGCACTCATGCACCAGCCCTTCTCAATTCTACAGTGGAGGATTGCTGTGCTGCTCCTTTCTTTCAGAACTTGCCATTCTGCTAGAAGTTCTGAACAATGGGAGGAAATGGGATTACTGGAAGTTGCAAGCACTAAATGCATTTCTTCTCCCTGCCTTCCCCTCCTGGCCACAGTGATAACTCGTTTTTTAAACACTTATTGCCCCTGAAATTGATGTTTGACTTTCCAGTGTTGTTTCAACACTGCAGCCCACAGGTGTTTGAGCATCCTAAGCACTAAACAGCTGATGGTACAAATGCAACAGCAAATATATATTTTGGACCAGCACAAAGTCAATTGGATGGTTGACTAAAACCAATCGATCTCTGTGTGGAGGACAGGAAATACAGCACAAGCCTTCACAGGCCAGTCAGGCTCCTGTATGCATTTACTGTCACCACAATACATCCAGTTCGGAAGCAGCAGTGAAATTTACTCTGGATAGGATCAGAGCAAAGGGGAGAATTTATTCTTCCCGTGTACTCTCACTTTTACACTATTTATTTCTGACTTTAAAGCAATTCCTTGTGTTCTGTTTCAGCCTTGATCATGTGGCTCCAACTGCTCCTGTAACTCCTGTTGCTGATGATCTAACATGATGTGGCCATAAACTGGGTCTTTCTTTTCTTTTAATGTACCTTTTTTAATTGGTGTAAAGTCCGAACTTTTGAATACCATTGCTCGTTTGCACACTGAACTCAGGGGCAGAAAGCAAGCTTGCTTACTTAATATTTGCTTTGATTTGGTGATTAGTCATTGCTCTTAATTATTTTTTACCATTTCCACATGAGCGATCAGGAAATGAACTGCTGTCTCACACTTTTAGTGAGTTACAAAGAGCCTAACTATGGTATTTCCTTATTGACTTTTTACTTGCCCCTCTGCAGAGTGTTTTAAGATGTCACTCCTCTTGAGTTGCCCACTTCACAGCTTGAGTAGTGCCACAGCTTTCCAAAATGTTTCCCTTCTGAATTGCTGCGGTGACGAAGACAAGTAAAGTCATCCAGCATAAAAGGTATACATGAACAAAACATGAACTGAAGGTGCTGGTCAAGTTACAATCTAAACAAGAAAAATATTAGAACCAGTTTTGGCGACTGAGGAGACCAGTCTCATGGTACACATCTGCAATGAGAAATAATACCATCCTGGGATCCTGTGTGATGTTTATACACTGATAGCAAATCCTCTTAAAAAATAAAAATAAATGGCTTGCTGTCCCTTTTGCTGCTGTTTTCCTTTCATCTTTTCATTCCCTTTCAAATTGGTAATGATTGTAAATCGCTCCTCACCACAGAAAGTGCTGTTTTCCAAGAGCAGTGATTTGATTCTTATAATCTTATTTATTAGTTAAATTCAATAAGTGCCCAACCTATGCTCTAAATGCCTTTTAAAAATACACTAATAAACAGGCCTTGATTGCTTTTTGATTGAATTGCAGATAACTCACTGATGATATAAATATCATTAAGATAATCAGCCTTCCTACAGAGGCACTTCCAGTGCAGACACCAAGCTCTGTACTGTGTCTGTCTTCTTGCAGGCATAAGGTGAAGATGAGCACAGTGATGGCCTTCTCTGTACTCCTGCAAAATCGGGCTTTTGGGACTTTAACACACTGGCTGGCTACACTGCAATTATCTGGCTGATAGGAGGGTGTTGTGGCAGAGATTTATTGGTTCAAATAGTAAGTGTTGCCAGAGTTGCACCAAAAACTGCTAGGGCTGGTGAAACTTGTGATACTGAGCAAAATAAAATGGTAAGCAGATTTTTTCACTTAATGTACTTTTCCCACATGTTTTTAGACGTGGATCCTGGTTTCTTTGAAGCCAGGGGTATTTTGTCTTTAAGGGTTAGGATTCAGCTGCAAAGCGGAACTGAACTCATTGCTAGATATAACATGGCTGGGTTTGCATCACTTGTATGTGTACCTCATTTTTGGTGTGTTGGAAGAGAGGTTAGTAAAGAACTGAATAGAACTATGATACTCCTATCTGGACTAGCAAAATGCCCAAGGAGTATCTTGCAAGACCTTTTATTTAGCCAGCTATAGAGTGACACAGCAAGATGGAATTCCTCTGCCTTACATGTTTTAAAAGGTTCCCGGGCCTTATGAGAGGCACAAGGCAATATTTTCTGTTTGGATGACACAATAGCCACGACTTCTCGAGAAAGTGACATCTTTTGACCCATGCTGGAGGTCAAAGCGAATGTAACACAGGCGGGCCACATTCCACAAGGGGTGATAATCGCTGGTGTTCTCAGCATGGGATACCGAATAGGAAAACAACTGTGATGTTGTGTGGCTTTCTAAGTCTTACAGCTCCTGAAAGATTACATCAGTTCTGAAGCAGAGGAAATAAAGTACATGCTTTGCAAAGGGTGCTACAGGCATATTACCCTTTAACAGCCAAACCTAGATGCTGTCTTGCATTTATTGTATTCTTTAAGTCAGTATATTAATGACATGATGTTTCTTATGAAATCTTTCTCTAGTCAGGTTGCCTTACTTTAATCAAGAACTTCCAGTACGTGGTTTAAAATCAAAGGCAGTCGTTTAACTGGCAAACAGCAGAAGGATGAACTCTTAACACCACTCTGTTACATCCCAACTTGAAGTGGAAAGGCAACTTCCAAGCTGCATGGGCTCATGTCTGAGATGAGAGTGGGCTGGTGCTGTAGCTGTGTTCCACCAATATTACCTATTAATCCACCTTTCGAACGAGACTTCTCGGGTACTACACCGACCCCTGTGACATCCTGTCGATGACATAATATTATCCTTGCAATTTGTGCTCTGCAGCAGAGGTGACCCTCAGGTAAGACCAAACTTTTTAGTTTTAAGGCTGAAGTTTTAGCTAAGTCTATGACTTGCTGAGAGCTGGAAGTGCTGCCTTCCTGCTTCTGATTTAAGAGCTGGTGACTTCCACTTCAGATGGTTTGGATGTGATAGCAAAAGGCTAATACATGCTTACAGCTGCCTTGTCTTGCTACCGAGCTGGGTGTAATTGGGCTAGTTCTGCAGTGGTTCAGATGTCAGCTGGCTGTGGGCTGAAGTTCACTGCTGCAATTTATTTCAAAGGTTTTCAGAGCTGAGCTTCTGGGCCTTATTTAGGTATTGAAGCCAGTGCAGTGTGGGTTTTTTTTCCTCCCAATGCTTTTGCAGTTTATTCAAAGATCTGGAGAGAACTATTGGGAGATGTATGACCTCTGAAGCCCTGATTCTGTGTGCCTGGTGTAGCAGGGCTGGGAGGATTTGTCCTAATGGTTGGCAAGAGTCTTTCTCAGGGCCAAGACAATACTAAATGGTCCTCTCAGCTTCTTACTAGTTGAAAATTAGGAACTCTGACCAATTAAATTTCTAATGTGTTTTTTTCATTTGACTTGTAAATATTACTGTGGAAGTGCTGATGAAGCACTCTTCTTTCTTTCTTTCTTTTTTTTTTTTAATTTTCTGTTAGTTTGTCCCTAAAGGAAGAGGAGCTTTTAACATGCTCTTGTGTGGATCTGATTTACACTAGTATTTGAAAATTAAGGCTGGTGTGATTCTTATCTACTGCTGTGTTCATCTCTTCTGCAGATATGGTATGAGAAGAACTAGTGGCTCTTTCTGCTTGAGGAAAGCACTGAATGGCAGCAGAGGTGTTCATGGTCTGCCAGCAGACACAGAAAGGCAACAGTTTGTCCATTTTTGTTTAGAAATACTCTTTACAACCATCATGATAGCAAAATACTATTTTTAAGACAAAACCAAATGTTTGAAGGACAGCTAAAACAGTCCAATATAAAATAAAAATGAAACTTAGTTCTGTTTTATATCTGTCTGTTGAAAAACGTACTCGCTACTTCTAAATTCTTTTGAAACACAAAAATCAATATGCCAGGCTAAGAATAATCCAAGAGGCACCCAACTCTAGGGCTTCTCCTGATGATTGTATCTCCCACCTCCATATTCCATGACTTTTCCTAGCCTAACTTAATTTGGACCTTTCCTAATCAATGCATAAACACTCCAGTTGGCAAAAAAAAATAAATCTAAAACTTCAGAGATTTCTATCCACGTTGTGTAAATAGAAATGAAATATTTTTCACAGGATTGCTTTTAACTGTTACAGTGAGAAATGCCTAGAGAACACAGCACAGGTTTTCTTGTTTCTTTCTTTTTTTAAAATGACTTAGATAGTTGCAGGGAATAGCTTAAAGAATATAGATTAATGGAAACAATACATATCGCATGTGGCTTGATGTACCTATAGACTCCTTTATGAGGAGTGAGAGCTAAATAAACTTTGTATAAAACACCAAGTGGAGAAGCCCTCCATGCTCCATTTGGGATTCCCCACCTGTAATGAAGATGCCTCCTTGTGCCTCCCAGTGAGGTGACAGGTGGGAGAAGTCCTGAGGCCTCACCTTCCCTCATGTTAATCCAGCTGCTCAGGGGCTCTGATCTAGCTGCACAACTGAATGGTTTTGCCCTGTCCTAATCCTGCCTTACTCAAAATGAGCTCAGTGACACCAGCAGAGCAATCAGCAAGGTAAGAACTGTGTTATCCGGTAGCTCAGATATTGGAGCAGCAGAAATGGTGGTGTGTGACTTGTGTAAGGTGTTGGGCTGCTTTGATTTTTTTATGAAGAGAAAGAGAATTCCCTTTGAAATGTGTTTTTTTTCCCCAGAAGGATACTGAAATACGGTATATCTCTGTGTGATCGGCAACTGCAGTAGCTTTGGTACCAAGTGCTGATGGAAAACAGATTCCATTGCAACTGATCCACTGCTAGAAATGTGAATCATATCTCTTTCTACCAGCGGTTTTTCATACCCTTTCTGGCTCTGCATAGTATTATCTTGTTTGACAAATACCCTGAGATTGTATAAAATGAATGCTTTATGGAATTTGTGGTGCAGCTCTTAGGAAATAAAAAACATATTTATGAATCCTCCTTATGCACATGCAAAGTATGTGCCAAGATAAGGACGGATGAGCACGTGACATTTGCATGTCTTTCAAACATGGACATGAAACTTGATTAAAAATTAATTATCTACCCTGAGTGCGATGCAGAGATGTGTTTACACTGCACAGTGATGGAATCTGCAAGGAAGGTGCTCTGCAGAGTCTGGAGTTCCCTCTGCTCTCCTTGTTGCTCTGGAAATGAGTCTATATTGATGACAAACCCCCCAGCACACTGGCAGGGGCTAAGTGCTCTTACTCCATTGGTTCTGTTACAAACCTTAGTTTACATCATCATCTGTGCTTGAAGAGCCTAAACTTGATCTTGTAACTACAATATGTAGTAGTTGCAAAATTTTGAAGATGTGAGTGTTACCCTGCCTGGATTTCAGTGTTTTCTAATGAAACAGAAGTCAAGGAGATCTTTGTGGATGACTAAAGAGTATCCAGCCTCTTTATAAAACATAAGTATTTTTATTTATTCATTGTCCATATGTAGCTGTCTTCACATATTTTTATAAAGACCTGGCTTTTTTGTTGCCTTTTTTTTTCCTGTTATAAAAATAGTGGTAGTTTTAACTACTTTCTGAGACAAGGGCCTTATTTGAATTTGTGACCTGGGTGCAATTCACAGTGAATTATGATATTCCGTGACTTCTTAGATTTTGGCTCATAGTCTTTAGATGCTTTCCTTCCTGCACCTGTCATCCATTAGGAGACCTCCTTCTGTGATCTTTCATCATTCAGAATATATGATGATTTTCTTAAACACTTGAACTAATTAGGAATGACTCTTGCTTTAAAATATATGGTAGTATTTGTAAACAGGAGATGTTGGGCAGGTTTGAAATAAGTACATGCAATTTGACAGGAATTGTTAAAAAAATGCAAAGCTGCTGTAGATTTTAACGACTTACAAAAGTGGCCTGTGTACACAGGGCAGACTAAGCGCACTGTGCCTTGAATGGCTTGCTGGCACAGTGTCAAATGCTCTGCATCAAGAGGGATATCTCTTGATGTCAGTCCTTGTCCTTTAACACGCTACCTGCCTTTATGCTTTAACGGCAAAGTGCACTGATTATAGTGCTTGATAATTTGGTAAAAAGAACATGATCCCAAGCACTGTTTGCACTGCTCTGCATAGCGACTTGAAGAGAGGGAAATGGGTTTGTGTTCTTTAAAACCAGGGGAGATGTGAGAATACATGAGTCCCACAAATGCTTTTACGTATTGAAATAACTGCATGTGCCCTCTCCTTGTGTCTCGTGCTGGAAGCCAAGATCAGTACTTGTTGTTTACATACTTTCTCATTGCCTACCTCAGGTTTCCACAGTCATATCACAAGACAGTTTTTTCAGAACCATGAGTAGATGGTTGGAAACCCAGAAATTAAAATAAAGGCATTGTTTTGGTTAGAGCAATGGTATCTTATACAGTGTGAACTCACACATAGCTTAAAAAAACCATGAAGTGGCGAGCCATAACATCTGTCATACCTGAGCAGAAAATTCCGAGTCAAACATTGAATTGTATCTTAAATCTGATGTGAGCTTAGGCCAGAGTTTAAATCTCTAATGGGCTGTGTTGCTTTGTAGGTATGACCTTTTTCAAATGCCACTGGACACTAAGAATGCCACCATTCCCTGGTGCATTTCCCTTGGAGATTTTTATGTTAGCTTCAAGAAATAAGTTGTGGGGGGAAAAAAGTCTTATTTAAAGGTTTTGAAGGTGCAGGCAAATCTAAAATAGAATTGTGGAGAGGATCATGTAGCTGGTAACAGAAGAGAAAGCTCAAATTCTATTCCCTAGGCAGAAATGTACCAAATTTTTCAGAAGGTGATTTTTCACTCAGTAACTACTATGGTCTCACTTGTGAAAGAGTATTTATGGACTCTAAATGCTTGTATCACTTGGCTTCTGTACACACAAACTGATTTGTCATGGTTGAAAGTTTCTCCCTTGAATTTCCTACATAGTTGAAGTCCTATTCCCCGGTCAGATATTCCTTCACACATGGCATTCCCTATGAGAAGTCATAAATAGATCTATAATTTCTGGATTTTTTTAATGGAAAGAGTCACTAACTTGATTACTAATGAAGCCAAAGCGTGCAAAAAATCTCAGTTTATTGAACCAATAATAAAGTTTCACAAATAACTAACTTGTGTCCAGCCCAGATGAAAAAGAGGTTGAATACTGAAACCACAGAGCAAAACTGTTTTTATTGGAAAAAAATAGCTGATATTACAAAAGTGCTTAGTGGAAAAAATTGTTCAAGTGATGATTTGTTGAAGATGAAGTGTATGGAATTAGGAAGTAAGGCTGGTAAAGTGAAAAAAGCTGCTAAAACTGATGACATCCCCCAAGTATTTGCTGCACTAGAGCTGATGGTCCAGAGTTCTGTCTCCTGTGACTCCAGCTATGGAAAAAGTCCTTCAGTAAAACACATGATGCTTTCTACTGGCAAAGGAGCAAAATCCACTTTGTGTGCTGACAGTAACAAAGTCCAGTGACTACTCCATAACAGAAAGAGACTTTAAATCTTGAGTGATCAACAGCCATAAACGTGTGCTTTTAACAGATGTATTTCTTTGTTCCGTGTCTTATTGGGGAGTTGGTTTGGCCAGTCCCCCCTTGGCAGAATGTGGCAAGTGCCACAGATGAGGTGGCATTTGGGGGAAGGCTCCATTCCAGATCAAAACGGGCTGCAGCTCCCCTGGACAGTCCCATCATTCCAGGCCTGGGTGTCCTATGAGTACAGCTGGGATACCTTGAAGGTGCTTCCTCTTTACAAGGTAGTAGCATTGTTCTTGGCTAAATAAACACTCCAGTGTTTCGGTTTGTGCAGCCTGTGTTACAGTTGTTAACAAGAGACACTCCCGAGCTACACAGTGACTTTATACTGAGATTTCCTGTGGTCAGATCTTTTGCTGTTGTTTACAGGGTTACACAGAGCAGTGTGATGGTACCTGATTTTTTTAGTACCTGATTTCATGAGGAGTTAAACGCAGCATATTGCTGCTTGCAAGAGCTGCAAGAAGTATGTTAAAAAATTGAGGAGGGTCTCAGCTGCATTTGGCATACCTGAGGTACTCAGATGTCTAGTTTTATTATATTGTGTGATCTGAGAAATTTACAGGAAGATTTTTTTAATTTAAAGTGCAGTGTGAAGTCATTTAAGAGGCATCAGAGTCAAGAGTTGATATGGGCAATTCCGGGTGCATCTCTTGTCTGGTTCTTGCTCAGGTCAGTGCCCAGCGCAAGCTCTGTATGAACCCAAAGGCCTGAGCATCTCAAGGCTGTGTGAACTCAGAGAATCCAAGTTTAAGTCTATTTTCAAAAAGTGGTAGTTCACATTAATTTTCAAAACAATTTTTGTCTTCTTATAGGAACTGCTTGGCCCCAAAGGACCAAAAGAGCAAAAGGCAGGAGGACTGAAACGAGATGGGAATGCAGAAGACCCAAACAGCTGCACAGGGTTGGGAGAGCAGTTTCCAAAGGCTGATTCTGCAGTCAGGGGAAATGGAGGTGCCAAATCTTTAACCTTTTATGTCATCGGGATGAACTGTATTGGGTCAAGTGCCTTTCATAGCAGGGCAAACTGAACAGCTCTGTCTTTGATTTTTGGCCACTTCTGGCTGTGACAGCTTTTAAGACAGCAGCCAACAAATCATCCCTGTAGTGTGGTGAGGTAGTAGGGGAGATTCACTGGGTTTGAAGCTTAAGTTTCACATATGAAACCCTATCTACAATAGCTGAAACTTCTCCTTCTGAGAGATGTGGCATGATCACACCTTGAGCTTGGTACTGTGCACGAAAAACAGCTGCTCTGCAGTTTGTTGGCACATATTTGGGACAGATTGTAGCAAATGCAGTACCTGTATTTCATTGCACTGGTTGACTTGTTATGGTTTTGTTATTCATGTCCCATGTGCTCAACAGACTTAAACAGGGCTTGAAAGTGAGACATCTTCCTGCTTTGCTTGGACATTCCTTTTTCAGCAGGGTGCTGATCAAGTGCACTTCATTTGAGACACACTGAGAGCTGCATAAGGCAATAGCACTAAGGCTGGGAACACCAGGGAATAGGAAAGTTTGAGATGCCTAAAAAATAATCAGCCTCCTTTGGAAGAGGACATTTACATCACTAACTTTGTGCACTGAGTCTAAAGAAAACATGTGCTTCTCTTTCTCCCTTTTTTCTCCAGCCCTCCCTCTTTGCAGACTTTAAAAAAAAAAAAAAAAAAAAAAAAAAAAAGAAGGAATTGTTAATAGTTTAAAACAGGTTTTAAGCCAAGATTTTTAAGAGCTGCAAACAGACTTACTGGCAGGTTTTCAGATCTCTCGTGGCAATCGAAAGCAGCTGATGCATGTTTTGCAATCTACTTGCAGGCTGCCAGAACTTATGACTCAATTAATAAAACAAATGTGCCTATCAGCTGTAGCATAACCCTTTTGCCCTTAATGAAGCCCTAAATCTTTAGTGAATCTGTTTCAAGATTTCAAATGTACACACAGCTAATATTTGCACTTACTTGCATGATAGTTTATTGCCTTCCCATGCTACTAGAATAGCCTTTGCTAAACTTCTGACCCTTGCCTGCACACACCCTTTCCAGATGACTGGCAATTTGGAAAACCTCATCACACAAAAGGTTACGTTACTGTGGCCTGTTACTTGATATAACTTCTGTCTGACTAATTGCCACCTAAGACAAGTCAAGCTGCTCCCACTCCTTGCACAGGCCAAACACTGGTGACACGGGAGGTTTTGCCACCTCTGTGCTACTCATTTTCCTTCTTATTCAGCAGAATGAGTGCAGCATCCTATTCTCAGTCCTGTGCAGGCTGCCAGAGTGGCAGGAGACATCTGGCACTCTTTTAAGGTCAGTATGTTTGATCCTCAGCTTTGTAAGCTTTTTTGGAACAGGGCGACCACAATATTCCCTGTCAACTCTGTGATGTTTCTGAGTTTGAAGCCCTGTCTCCAAAAAATTTCTTTTGCTAGCGGAAAGATGGGCTCTAACCACAGATCTGGGGTAATGCTTGTGTTTCTGTGCAGTGGCAGCTGTTGGTTTTGTGTCTGAGAGGAGCATTGCAGGCATTCAAGAAGGGGTTTTATTGGCATTTTAAATAGGTGCAGAAATTGAGTAAAAAAAAAAGGTACAGAATGGAAAGACATCTCCAAGGATTTGAGTCCTTCATATTTTTTTTTGCTTTCTGAAATGGAATTAAAGATTGAGAAAAAGGTATAGCTCTTGCGAGAGGTCCTGTCAGCATTCTTTGCTCTTTAAAACCTCATTCCAGCTATTAGTGCTCAGCGTGTAAGAGGTGGGAGCATCACTGATGTTCTTCTCTGCTGCATCACTTGAGTCTCGAAGCCCTGTCGTTGCAAAGTGCTGAGGAAGGGGAGGTTGGTGGAGCTGTTTCTTGAAATCCAGAGAAGCCTCATCAGCAGAAGGTGCAGAAGTTTGTGCTTCCCCAGCTCCACCCCAACCTTTGTCTTCTATGACCACGGAGCAGAGCAATGATTGCAGTTTCCCTAGGGGTACTGCAGTCCTCAAGGCAGCAGAGGGCATCTGAAGGGGAGCACCGATGTGTTTGCTCCACAGTCTCTTCAGATGGAGGGTTTGTATGAACTTCTGGAAGACAACTTAATAACTAAGTAGTCAACATCAACACAAACTATTAAAATCTGAATTGTAGAGTATCCAGTCTCTGAAGGACTTTAATAAATGGAAAGTCGTTCCTCCCCAGGAGAGCTGAGCAGGCTGGAGTGGAAAATTGACTTTAACAACACTGCTGTCTGCTCTTTCCTTTATCTCTTTTTGCTCATGGTCAATGAGCAAATCTTAAAAATCTTCAACCCCAACTTCATGCAAATATGTGAAATGGTTTGGCTTTCCAGGGATACTCACAGTCTGGAATACATCAACAGTCAGACAATTCACTGGACTTAGTATAAAGTTGTCTTGATAACCTGCTAGACTGCTTAAAACTATTTTTACAAATATGAATTAGCTTTGCAGTCAGACCATGAGAACATTTTAACGGTCTGCTAGAGAGGAAGGAAGGTGATATAAGGATTGAAGGAGGAACCTAAATCAGTTGCAATACTGTGACTGAGTTGTTTCACTGTAGATTTAAATCTCATTCTTACCTTTTGCTGCATGGATTGAGTTGAGAGTACAGCTTTCATATGTTTGAGCTGACTTGGGGAGGTTGGGTGAGTTTGGCACAGATTTAGTCTTCCAGGCTTGCTGAAACCAACCTCTTGCAATGTTCTTCCCTCCTTTTGCTGAGGAAGAAGAGGTTGGGCAGTTTCCCATGAGTACAGGGTCTTTCTCCATTGCATTCTTCTGGATAATGATATGGTTTCAGCCAGGAGACTGCGTTTGTGCCCCAATCAATGACCCGTCATGCAAAAGAAACTTTTCTCCCTTGGTTATTGCTCATTCCCCGTGATCTCTTCTGGCCAAACTGCAAGGGGTGAAGTCGAGAATTGCTCGGCGTGTGGCTGGGTGAGGGTCAGGTAAGGGTAGCTGTTACTGTCTGAGGTCAGCAAACACCCCTAGACATCCCGCTTCTGAAAGGGGTTTCCCAGGTGCAATAGGGGAAAGACAATGATGCGCGTTCCTCATCCTCCTTACCTAAGCATTTAAGGGTGTAACTGATTCTGAGAGAGAAAAAGAGGTGTCCAGACTGGTAAGCAATGCATCCAAGTGCCTGTCTTTGGCTGTGTCATGTCACTGCTTTGTCCTAGATTGTATAAACAGTGCAAGCAGCACTGATAGGCTCAGCACCCCACAAGGTGAAGGAAATAAGCGGCCTGCTTAGGGTCTGCAAAGAGTTTGTTTCTTTCTGAGCAAATTGGGGCAAAATGGAAAACTAGGAATTTCAGAAAAGCATCAAATTTGTTTTGAGGTTTTTTTGATGATTTGTTTGTTTGTTTATTGTTTTAATTTTACTGAAAGTACATTCTGATTTGAAGACTGGAAGAAAAGGGTAGTTTAGGAGGCAAAACAGAGAGACGAACTTACTCTTTTAGCTTATTTCCTAGGAAAATGAGAGTTACAGTTATCCAGTACGTATATGAGATCATACTATCATTCAGATCTGCCGGGAATTCACGTGTACAAACCCCACTCCTCCTCTATCCTTCTCCTCAATGTATTTTGAATGAGAGAACCAAACTGAGATGCATTTTGACAAGACTGCAGTGTTTTCAAAGACATCGTATTTCTGTATTTTCTGTAAAAACAGCGACATTTTATCATTAAAAAAAAAAAAAAAAGACATTAAAAACAAACCAAGCGGAGGGAAAGTTAATTTCCACATTAGTTCTGAACACAGCGTTTCCACCGGGGTCTCCACGGGGTCCTCCCCGGCGGTACAAGGGACATTTGGGTGCCACCTGCCCCTGTCGTGTGCCGATAATCGGGAGCCACGAGCAATGCTGCCCTCTCGTGCTGTCGGAGCGGGAACCTCGGGAGCGAGTTGCTGGCACTGCTCACCCAGAGCCTGGTGCCCGTGTGGATACAGCCACCTCCCCCCCACTCCACTGTACGGGAGTTTTTACTTTATTTATTTTAAAGAAAGGCTGAAGTGGCCAGAGCAGGGTGCTGAATGCTCTCTGTGAGGAGTTACAGGGTTCAGATTATCCTAATCTCAGATCGTTCTCGCTTGAGGGAAACCTTAGCTCTGAATTGGGAATGATAACCATTATTTTTTTCTCTTTTAGCTCCTTGGCAGCTTTGACTTGTAGCATTTTGGATCTCATAAATAGATGTAAGCTACCAAGCACAGCGCCCAGCAATTCTGACTGGTGACTCCTGACAATCTGGTAATTAAAATACACGAACATTCGCAGGGCAATGGATTGATTATGTTGTCTTAAGCAATTAACACCTTGAGGTGGTTTAAAGGGAAGGAATGAAGTATAAAATAGAATCACTACTTTTCATATACAATAAGTCAAATCAGTCTTCCCAGTTATAACCTTCTGTAGGTGTCTGCCTGGAAACTCCTGGAGCAACTCACTGCTTCATTTTTACAAGTCGTGGTTTCCAGTGATCATGAACTCTTAAAAGCAGGCTGGCAATAATTCATGTATGTCTGTGGGGCTGATAATTATAAATTTCAAATAGTATTTTACAAACCAAACAACGACTTAAAAATCCCCTGAACTCTCTATAAAAAAAAAGACAAAAAAGAAAAAAAAAAGAAGTCAAGCTTGATCCATAAGCTGACAATAGTAAGGAAATTCAGACATGAGCAGGGAAGTGTTCCATATGTTCTCCAATACCTAGGCACAACTGGGTGCCTCTTTAATGATGAGCTGAATGCTCCCTGTTGTTCCTAGGTACTGCAGAACATATGGTGTGTTTTCCCCCTTAACTGTGAATTTCCTTGCTTTTGTCAGTAGGTGTCTTAACTCTATTGTGTTTTAATATAGTGTTTGTGCCTCTGAGCACAGTCCAAATTTGATCTTAGGCAAATAAGAGGGCGGATACAGCTGTTGATTGTCTCATATTCTTCTTGAAACTGTATTTCAGTACGTAATCTATATCTACATAGAAACACCTTGTAATTGTTAATCAGGACCCTCGTAGAGTTTAAAAATCATTCCACTGTGCTCCAAACTTAGCATGGATGATAAATGACCGTTTAGTTGCCAATATAGCACAATATTTCAATTTCCTGCCTTCACAGAGGTATTTCAGAGGTTGAATGGAGTTCATACTCACAGTATGTGTTGCCTATAACTCTATGATCTCTTGCTGGCAAACTTTAACCAAAACCTTTTCAATTAACTGCACGCATTCCTCATGGAAGTCAGCCAACCTAAAGCTGGACAAATAGAGTTTCAGTGATATTTCACAACAACCTCCCCCTGCTCCTCACTCTCAGTAAGCATAGCCAGAGTGAGTTTATCAGTTGATGTCTGAGTTATGTGATTGATAAAAAGATTCATGTAACATTTAACTAAATTTTTGCTCTCCGACAGTTATAGAATTCCAGTGTCATTTCCTCCAGTTCTGCTGGAATCCTGATTTACATGGTGTAAACTTGAATAAAGTTTAACTTACAATCAGCGGAGCAGAATTCACACTAATAAAAGCACAGGGTACTGAGCTATTAAGTTTAACCATATTGAATCAATCTAAAGTTTGGTTCTGGTTGTATTTGGTAATGTTCACATTGGTGATATGTTTCAGTAGTAATACTGCTGGGTGCTGGGACTATAGCCAGTAAAGGGGACAGAGGAATACCCGTCTCCATATGAAAAGGTGAGAGAAAAACCCTCTCACAGCTTTTTAAATGTGTAAAAGACATGCCCTCCGCCACTGGAATTCCTCAAGAATAATCTTGAAGTAGCATTTTGCATAAAATAACAATGTGTGCTTGCCCTGTGCCTGTACTCTTGTGTAGCACAACTGTTACTGACTGCTCTTGGGGACAAGTGACTGGGCTGGAAGGTTCGTTTTTCTGAGCTGTGCGTAGCAGCACCATGCAACTGC
This sequence comes from Pitta sordida, assembly GCA_013390025.1. NCBI lineage: Eukaryota > Metazoa > Chordata > Aves > Passeriformes > Pittidae > Pitta > Pitta sordida. The sequence goes on along the minus strand of WEKX01008949.1, from coordinate 435,182 downwards.
TGTGTAACTGTCCCCCATCCCAACTGGTTATCCACGTCCTGACTAGCAGTTAGCTCAAACAGAACATTCTCCAGCTGCATAGCATCCAATTCAAAAACATGGGGAAGGGCTATTTTGCATCTATTTTCCACTTTCCATATGTGTATTCCTGTTTAATTCTCTGTCTTAACTTGATGCTGCTTGATGCTTCTGGCTTATCCCACTCAACCACAATGATTCTCATCAATCTTTGTCCCAAGAATGTTACCTGTGCTGGTTACTACAGCCCTGGAAATGCTGCCATCATCTTCCCAGGCTGCAGGCACCATGGGGTCCTCTCAGCTAGTGGCCACTATGTGTTTTACTCCCTTCTTTTTTTGTTTCTTTGAGGGCGTGTGCCTTTTGAAAATCACAAATCTCTACAGATATCTCCACAGATTTGCCATATGCTGCAGCAGGACACAGATAGTCCTTCAGTATGTGCAGAAATCAGTATGTAACACACAAACATACACAAAAAATCAGCCTTGTTTTGCCTGTGGAAAGATAATTTGCCTATTTTCAGCTGGAATCTGTATGAGGCACTCTAATGAGTCATGGCTACTTCCAATTTGTGGCCGGGTCAGCAAATATGTTGCAAAAAAAGAAACCTACCTAGAACTCACTGGGTCTTTATTTACCACCACCATTCCTGTTTTCTGCTCAAAAGTGGAGGAGAAAAGAGAAAATAATTTCTTGTTTCTTTGCAGCAGTACAACTGGCTCCAAAACCAGAGAGCTGTGTCTTTAAGGCATTACAGACCCAGTAATCCAGTAAATACTGTGCTTTCTCATTGAAAAATGCAATGAATAATTACTTAAAAGACCACACAAATGACTAAAGTGCAAACATTGTGCTCTTTGCTGAAGGTGGATGCAGCTGGGGACAGGGAGCTTTGCTGGAGCCCAACTCAATTAAAGTGAGGAAGGCTCTACTTCTCCTGACTCATTTAGAAGTGATGCATCATGCTGTTCGTGGTCTGGAAGGGTCATGGAGCATTCCCAGGGACTTTAAGTCTCCTCATATTTTCAGAGGTCACCCTGGGTTGCATAAGACATCAAGAGGCTTTTGATGCAGCACATAAGAGATAGGGAAGAGTGTCTCAGTGCAGGAATTTCTCCACTTTCCGTATGGGCCCACTGTAAAATCTTAACTTGTGATCAGCACCCAGCTACACCACCCTAGGAGCAGTTGCCTATTCCAGCTGGCTCCAGGGATTTCTTGGCTTTTAGGGTTTTTTTCCCCCCATTCACCCATGCTGATGAAAATGAACTTATTTTTCTCTGCAATCACCTTACTCACTGTTGTTACCCATTGAAATATTCTTGAAATCCATTTTTTCCAGTTACTCATTTTTATGTTTCATAGTTAATTTCTCCTTCACACACAAATCTTCCCCCTCAGCCCAGCTCATTTCCCAGTCACCACAACTTTAAAAATGCGTCTATATGATAGAGAGAGCTTTCCATTGGTTGTGTTCCTTTTGCGAGGATAGGTTTTCACTTATTTTTGAATTCTACCTGTTTGGCTTAAATAACCCCTTGAACCTCGCTGTTTTCCCATGCTAATTTTATTTTTCTTGCCTTCCCTGTTTCTTTGAAAAACTGCGCATTCCTTCTGGGACTCTATTATGGTTGCTTAAGTAGCCTCCATGCTGAGTTGAAGGATTTTAATTTCCTTACTTCTGACTTCAGGGCCTTTTTGACTAGCTTCCTCATTTTTTTTTTTTTAAATCCCCTTTCTAAAGCTTAATGTCACAGTGCTAGGTTTTGTTGCATTCCCTCCCACAAGGACACTGAACTTAATTACACTATGCCCCTTTGTACTCAGTGATTCAGCTAGAGTTAGTTCTTCAGCTCTGCATGTCATTTTCGCTGCTGAAGGAACACCTTATTTGTTTTAATTTTTAAGTAAGAAAGGTAACTTTCAATAGTTATCTTGGTTTACAGTCCAAATGGAATTGTTTCCACAAGGAGCTCTACACCCCAATGAAGGTTGCCCTCATCCAGGGCACTCCTCTAAAATTACATTTCCTTGTCATGGCTGGGATAGTTGTGACCGAGCTGGTACTGCAGGGTAGAGAGAAGACCAAGAACTGGAATTACAGGATAGAATGACTGTGGAGAATACTGTCTCTTCCCTAGTTCTGTATCTTAGCATAGTGTTGGTATAGATCCTTCCTGATGCCGGGAGACAGGACATCGCCATTTGTCCTGTGGGAATCTTGGAGTTTAAAGCCATTTCCATGACTCTGAGGATAATGTCTGATATCATGGGAATGCCTGCCTTGTCACACAGTGTGAATGTGAGATTTATGTCATGAACTCCTCACTTTAAGTCCTACACTGCCAGTCCTGATACCTTTGCTGCTGTGAGTCCCTGTGGTAGAATCAGAGATGGGCAGAGCCCCCAAAGCAATGGTTCCTAAATACTTAACTTACATATCTTAGAAATGTCAGGAAAATCTCTTACTGCTTGAAAGACTGGTATGTGGCTCATCTGCCACTCGACATTACCAGTCTGTCCTACTGAAGTCTCTAGCCTGTTGATCAAGCTTTTTTATTTTAGCTGCCCTTCCCCCTGTGCCCCGAGCAAAGTGCCCCCTCTGTTCTTATTTGGGATGTCCAGTCCCTCCTGGAGTTCAGCTAAATGGCAGTGTAAGGAAGAGCGATTGCTGGCATTTGTTTGACCACTGCTCTCTGTTTTATTGACCACCTTTTGTGATGCTGAGTCACATCCCTGGATGTCCCCCCTGGAGGGATGCCTGCCTACTGCAGGGCTCAACTAGAATTTTTGCCCTCTCCTTTGCAACCGGTTGTTACATAACTGACAGCATGTGTCTTTCTGCTTTGTATGCTTAGTTTCTCCTTGTTTTCTAGTTTAAATAACACTCTTGTCAGATTTTTTTACAACAAAAAATCCTATTTAGCTTTTTCCTTCCCCAGAAGTTGCCCAATAGGCGATATGGGGAAACTCTCTTTCTGCATAGTTCATCACCTTCACACACATTGAAAAATTTTCATATTCTTTTACTGTAAATGGCCCTAGCAGGGTTTCTGAGAAGTCTGTTAAAGTGTCATCTTCTAGTTTACTACACAAACAGCTCTCAGATATCCTTGCCCCATCACTTCAGCAAACAACCACTTCTGGAAGAGGAGAGTCACTCTAGAGCACTTGCAAGGGACACGGGGATAAGAGATTAGAAAGGGTCCATCTTGATTAACACAAACATTAATACAGGACATCCAGACAATGGCTCTTCTTGGTGTGTTAAGAAAATGAGAGTCTGTCTTATCTGTGTACAACTGAACACCACAGAAAAGAGTCACAGCTAAACCTCAGCATGAGGGAATTGCAGATAGAAAATTTAGATAATTTGTTATTTTAGTGAGCATTCCTGAGAAAGGTTGGCCATCCATTTACTTGCAATCCAATGAGGCCCAATTCCTGGTCAAGGCTAGATTGGAAAAAATAATTTGCCTGCTTCATATCGATAATCTAATTAATTTAATGGAAATTGTGCACTTATTCAGTCTGGAAACTGAGCAGAGTTGTCTCATACACCAGGCAGAAGAATGAAAGCCAGCAGCAGAAATTTCAGTGTATAATCTAACACAGGGATCCCACCATAGGTACTTTGGAAGCAGTCTCAAGCTGCTGAATTACTGCACTACAACAGTTTTCTACAACTGATAATTATCATGAAGGAAATTACTTTAGCATGTCTTCATGACATTTTTAAGATTTGCCTTCTGGGATGTGAAATATGGCCAGAGTAGCCAGGTTGTAATTTCATCTTAATTTTAAAGAATCTACTGCCAAAAAGATGTTTTTAAAGAATTTTAAGTGGAAAAAGTGCAAGTTTAGGGGATGACTGTTAGGGAGAAAAAGCTTTGTCTTGAATGCGAATTTTGAAAAACATTATTTCAGCAAAGCCTTACAATTGCAAGGTAATTATTGTAATAATTTGGTATGTGGAAGTTAAAAAGCTTTAAAACTGGAAGACAAATGTCGCTTAAAATCACATCCTGACCCCATTTTCGTGCCAAAATTATCTCCCCAAACTTTCAAGATAGTGGCAAATGCTTCTAAAATAGTTCAACACACTAGAAATTACCTGCTTTTTGAAGGGGGGAAAAAAAAAACACTTAACGGAGCAAACCTTTATTTAATTAGCCGCAGTGTAAAGGTTTCTTGTATTCCTTTGCAGTTACACGGCCATGAGAGACTGTGGAGTACCTGAAGGGTAACTCCTACTGGGACTAATTCAGTCCAGACAGCTCCAAGTATGTTCATTAAGCTCTGGCTGGGTTTCACACAGGTGGGGAAGGTTAGAAGGCAACAGATAGAGAATGGTACTGATTGTGTTAAGCATAAAACACCATCTGTTTCACAAGTAAGAAGGGAACAAAATCAGCACGTCCTGAGGAATACTATCCCGCTGCTAGAAGTCAGCTCTCTTTTTTATTTATTTTTTTATTTTCTTGCTACATTTTTGAGCCTCAGTGTAAAGCAGCTCAAATGTAGAAAACGTAAGCTCATAAATCAGGGGGCTGCTGAAAAGATGCTGAAGTTTAAACTACTGTAGGCCTTTCAGACCCATAATACATCAGGAAAAGTGGGAATTTTAAATAAGCATTATGATTGGCAAGAGAGAAGGAAAGGATATAATGGGGTTTAATTCCAAAAGTTTTAAAATGGAACAGTGTAGGCTTGAAAGTCAATTGGTGTAACAGTTAAAATGCTCTGCTTTAACTACTGGTTTTTCTTCACTTTTAGAGAATCAACCAAGTAAAAGGAGAAAAGTGTGTTGGAATGGCAATATTGAGTATGTTATTGTTGAATTAGAAAACTTTCTTGAGGTTTGCTAGTGAAGAAGAAACATTATGAGCAGATAAAAGTGGCTGAATGCAGATGTGCCTGAGTGCTACAGAGCTTTGTGGGCACTGTGAGCCTTGACTGTGGCCATATGGGGAAAGAAGAAACTTTCCTCCTTGCTCCGATGGTAGAAAATTCTGCATGGAAAAGCTGTGAATGGGAGAAGGTAACTGCAGGGCTGCAAACATCTGGTGCCTTGGAACATCATACTGCAAGACCAAGATTTCTGCAGATGTTGAAAGTGATGGTGGTTCACTCCTTTAGAAATCACGTGTCCCTGTGAAGGGTTTCACTGCGGATCCAGGGACTGAACTTGTAAGTCCTATTTTTTGTAATCTTGGTTTACTGATATAATCCCCAAGCTCTGTATAAGTGGGAGCTGAAATGCAAGAAGTCAAATAAATTGTACATTTTAACTGTCACGGATGTATCAAAACTTTAGTGATACTACTTGGTATTTTTGCTAAAAACCCAAGCCCTGAAATATGGAACTGCATTTCATATGGTTCATATGGAACAGGAAGTCTCCCCTTTCCCTTTTTCAACCTCCCTCTCACTCTATCCTTTTGATTTCATTTTCTGTGGTTTTATATAGTTCCATTACTTGAACGGGACTAATTTCCCTACCCATTAGACCAATAATGGTTTTGCCAGTTATTTAGCTGTTAAATGCTGACCTAGTCTTGACTTGTACCAACAAATCGTTCTCATTAGTAACGGGATTTCAAGAATTAGAGCCAAGTTTTTTACAGGAGAGTAAGATGAGTGTGGACACATCTGCTGTGCCCAGCAGAGCACTGGTGGAGATGGAAACAACCAACATGCTGGCAAAAGTCCCTCTAACACACAGGTGATGCACAGTGGTAGACAAAAATCCCATAACAAATGTTTCTTGGTTGCTCTATCATTACTTCTCTAAGGAGAGACATCATAGATATTCACTCCATATGCCTATGCACTTGGCAGCAGAGGTGAATCAAAACACCTCAGTGAAGCTTTTGTCACAATTGCAATGCAGTCAGGCATCCCCTTTTGTACTCTCGTGTCTCCAGTCACCTGTTTCCAGTCACTGCTGAGCTGTGGAGCGTGTTGCTAGTGGGCTGAAAAGAAGTGGCCCCAGGCTGTTGTCTTAGAGACATCCACATGGGTGGAAAAAAGCCAATCAGTCCAAAAAGACTGGACTATGCCACAAAAAAGTTCCACAAAAAAGTTTTGCAGCAGCTTTAGCTTATAAAACTCCTATTTCATTGCCCAGTCAAGTGATAGTTTATCACACAAAGTACAAGATACTATGTTCATTACCAACTGCAAGGAATTCAAGCAAACAATAATTAGCAGCACTTAAAAGATATTCTGTAGCCTACAACACTAAATCCATGGGTATATAACAAGCAGCCGTGGAACATATGTGTGTGTAACAGTATCAATATTGAAAGCCCCTACTGTGATGTGCCTTAGCAAAGCATTTTTGGTCGACATACTTCTGGGATCGCTAATGATTAATTAGTGTGTATCATAATGTAAAGCAAATGTCACCCCTGCTACCTGGGGCTGCTGTCATTTGAGAGGGGAAAGTATTTCCAGTTGAAGACTGGCTAGAAAATGCAAACAGCATCTCAGCCTGCCATCTCGTGGGCAGAGTCCCACGGCTCCCACGGGAGAGGAACCCGTCTCTCCCTGCAGGATTCCCGGCTCGGGAATGGCCCACACATCTCCCCATGGTGCAAAATTATTCAAAAAGGGAAAAACGTGCAACAACAATGTTCTGTCCTCCAGCCCTCTCTGGAGAGCGGCTGGGAACGACCTCAGAGGGTTGTTAATAACTGAACAGAGATTTCTGACGTCGCATGGCAGAGCTGTGTAAATAAAAAGCAATGATTAGGTGCCTAAGAACCTTATTATTACTGATGATTTCCCCTTTAACTAGCCTCATTATTTGAAGGTGTTGCAGTTGAAGCAGTTTGCAAGGTGTCCACGTAGCGAAGGCTTTGCTTTTGCTAAGGAAGTCCAAGAATTTTCTCTCAGTGTATGAAAATCACATTGTGCTTTACACTTAGATTAATTCTGAGCATTATGCTTTACCCTACCCCCCTCTTTCCTTTGGATTCTCAAGAGCTACAAGTTTTCAGCATAAATAGTACTATTTTATAAACACTTGTTGCTTATTTTTTAAGGTAGCTTGGTTAATAGTTATTAACCAAGATGAAATACTGCAGGTTCAGTCCCACAATAGGATCTAGAAAAAGAGATTTTTCTATTTGCAGTGAGGGAGTTGCCAGAGTATATCTCTTTGTAGACTCAGCCTAGAAGTGTTGTCTTACTAATCTTTTCTGGAAACAGGGATGTCACAACTGAACTAATTGGGGTTTCCTATCCAATAGCACTTAATACAAAAGGCTAAACTGTTGTTTTCAACATTTGTCTTCAAAACTGCTGCGTTAAATTTTGTAATCCTACTGTCAACAACAAAAAGACAATACAACATTACAGCTGTGGATCCCTAAATACTGCAATCAGATACCTCTAATCTGGACATTTTGTCTGAAGTTAATACAGTTTCAGTTCAACTTCAGTTTGAAAGGGGGAAGATTTGTTTGATTTACCACATTTTTTTTGTGCGTGCAAGTTGAAAAGCCTGTTTGATTTCTGCTATAAATTGTATCCATGCCTCATCACTCTGTATTTTTAGAGCTATGCTGACATTCTAAGCACAGTAGGATCTATATTTGACATTTTAAAGGAGTTTTTATAATTTATGTGAATGTTTGATATAGCGTATTTTTTCAATCTGTAGTGTGGGAGTGTTATAAATTTGAGCTTTCATTTCCGAAACATTCTAGGAGCAGCTAATTTTCAAATGTAAACTGTATAACTTGCATGTAGTTTCCAACTCTCTGCCTGAAGTATATAAAGATAATTTATTATGTAACTAATAAATGTATTATGTAAATAAGAATAGCTGTAGTGGACAGAATGTAATTGTCAGAATGTTACTTAACTAATTGTCAGCATGGGTTTGATTAGTTTTGTTCTTTTACTACTTACTGCAGCAGATTAAAAATGTTACATTTTATGTTGCGTTTTTTTAGCAAATAAAATTCATGGAAATATTCCATTACATATCAAATGATACCATCTTTCCCTGGTAAATAAATAATGCCTAAAATGACGGGCTTGTTACTGACAGATACACAGATAATGGCAAGAGCAGGAGGATGGGAACTGGCATAGCCAAATTTTAACCATCTTTTTTCTGATGATCCTGACCATAATCAGTGAAATTCGAAAATTTTCGGGGAGACTCTTCTTGTGAGCTGGTACAATTTTTATTGTGTCTTTTTTTAAGGTCTTTGCTGACTTGTTACAAATGGATTCTCTGCCTCAAGACTATGGACTTTAGATTCCTGAGGGATAAATTCCTGAGGGATATTTTTTACTGCCTTTTTAATGGGGCCAGAAACTTGCCCTGTGGGAGCCCTGTTGACATCTGAGGTGGGGAGAGATGATGCCACGGGGATGGTCCTGGGAGGCAGAGCTCCCTTGCTGGGCACCTGGCAGGACCACGACTCCAGCAGTGCTGGGTTTTATTGCCTCCACGCTCACCCACTCCTGCAACATGGAAACAGCATGACAGACGGAGAAGAAACTTTTTCACTTAAAGATCGACTTCAATTAATTAACCTGTCCAGAGGGAAAAGCAACTACTGAAACATTGTGGTTTTTTCCCTGTGTTTTGTTTTTTTAATGTTATTTAAAATTATATTTGTGTTCTCGTTTTATACTCTTACTTTAGCAAGAATTTTGGCAACCTAAAAACTGGAAAGTCCAAGGGATCCACCTTTTCCCTTGTAATTTTTAATGCATTTATGAAAGGAGGATGTGTGGATTGTCTAATGTGTTGTTCCACAGTGTAGATTTTTTCCTTTTAAAATAGTTGACCTATGTCTTGTATAAAAATCTCTCCAAAAGAAAGTAAAGGGAAGATCAGAGAAATTGATATCAGTGATGGACTTTAAAGCTATTATAACTCTACGCTTGGCTATGTCTGGTGTGTAATTTAGTGGAAGATTCTCCGGATGAGATCCAGGGCTTCAGGAGTGCTTTTGAAATCAAAGCACCAGGACATGAAACTGTTCCCTGACAGACCAGGTTACTGCTGGGAGATACTTTCTTGTTTCCTACACCCGGGATGTGGAGTCCAGGAAAAGGCATGCTAAGGGGATCACAGGAGGCCGATCTTGACTCTACATCCATACTTTTCCAGGCTGGTCCAGCACTTGGAATGTCCACAGCATCCTCAGACTGCAGGCTTCGGGTTCCCAGAGCCACAGGGTCTACACCTCCAGGGACACTGGGGCTGGCACAGGTATGCCAAAAGGATCACGGAAGGACAAAAGAAGTGCTGCCACTACACTTTTCTCATCTGGAACATCCATGGGGACAGGGACCTCAGATGCAATGCCCCTGTTATGTTAGGTCTGGGTCAGGGTTTGGACAGACTAAAAGGGCAGCGTCCCAGGGACCCTGCATCTGGAAAATGCATGGCCACTGCGTCATTACAGGGCACCCTTTGGAGCTGGGACACCCAGGAGATTGAGAACTCCCCTCTAGAACCAACATTCCATTAGGTTTTGGGTCAGGGTCAGGGGTAGGGTTAGGGTTGAATTATAGTTAAAGGTATAGCCTACAGCTCCAGGGACACTGGATCTGGCAAAGGTGTACCAGGAGCATCATGCNGGTTAGGGTTGAATTATAGTTAAAGGTAGGGTTAAGGTTCAGAGAGCCACAGAGCCTGCAGGTCCAGGGACACTGGATCTGGTAAAGGTGTACCAGGAGCATCATGCCAAGCCCCCAACATTGCTGCCTCAACACTTGTGCAATCTGGGCCACCTGTGGCCATGGGAACCTCAGGGGCAGCATTAAGGTGCTATTCTGCTTAGGTTTAGGGTTCAGAAACCCCAAAAGCCCAGGGTGCAAGGGATACTGGGGCTGCAAAAGGCATGCCATCCGGTCATGACAGGATATCAGCATTTGTGTCTCAACACTTTTCTGATCTGGGCCCCTCATGGAGGTTTGGAAATCAGGTGCTGCAGCAAGATTCCTTGAGGGTTAGACTTAGGACTAGGTTTAAACTTCGGTTTAGGTTTAGGATTCCAGCTTCCTACCTATGGTTTTGATCCATAGGCAGAACCTCATCCAACTAGACACAGAATTTTATTCAAATAGTCTCTATCAGGTTTACATCCATGCTGTAGTAATTTGCTGAATTGTGGCCTGAGGGTTGCGAGAGATAAAGCTCAGTGTTTGATGTTAAAGTTACAGCTCAGCTCTAAGGACGGTGCAGAGCAGGGCTGGGCTGGGACAGGGAGGTGACTGCTGCCTCTGGAGCCCATAGCACTTCTGCCCCTGTTTTGGCCTCATCTGTCTTGAGCCCACATGTGCAGGCTGCCTGTGGGGAGCTGCAGATGGATGTGTCACACCCTGGTGCTTGTAACGTGCTGTAATGTGTGTTTGGTGGGAATAAAATCTAAGTATGGCTTACATGTACACAGACGTACACAGCCTGTGATACACATCTGTTCAGAGTTATTCGGCATATTCTATTAATATTTAAGGTGTAATTATATTATTAATGCATTACATAAAGAGATTGCAGTGTTACCTTTTGTTAGCTGGATGTATTCTCCTCTTGTGCATTCAGTCAATCTTCTTTGGACCTGCCATATTCCAAACACGAAAGAATATAGATTTTTCTCTCGAAAGGCCAGCTTTGCAGACAGTGTGTATGTTTAATAAAGTGCATTCACTGATCTTGTGAAGACACTACACAAGGTTGAATGCTGTGTTTCATAGACATATAGTGCTAAAATTGCCTTGCCTATTATAAAGATAAAAATATATTTTTGTTCAAATGTTCTTCTTGCTTCTTTACAAATGAAGGAGTTAAATACTGAAAGGCAGGTGGATGCTGTAACTACTTTAGAAAAAGATGAATAGGGCTGATGACTAAAGCTACAGGGAATCTATTGAAGGTCCAGATGCAGACACAGCTCTTACTCCACACACAGTTCAAAGTGGGGTGAAGCTGCCTGGTTAATTGGCTATGAAATAACTAACCTCTGGGAGAAAATTGCCCTTGTACTTAATTGCTTGTGCTCAGGGTAACATGTAGCCACCTGGCTGATTAGTGCCCTTACCCATATTTACACCCACCCGCATTTAAATGCAGACAGTATTGTCAGGCTGGCTGTATGCATTCATCGAGTGGCCCTCGTGGATTAAAGAAAATATGACCACCAAGGTCAGTTTTTCTTTTCATTCTTCTTTTATCTCCACCTGAATCCCCCATTTCTCACATAAGAAGAGCAAATTCAATCCTAAAGTAAATCCACTGGCTTTAACAGAACAGTAGTGGAATGAATTTTGTCCCAATTGTTTGGTTTGGTCATATAACAGAATCACAGAATGATCATGGTTGGAGTGGGGAAGAAAAATCTGACACCTAAGGGAAGTCAGAAGGCCAGGCTAGTGAATGAGTGGAAGGAAAGCAAAATGTTGAAATAGACAGAGGAGACTGTGGTGATTTTGTCATGGAAAATTCTATGGGAATATGTTGGACAAGCACCTCTTGAAGATGACATTATGCTCTCTTGAGGCTGAGGAGCGAGAGGAGGGTCTTCTGGTTTTCCCACTATGTAGCATTTATGTTCTACTTCTCAGACACTTAAAACGTAAGAAAAACATTTCTTAGTGTAAAGGTAATCAAACACTGGAACAGGTTGCCCAGTGTAATGGAGCCTTTATCCTTTGAGATATTCATGATCCTGGGAAACCTGATCTAGCTGGCTAGAAGAGGATTGGAGAATCCACAGAAGTTACTCAAACTTCTGCCTTTCTGTGCTTTTTTTAATTCTGTGACACAGTACCAGGTTAATATAAGTCATTATTTTAGTTTTACATTTATCTTTGTTTTCTGTGACTGGTAGGTGGTTAATTTACATGGTTTACTTATTAGATATTTTGGATATTTAACATTTATGTTTTGAAACTCAGGTTCCAGTGCTCACGACTATTTTTGATACTGCTGTGCTCTGCCCACAGTCAAACTGTGAAGTGTCTTATAAAGCCCTTGCATCAGCCAGTACTAAAACTGCACCAACACTGCTTGCCGTGGCTCTTATTTCAGTCTGCAGTATGTTAATCATGGTAGTTGCCCCTAGCAGTAGAGTGCCAGAGAAAGTTGGGTCTGAAAATCTGAAATACATCATGATGGAGGCTTCAGCAGCAGCTTTGTGTAACTAATACCTAAAGATCTTTAGAGCAAAAAGGGATAATTGAGGCAATTAAAAGATGAGATTCCACATTTCTCAGAAAAGAATTTCTCAGAATTTTTCGTGGCTTTCGTCTGTCACCGTTTGGCGCATCTAAGGAAATATATACTTAGATTTTTAAATTTATTTTGAATATAGACTGTTGCAGATGTAGCTCAAGGTCTGTAATTAATTACCACTGATAGAGGTGGGGATCCCAGAATGGGAAGCTTTCCAATCTATTCTAAATTAAGGAAAAAAAACCTCTTGAAGACCTTTCAGTGGCCTTAGGAATGTGGGATTATTACTGTACCATCCTGTAATTTCCACGGACTTCACCTCCTGGAGTCCTGTTGTCGCAGTCTTAGTTCTCCCACATAAAAGAAAAACAGGTTTGTATTCACCCACTTGGAGAACAGTTTCAACCCAGAAAGGCTCAAAAAAACGAGCAGGAGGGGTTGCATGTAGAATTGTGTGGCTCGATAAATGGTTTTGTGCTATTCTGAGCACTTGTTTTTGGCAGTGCTCTGGGGCAGGTGAGCAGCGTGTTCCCTGGGATCTGGACCTCTTTTAGCCAGTTGTGCTGAACACATCACTGTCTCTTGACTTTGGTNGGGTCTGACCAGCGCTGTGTACAGGGTCCTCTCAGTTGTGCTGAACACGTCACTGTCTCTTGACTTTGGAGCTGGCTGATTAGCATCTTGGGAAATTTGGTTGTCTGCTGATAAGTTGGTCAATTTGCAAGAAGGGGAAGTGGTTATGGCACAGGAGTGTCAGAGGGTAGTTTCTTCAGACGCTGCTTTTCCTGTCAATGCTTTGACAGCCCTATTTTTAGCGTTGCCTTGTTAGTGTTTTCCTTTTCCATCTGTCAAGAAATTGCTGATGTTTATCCTGATTTTAGAAGAGAGAAGCTGCAGTTCACCACCTTTACTGAGGTATAATACCTTGGCAACTTTGAGTCCAGGAGACAACCTGACCGAGAATGTTACACAAAGCTGAGTTCAGAGATTTCCATGTGGACATAACTGTGCAGAGTTTAAGGCTGTTACTTTGTTCTCAAGTCATACTCCATTTATTAAGAAGCAGCTGGATGGTACATATGCCACAAGTGGTCACACGGAAGGAGTGGTGGAGTTGTTGATGGAAGCAAATCAACAGGACAAAGGGTTTTTTCTGCTTTGCTTGGTCAGCTGAGAGTCTAACACTTTATCTAAGCTTGTCATCCAGGGTCCTGCACCTGTGAGCTCTCTACCTTGAGAGAGAGAAATTAATCTCACCTGCTTTAGGTGGGAAACCTGCTATCTCTCTCCATGAAACAGAGAGAGCATGGTCAAGTAGTTGAGCTCAGACATCTGGGTTTCCCACAGTCCAGTAAGGTTAACTCATCCTAAACAATTCATCTGTCCTGCAGCTGTATCACTGGGAGAGATATCTCCTTTTCAGTATCATCGTGGAGTCCTTATAGTAATGGTTAGATTGACAATTTCTAAACACTCTGGCTCTATTTTGGGAATATCAAAGGGTTTAGATGGGTGGTTGTCATGTGGAATCTAAAGCTCATATGTTCTAAATCCTCTAGAAAAAATTTCTGCTTAAAATTCTAGTCCTTTCTAATACTTCTCTATTTTCTTTTTATGTGAATGACTACTATTTTATTCTTCCATTTACTTAGTTGAGAGAAATGTAAATTTTGTAAAGAGAAAGGTATACTGTTTCTTTTATTGAGAATTATTGTGGTACAGTTGAAGTTATAGAGAAGCTAAATGTAAAACTTACTGCAATAAAATGCAGCAGATCTGTGAGAATTGTGACAGGGCTGTAGGATTAACACATCACAACTCTAAGTGATAAGGACCTGACAAGGGTAAGTTCCTTTATGCTTTTTTACAAGGCTCTATATATAGAGAGAACTTGAACTTGAGAGGTAACACAGACATAAAAATAAATGTAAAAATGCTGTGACAGGAAAAGATTATGTTAACAACTATTTCCCAGTCTGTAAAGTGTGGGGAAAGTGCATAAATTCATGGGCTGGAATGAGAAATTTTCTCCCTTAAGTCTATTGTGTTATAATGAGGATCTTCCACTTGTATTAAAAATGGAGCCTTTAGAACCTAGCAACAAAAAGAGTTCATTTGTATTAAAGATTTGTTTAAAGATGGATGTTTTAAATCATTTGACCAAATTGTAGAAGATTTTAATATTCCTGGATCTCAGTTTTCTCTTTTCCTTTGGATAATACATGCTGTTCTTTGTGAATTAAAAAAGGTATAGAAATGCAAATGTAACAGATTGAAAAATTGTTGTACAAAGAGTCTGTCTTGCTAAATTGATTTCAAGCCTATATAGGACATTGTCAGTATCCTTAGACAAAGGCAAATTGGAAGTTAAAGAGAAAAATGAGAGAGATTTAGGTAAAGAACTTAATATACAAGAATGGGAACAGACGGTTTAATAAAATGAATTTCTATGAAAATAAGATATCAGCTGTTAAATTTAATTACATTGTATTCAGAGAACCCATTTATGCCCTCTAGAATGAAAGAAACATATAAAGAGATTGTTACTATACTATAACAACAGCCAGATACTGCGTAGGGGGTAACATATACATATACTTAGGTATTGTGTAGAAATCAAATGTTTTCAGAGAAAGATTTCAGAAATTTTGCTGTGCACAATGAGATCTTTTGGTGTGTTTAAACTGAATTATAAAGACTCTTTGATTACACCAGTGGGAGAGAGATATTTCTTGGTGTGTTTCAAGAATTTTTAACAATTTCTTCCTGTGTTTAAACAGGAAGACATTAGGAGGCCAGAGAAGAAAGACGATCTGTGCTGTGGTAGAATATTCAATTTGTCCAATGACTCAGCATTTTACTATTAAATATTCCACAAGGGTTGTGGACAGAATAAAATAAATTAAAGCTTGTGAGGTTCACAGGTCAGATGGAAGTGAAGGTCATACGTATAAACAAGCTGCCAGTGAAGACAATGGGATGTGGCCAAGACACAGAATGTACTGTATGAAAAGAAGTGAAAATCTTGGAGAACTTGAATACAATTATTGAGCAATTTCTCAGGGACTGAGTAAAATAAAATAGTAAAGAAGCACTGAAATAATGACTAAAAGGATGTATAGGATTCTGAAGCTTTTCCCTGATGCCTAAGTTTAGGATATCTTGACTCTGTCTGGTGAGGAGTAGAGTTGATGCTGCAATTGCTATAAACTGGTTCACCTTTGTGAGAGTTGATCAGTCGTTTCGGTCACAGATGGATATTGGCTCACAAGGGCAAATGTAAGATGAAAGGAGATATTTTTTATTTTCTATAAGGCTTGTTATTCTGTAGTCAAAGTTGCCTCATTCTTCTCAGTCCTAAATAAATATATTTTCTTCCTCAAATAAATGGAAGACCAACAGTTTAGAAAAGGAAGACTTCAAATGTAGTCTTACTAATGAGTTAATCAGCATGTCTGAATGCTAATAAGCACAAGTTGATAACTAGATCATCTCCTTTCTATTGTCCACTGGGAAACTACATTTAGGAAATTAATTCAAAATTCGTATTTAACTCACTTTGCTTATGAATTAATGTGCATATTTAAATTTTCCATGCAACACTATCTTTGACATCTGCTTTTTTTTTGGTCTTCTTCCTCCTTTAATAATTATTATTCTCTAATAAAAATGATGGGATTAGAGGAAATACTACTGATCATGAATTCTAGCACTGTCATACAAAGCTTGCCATTAGAACCTGCAATCATTTGTTCTTTAAATAAAGACAAATTCTTTCCTTTGCACCAGGAGTATCTGTTGGCCCTCTGTGACAGCAGTAACGTCTTTTCCTACTGACTTTTGCAAAAGGACTGGCCTTGGTTTCTGAGAAGGAGTGTCAGTAGCTGTGCTAAGGCAAGAGAGGGGAGCCCAGCTGCTGTCAGCTGTCAGGCATCTTCACAGCCTTTGGAAATGTGAGGCCAGTCATTTCAATTCCTTGCATTTGCAGGAATGGCAGAAAAATGTTTGATGGTTGTTTCTTCAAGTCTGCTGTGCAGGATTGCGCGGGAGGCTCTGGAGAACTCAGCAGAGCAGTCATGGACAGCGGCCTCGGAAAGACGGAGCCTGCATCCGCACGGCTGCTTCCAGTCCTCGTCTTTCCTGCTTTGAAGCACTGGGATGCTCTTGTCAGCGATGTAGATAACCGTGAGTAGAACGAGAGATGTGAACCTGAGACACAGCTCGTGAGTTGCAAGTGAGGTACCTTATGGCAAGAGGTGGAGCAGAAGGAAATGGTCCGTGTACAAACACGCAGAATAGATTGACTTGCTGAGAGTGTGATCTCACTGAGTGCATGTCAGCTGAACGCCAAACCCCCTGATACGTCTCCTGGCTTGGTCTGCAGTAGAAAACAGTTTGGCTTTTCCTATTAATTTTTGTAGTTATCATTAAAGGCAACACCACAACTAACATTATATCAGGCCCAATTACACTAGTGCGCTCCTATTTTTTTTTTTTTTCTTTCATGCTGTGGCATTTCCTTTCCCTTGAAAACACTCTTTCACTCAGTCTAGCAATTAACTGCTTGAACAGTATAATAAGGAAGTAATTAAGAGGTGACAGAGAAAAATTAACACTCCATTTCACATTAAAGGCCAAGTGAGTATCCTGGCCATTGTGAGTTAAATGTGTCTTTGAAAACCTGTAGTTTGGATGTATTTTTCTTTTGAATAAGAAGCCAGTTCCATGTTTTTTAGTCTAGAGTCCCAGTCTGAAAATGGATGATAACTAATTGGGTGCTGTCTGCTTAAACAGGCTGTATTAATTGCAGTTTGTTCTCCTGTAAGTGTCAAGGAAAACAAAATCTTTGTAATGTGTAAGCACAATGTATGCAGCCTTAATTTGAATATACATGTACCAGAGCAAATAAAGCAAACTACTGCATGCAATGTTGCCATGGCAGGCAGTATTTGCATAATAAATAACAGCTATCATGAGACTTTCTTTATGAAGTTCTCTCCTGTGTTGTCAGCTATAAGAGCCAGCAATAAAGGAGCCAATACTGAGAAAGTAAGAATATGTTTGGTAGCAAATGGAATGCCCCGACCAGAGTCATTGTTAGGAATCCCTGACCCTGGTGCTGCTGTCAGAGTGCAGGGGGTTGCATTGCTCTGTACACTCAAGCACATCAACGGTGCAAACTGATGCTCAAAAAGTGTTCTGTGTGAGGGCAGAGTTTCCAGACCGGTGCCATGAGGCTGCAGGGTTGGCTTCAGGTCGTTATCTTGGCCTGTCATGCAGCATCCACCCAAGACCCACAGCGGTATTTGCTTGAAGGTTGGACTCGATGATCTTAGAGGACTTTTCCAGTCTTAGTGATTCTGTGTTCTATGATTTGTGACAATCTAACAAGCGGGGCATAGTGGAGATTCCAATGGTGATGCTTTTTTATTTTGTAAGCAGCCTGACACCTTAAACTTTTGTGGAAGTTTTCTTAAGACAACAAGATCGAGATGTACTGAAAAAGCTCTTGGACTGGGATGAGGCAGTGAAATCACGTGCGTGTTGCTACCAGTTCCAGAGGAACTGAGGTTGGTCAGGGCTGAGTGGCTGGTCTGTCTCTGAGAGCAAAACCAAAAAGAAGATGGTAACTTGTAAACCAAAAGGATCAGACTGAGACCCGGGGAACCTCTCTGTTCCTCTTTGCTTGTGAGTACTCAGCTGTTGCTGCGCTGTTCCTGTTGCTGTGCTAGAAAGCTACACTGAGGCTTTCCAGGCTCATGGAAAGGAAAGCACCAGGTTCTGGAAAATCTTCCACACAGAAACAAACAAACTAATGCCTTCAGGATTTGTATTCAGCGGTTTAATGAGCTCTGATTAGGATTTTAATTGAGTTGGTAGATGTGACTTGGCTGAATGCTCTTAGGTGTGATTTACATAAGGAATTAACTCTTTCATCCCATCACAACCTTTTCTAATAAAATTTGAATGCTGAAGAGGTTGGTGGTGCTAAATAACTGGTGATACTGGTCTGGTGTGTGGATGAGCTGTGTAAGAATTACTGCTGGTAACTCCTTGACTTTTTCCATTACTTATTAAATAATAAAACTGAGAAAAAATGCTGAGACTTTTAAGAGGCCTTTTAGAGTTTCTACCAGTTACTGACATGAGGCACATCCCTGATTTAGTTTGATTTTTGGAATCTGCATAGTGATTTTTGTTTTAGTATTTTTCTATATCTATTGGGTTTACTTACACATGTAGTATTTTCCCTTTATTTTTATTCTCTTTAATAAATAGTAATAAATAAGCTGACTATACCATCATCAGAAGTAAGCAATAATTTCCAGGTTTTATTTTGCTCTGAGGGCCAGAAAGTACACCTTTATCTGGATCTATTTTTTAACTAATGGATGAATCGTGTAATATCTATACTACCTAATATCTTCTCCTAAACAGAAAAGAAAAAATTCTCTTCAAACAAGTAACCCCAGATCTCATACAACAGCACAGCGTGTGTCAATTCACACTGTGTCATGTGACATGAAACTACTTAATACAACCTGACTTGGAGTGACATTTGTATTGGCCATATCATAGAATAAAAAACAAAGCACTTACTTTCACAAGTGAGTAATTATCTTTCCCAGTTGATGGCATTTTGCTATTTGCAGGTCAAAATCAAAAATAGGTAATGTTTAGTTTAAGGGTTAGTGAGCTACCTTGAAAAGAAATATTACAGTAGGGAAGAGGTTTGATAAGGGTCTAACCATGCGGGCAACACAAGCAAAAGAAATGGTTCTGTTCATGAAAGGATGGCTCTATCTTTAGATGTAATTTGAACTGAAGCAGGGGAAAACCCAAAGAGGAAAATCTCAGCTTTTGAACAAGAGGCTTGTGAGATAATTAAGGCTGAAGGACAATTTTAAGGAAGGAAAAGAAAACACATCTGTTGTCAAGGACTGAGGGGGCATTTGTATCCTCCATTTAATCCCACACATCACACCACAGGGGAAAGGTAATGCCCAGACACCCCAAAGATGTGCAGATCACTGGGGAAGGGGACCGATGCTGGGTGCTCTACTCCCCATCCAACCACCAGGCTGGAGCCTGGTAAGAGGACAGATTTCAGGTCTATTCCTACCCTGAAGACACTGAAATTTATGGTTTATTCATAAAGATCCTGTCTCAATCCACATTTAAGAGCTGTGAGTCCAATAAATGCTGGACAGGAATGTAGCTTATGAGTAGTGAGTGTGATCCACAGTGGAGGCTTTTCTATTCGGGCCAAATCTTCATACAAACGAGACCCTTTGCAGTCTAATCTCATGGTGATACGCAGTTATCCTCAGTTACAGTTCATCATCCTCTTGTTGATATTAAAGCACCTCCTCGTTACTTATTTCTTAAGAACAAATTCTGTAGCCCAGGTGTGTCAGCCTGCAGCCCTTATTGCAGCTTGCAGGCCTTACTCATCAATCTCCATCTGCATCTGATGCTGTAGGACATTCTGAACAAGCACTTTCCTGTAGCCTAGGAACTGCATGTGGATGTTACCTTTCAAAATTGGCCATGGAAATAACCTGATGATTGGGAAGACAGATGGCAAAAACATCCTGTCATGCAGTTTCCTTGCAAGAATTCATGTGGAGGGCAGTAAATAGCTCCTTTTTGGATAACACTCTGTGATTTCTGATTGTGTTCCTTGGCAAACTCTCCTCCTCTTGCAGTATCTTAAGCCCTGAAAACCAAGAAACGCACTCACACAGTGATTTTTAAGGTCCTTTCGGACAAAACCTTGTAACCTCGTTGCTTTCTACGAAGTTACATAGCTCACAGCAAAATCACACCTTGCCTATTGTGCTGGAACTCATGTGTTTCCCTCCAAAGCACAGAGACATTGGGAAGATTAATTGTAAATTTATTCCAGCTGTTTTCGCAGATTTTTTTTACAAAGCTACAAAAATAAGCTTGCAGTGAATATTTCTTGTTCTCCTGCCATGGCCCCATGCTGCCACTGCCATGGCAACCACGGTATCTCCTCTCTTTCCCTATCAAGTCTTGTCTTCTTGGCTGGGAAGCCTCTTCTGAGAGATGCCCCAGCCATGGCAGTGCCTATCTCCAGTACTGGGACCACGTCTTCTTATTTCCAGGGTGTCAACTGTGAGACACCCACTACAGGAATGAGATGGGAGCATGTCTCCCCTCTTCATCCCAGTTTGGTTACATTCCTGCTGTATGAAATTTGGGAGGAAAACACAGTGGTTAAGGTCTCCCACTAGTTACGTCTCCTCCAAGGAATCCTTGAGAGGGTCTGGATGATACTTTGTGGACATGTTTACATGTGTGACAGCTACACATCATTTCTCATAGAAAGCGGACAGTTTCAAAGCTTTAAAATCAAATTTCAAAGGTTTAAAAATGTAATGCATTTTGTATAGGAGATACGACTTTTTCTTTACAAATGGAGGAAGGGATACATCAAATCTTAGCAATGAAAATAACATGACAATTTTGCAAACCACCATGAAATAAGGATTTATTAGTTTGTTGATCTCCCCTGGGGACCTGAGCGCAATGAAAGCAGGAATTGTGCTGACTCGGGTGGAAGTGAGGAACATGTTCAACTTGAAGGCAAGTGGTTTTGTGTCACAATCCAGGGATATAGGCTGGATGAGCTCAGCTGTCACTCAACCTGTTAATCCCTCAAATCTTCAGCGCTTGAGGATTAATTTCTCTAAATATTGTGCCAAATATAATAGTCTCTCTATTGCTCACACTATTAGATGTGTATGAACTACAAGGATCCTTTTGTCTCCCTAATAGGATTCATCCCTAATTCCAAAGTAATAAAGTGGGAGTTTAGACTAAAAAAACTTAAAATCCCCCCAATAAAACATTTTCCACAGGTAGAAAGATAACAGCAGGACAACTGTAAAACCCTAATCCTGAGCTCTGCTCCTGCCTTTTACACCAGTCCTACAGCAAACACAAGCCAGGGACTCTTTTGCTTCCTTGCTTCTGCTTTACCCTGATACAGAATATTTCCAGGGTGATGCAGGGCCCTTCCGGTGCCATATCTTGGTTTGAGGTTGATGGGGTAGAAGGGACACATGGGTGAGGGACACAGATCCTACTGAGAGCTTGTGTTCAGGCATGTGTGTCACCGTGTCCCACAGTTGGCCTTCCTAGCAAAAGCTGCTCAGCTCCCAGGCACTTTCTGCCTAGAAGTAGGAGCATGTATCACCATGGAAAACAGCAATTTTTCCCTTTTTTTTTTTTTTTTTTAATCCAGTTTTTCTTATCCAGATCAACTTCTGCTCTGCTGCCTTATTTCCCTTCTGACCTTCCCAATGTTCACGTTTTTTTCTGGAACCCTTTGATATTCCTTGGTACAGTTCATGATAAAGTGTTGGGCTAAGAGCTGGTCCCTATGGGAGTCTTGGAAAAACTTTTCTCATTGAGGATATCTGGCTGTGGTTTCAAACACGCCCCTTTTGTCAGTTTAGTGTCCTTGTGTGCTAGTTTCTTCCAGGCTACCTTGGGGTATTTTCGGTTTCTAGGTTAGGAAAATGTCCTATGACACCAAGTCAAACAGTTGATACAATATTTTCTTTCAGAAAACTGCATTTCAGCAAAGTAAAAGATGTACACTGAAATGAGTACACTCCAAATAGTCTAACCAATGTGAAGAAACAAGTAGGAAAGAAAAAATTGAAGTAGTGACCGAACATATTTTAATTTTTAATTCTAAACAACTTTTGAAATATTAACTCATTTATACTTTTTGAGAAGTCAGACTTGAGATACAGAATTCTGATTTCATAGCTCCTAAACATTTTAAGTTAGTATTATTCTCGCAATATAAACTTTTTCTCCAAGTTTGGGATGGCAAACAACACAAAAATAAAAATAAAATAGAGTATTGACAGCTTTCTTTCTAGTCAGAACTCCCTAAGTCCAGTATATCAACATTTTCATTCTAGCAAGCAAATCTGCAATTTTACTCCAAATTATAATTAATTAGCTTTGAAGGTGTGAAGTGAAATCAAAATCCAGAGTGAGTTAAGATTTTCACACTTTTGCTTTTAGGTGGAAGAGAATATAAAAATAGAGGAACGCTGGATGTAAATGGTTTCACTGCTGTAGTTCCTAGCAGTCTGAGAATAAAGGGATATCTTTCAATAAAACTGATCTAATGGGATTTTGAAATAAAAGGGTTTTCTTTATTGGAACATTAACGAGATTCTTTGAAAAAATGGAAAGCTGAAATTTTTGGTCTGTCAGCACCCTAGTAAAGATAGAAGACCTGTTATATGTCTGTTAAAAGTATAACAAGATCATGTAACTAGAAATGGAAGAAGTCAGCGAAAATTAGAGAGAAAGCAGGATGGCTTTAAATTGAGATTAATTAACCATTGGAATAGCATCCCAAGTGGCCCAGTACCTTTTCTGGCACTTAAAGTTCTTAATTCACGATGGGATATCTTTTTCAAGAAAATTCTGTAGCAGTGCAGATTGTTTAACGAGATCCAGGAGTCAGGGGGTTGGAAGGCTGGATTATGCATGAGTCCAGACTGGAGAAGATCATCATGTTCTCCTTTGTCTGGGCATCTGTGGGTTCAGCCTTCATGGGATGGGTAAGAGTAAGATCTACAAGCTGGAATGAGTATGCACTAGGAAGCAGATGTGGGATACAGATGTGCTGCTCCGTGCAAGTGGAGCACAGTGGTCCATTGTGAGCTTCATTTGGAGTAAGACAATTCCTGAGAGATTGCAGGATGGGGCAGGCTTTTCCCCTGTGGTTTGCACTTGTCTAGTTTTCCTTATCCTTTCCCACTGCTCACCCACCTGTGAGTGACTGCTGCTTGCAAACCTGCTGTTAACCCATATTAACCTGAAGGCATTACAGAAATTGGTTGAAAAGCTCAAATCATTCTCAGAGGTCAGGAAAAAGAGTCTTAGGAATGACAAAGAAAATAGGAGTTGAGACACACAATGGAAGGGGAAAAATATTCTCTTTTACAAAATCTGGTGACTGAGGAAATTCCCCAGAGGAAGGAGAGTAAGGTGCTTCCTACATGACAGTGAATGACAGCTTTTTCGTGTACTGTGGCTTGACAGTGACATTTTCTCCCTGAGAAGCTAGTGAGAAAGAAGAGACTGTCTCTTCTCAGAACATTAATGCTTACTCACATCCCGGCTCTTCTCCACTTCCATGTTCTCCATTTCTAATCCATGTCTTCCTCTGCTTCCACTGAACCCTGAACTGGCCTTTGCTGCTTTGAAAGATGGGGATTGGGGAAAAGAAGACTGGACCAACCATCTGCTTCCTGCCCTAAAATCAGGCATTCCCATCTCCCTCTGCTGCTGCAGCTCTTGGAGCTGCAGCATGAAAACAAAAAAAATAAATTTGGTGAAACCAAAAGGTACATTTGCTGTTCCATGGGATTATGGACTCTGGATCTCTACAGGCAATCCTTTACAAGGGAAAAGGGAAAACACAACCTAAGGCAGAGTGTTGGGTACTTTATGAAGAGTGAGGTTCCAGTCACTCCGTGGAGTCACAGGCCCTTCTTAGGCTCCTATAGGCCGTTCTGTTTTTCCAGTGCTCCCTGCTCCAGGACTCTCCTGGTCTTTTCACCTGGTGTGAGGTGCATGAAGCTGCCCTCAGCAGGACAACACAGACTCTCCTTCATCATAACCCAGAGATATGGAGTGATGTACTTGTCTCTTCAGCCTCCTGTTTCAGTCACAAGGCACCACGTAGGGAGAATAACTGCAGTGTCTGATCCTGGAATTTCTGACTTCCTCTGTGTGTGTTTACACATTTGCAGGGTTCAGGCCTTCCTACAGTCTGCATATAATTCTGTCTGTCCCACTTAATGTCACTCTGTCCCATGCAAGTATGGGATTTACCTTGACTAATACCTGCTGCAGTATTTTTTTTTGTTTCCTTCTGATGAATGAAAAAGGGATCTAAAAGGTGACCACATGCAGTATAGCAGCCTAAATAGAATATGCAATTTTTGAGAGCACATGAAGCCCTTTAGGGAAAAGCTCCGCCATCTCAGAGCGAGGTTTGGTGAAATAGCTCATTTTGGTTTCTTGGAGGTTACAGCTTCTTAGCAGAGAAATCCCTGGATGCTCTGCCTCCTTCCCTCGACTCTCTAGTTTAACATCTTGTTTGCTTTTGCCTTGTATGACTTTTCTCCCCCTTTTTCCAGTGACTTGCTCACTTTCCTGGTGGGTTGAAGCCCGATTCCTGCCTTATGGCTTGTGAGGTGCTGCAATGGGGAGGCTGGTTCAAGTCTAGCTTTTCTTCTTTTAATTCTGTTCTCTAAATTCAGCTTCACGAGGTAACGGATAAAACCCACCAGCCTTCCCTGCAGGTCTCGTGATCTTTGGCCTTGATCTTTGTGGTTTTTTTCAGCTCCAGCCCCATAAACTTCCGAAGCCAACCTTGCAGCTGCATCCTGCTAGGCTCTCCCACACAGGTCAATCTCATTTCTAATTTTGATTGTTACAGTTTAAAGATAGAATTTCCCTTTCTTGCTTCACGGCATTCAAATGCTAATTAGATCCCTTAAATGTCTAGGAAGTTATCCCAGTTTACACATATATGGCTTATTAACTCATGTTCATTTCAAACCTGTTCTTTGATGTAGGCTAATGGAATTATTCTTTTAGAATCACTTTAAAAGGTGACTTCTCTTTCTTTCTTGATGGATGGTGTTTCTCTGAAACACATTTGTGAGTGTTTGGTTTTGGATAAAAACACCTGCTTTTCATGGGCTAATGCTGAGCACTTCTGGATGTGTATACAGAAGATAAACAGTTGCTTTCCATTTGCGGCAACTTACTTTTTTGAGTTCACACTTTTCCTCTTTGCTGGAAAAAAATTATTTATTTTACCTCCCTTCCCATAGCTGCACAGCTAATAAGATGAAGCAGCCCAGGTTTGCAAAAATACATCTGCCTAGAGAATATGGCCATGTAAGACAGCATTTGTTTCCAGCTGATTTCTTGTCATTAGCTTTTAATTTCAACAACTACCTGCTTGTGCCTCCCCTCTTTTTTCTCCACCTCAGGTATTTTGCGCTGTTATTGTGATTGTCAGTTCTGTTCTGCTTGAAATGTTTCAGTGTATGTTGCCATGGTTACAGGTGCCAGAATTGGAAATAAATGAAGGGGGTATCAAGGCACTGTTGTGACTCTGATGGAGGCTTAGCACCAAGATGTTAGCTATTATTTTGCTGGAATCCACAATATTTGATGATGGATCCATTTTAATGAAATATTTAAATGCTTGTGTGAATATAGATTGCACTAAAATGGAATTATGTAGAACTGGATTTAAAATAAATTAATTTAAAATTTTTTTTTAAAAAATGAGTACATAGCTTTTGGGACAGTCTGCACATGAGTGAACAGTGTCTAGAACATCTAGTGCGTGAATGGTATGAATGTGTTTGACTATATCTACCATGAGTATGGATGAGTATAGAGTACATTTTGTCATAGAAGTTCAAAGACGTGAGAGCAAAACTTTTTTAGGAAGCTAAAAGCTACCTCAGAACAGTTTCTTATACCTGACTGATGAAGACACCTGGAAATAAGATGGATACTGTCACTCTTTTACATTCTGCATAGTAGTAAAAACTGCTTGTAAAGACTTGTGGGAGGCTTCTGACAAAGGTGATGTAAGACTTCTGCAAAATGAGAGTTCCCTCTCCTATTTCTCATTTTATAGGCTTGAGACTTAATCCAAAGCTCAGCAAAGTCAATGGAGTGACAACAGTGAAATTTGAATTGAATCTTTGGTCAGCTTTTTGGCAGCCTTTTTCTATGTTGTTCAAAGTGATTTCAGTCTGTTTTAAGTCCTTTTTTCTTTCAGTTCCTCAGTCCCTCTCAGTGTGCATCCATGGGTAATGTGTTTCATGTGTTCCTTAACCAGGGGAATGGGCAAAATGTGGAAGCACTGCTGAATGTCTAAAATGTGCATGTTACACTTCCCTCAGAGAAATTTCCTACTTTCCTTTCCCAGTGAAGGGATATTTTTTCTTTTATGTATCTGATATCTGTCCCCACCGAAGTAAGCTGTAAAACTGCCCATGTGAAAAGAATTTGTGTGCATTTGTGAATATACATACATATGCATGTATATATTTATACACCCATAGAGTTATGAATGTGTAATTAAAAACTTCATGTTCTTAGTAACTTTAAAATTAAGCTGTGGCTTTCTGTTTTTCAGAAATGTTATTTTGAGGCCGAAAGAAAGAGCACAAACAGTATGGTATCCTTACAGTGACGATTAGTGACTGTAATAGTAACATGATATTCTATTAAACATTGAGGTTTTTACAGTAATTTGTTTTATCACATGCCTAATGTAGGAAATCGGAGTAAATGAAGGCAATTACTGTATTCATCCTTTCCCTGAATTTGTATCTTCATCTCTTACTAATCCTTCCTCTAGAAAACTCATTGAGAGTATTCTGCCTTTAGCCAGGCCAGAGCCTTTCAGAGCACATAGGTACTGAGGCTTTCACCAGTGCAACCAGTCAGAAATGTAGAGTTCAACTTCTTAATTATGCCTGTCGTCACCTTTTGTATACCATTGGCATTTATAGAAGGACTAGAGACTATACTATTTCCCCTGCCTGAAGGATCCCACGCAGAGTAGCCTGGGTAACTCTGCACAGCACTGAAATATGCTTTGCAGCCACCCCATGAATGCCCTACTCATATCTGTGAATTCTGCTTCACCAGCTGGAGATCTAAAAGCTAAACACTTAAAAACCTCTGTCCGTTTGTCAGTCTGAGCCAAAATTTTTAACTCTATAGACTGCAGAGACTCTGTCTGGGGGAAGCTGGGGAAACAGCACCCGCTTTGTTTGAACACTTGTTTTGTATAAGCACTCAGCAAACACACCAAACTTCCACGAAACAGGGTGTCATATTTGCCTGTGATTTTGCAATTGCCTGTCATTAGGCTGAGGGACATACATGTGCACAAGATAAAAGGAGCTGCATCAAAATCAGTGTTTACACAAACTCCATAAACAAAGCAGCATCTGCTTCGCTGGCTGCAGTGTCTCCAATTCATGGCAATACCTAATGGTTGTCAAACTGTTGTGTTTTCCTTGACACTGAATATAATTTACAGGAAGAAGTAAATGCAACACCCGTTCGTCTCCTGATGAATGAGCAGAGCTATCGTTTTATGCTTGACGTTAAAATTTTAACTATGGTTTGTACCTGATGGAAACCGGCTCGTGGGAATTATTTATTTGACTCAAACGCCAGGAATAATTGCTGCACAGGACAACAACGACCACTAGTGGCTAAAGGTATTTTTTTCCCAAAATCTCTAAAACTGGAAGGGAAAAGACATGGGTTCAACACGCAACTTAATTCAGCAAATGCTGTGGGATGGATTTTATGCACTAAGACATAAAAGCATGCCCGTGTTTTTGTGAGGTGCACGGATTTACCTCCTTTTTCCAGGACTGCTCCAGGGTATCCCTGAGTTGGCTTCCTGCCCTCTGGTCAGTACCAATGCAGACTTGCTCCAAGTCGGCTTCTCTCTGCAAATCACTCAGTTTAGCCCATATTCCATTCATTATCAGTTCAGCTCCTATATTCATGCAAGTCACAAGCACAACACAAGGTCTTTGGCAGCAAACAGCAGAGTGGCTTCCAGGCATCTCCCCAACATGGATAGTCCAAGCCTTATCCCCCATTTTGGTATGCTGCATCCTTGGAACTGCAGTTGTTCCTTCTGTTAGTTGACATCTTCTATCACTTGTCTTTCCTGCCCTTTTTAATTGGTTAATTACTTTATCCATATGCTGAGCATGCACAAGAGCACCAGTTATTAGTGATACCACATGTTCAGTTCACTCTATACATTTTTAAATGCTACATTTAGGCAATTCCTGCTCTGCACATCTTCCCTGCACAGTAGCGCAGGTGCCTCAGACAGACCTTTTGTTAATTCTTTAATGGGCTGTAATTAATCTGCTTGTTATCTCTTACCTAACTGTGCATCATTTGTGCTCCTCATTACACATCATCTTCTCCTGGGTAAGGAAATGCTGTGCAAGTCTGTAGTGCTTCATAGAGAGATGATACACATCGCAAAATGTCACAAGGGCTGTATGTCCCCAAGCCTGGCACTATTTCATCCTCTGCCTGGTTTTCATTTTTAACATTTGCAGTGATGCAAATGTGGCATGAAGTCACCTGTTAAGGTGAAGGGACCACAAAGCATTCAACCCCTTTTGCCTCTCTTTAAGTGACTGTATACAGTGAAAGGGGGTGGGAATTACTATTTATGCATCACCAGCTCAACATTTAATTTCTGCACCCCTACACCCCTTTTTAAAATCCCTGTGCTCTCATGGAGTACCACATGGCAGAGGAAGAAGAAGAACCAGAGATCTTCATGAGTAAAGCTCACACAGTTGGCTTTGGACTCTAGTCCTCCCGGGCTGCCAATAACCCCTGTGTAAACTTAGTCAGAACAAAGTGGCACAGTTCAAGTGTAAAACAGTAATAGCAGAATAAAATATCACAGAATGGTTTGGGTTGGAAGGGACCTTAAAGATTGCCTAATTCCAACCCCCCTGCCATGGGCGGGGACACCTTCCACTAGACCAGGCTGCTCAAAACTCCATCTAACCCGGCCTTGAACACTTGCAGGGATAGAGAATTCACAGCTTCACTGGGCAACCTGTGCCACTGGCTCACTGCCCTTACAGGGACAAATTTCTTCCTGGTATCTAATTTATATCTACCCTTCTTTAGCTTAAAGACATTACACCTCTTATCCTGTCACCCCATGCCCTTGTCACAAGCCCCTCTCCAGCTCTCTTCTACCCACTTTAGGCACTGGAAGGGGCTCTAAGGTCTCCCCAGAGACTTCTTTTCTCCAGGCTGAACAGTCCCAGCTCTCTCAGCCTGGCTCCATAATGGTGTTGCTCCAGCCCTCTGAGCATCCTCTTGGCCTCCTCCACACTTGCTCCAGCAGGTCCATATTTAGACTGTATGGAAGTGCACACAGGACCTGAGTTTTCTCTCCCTGTGAGCTCTTTGAGATTCCTGCTTTTAATCCAAATACCAGTCTGCAAACTGAGGTTTCCACTGGCTCAGCTGGTGTGCTGAGCGTCTTCATCAAGGGCAGGAAAGTCACTTGATCCATAGAGGAGCTGATTTCCCCTATCCATACAAATGCGTGCAAGTCACATTATTGTTAATGAGCTGCAGGCAGGATTGGAGGGGGAGAGCTCTCCCCAATTCACTTTACGAGACTGTAGTTATTCTGAATGGTCTCTGCAATGTGTAGTTGAAACCAAGCCAGGGGCATAGTGCCAAAAGAAAGGGGGAAATACTTAAGGCAGACAGTTTGCCAGTAGCTTAGCAGTTGTCAGCTAGTTGTTCCAGGAAGATATAAATATTTAAGATTAATGATACCTGGCTCTAACTCTCTTTCTGTGTATATAATATATAACAGTATGTGTGTTGCTATATGATGAATGTGTTGTATTTAGAGAGATGTAATTATTCATTTCTACTGCTCAACAGTGTGAGCAAAAAGAAGATCATCAGCTCAACACCAAATGCAAAAGCTACATCCTATCTGTACAAGAATTTAATTCTTCCCTCTTGGCTAGGAAGAAATGTAAGGATGGGCTCCAGAGGTTTGCATTGAATTCTCCTGTGAGGAAGCTCCGTTCCAGGTAATCCCAAATCTTCCTTTTACAAAAATGCTTGCTTTTAAACTCAAAGAATGACTATCTAAGTGCTAGGAAGTAGCTATGAGAGAATAAAGAGTAATTTCTGCATCCTTGAGGGAACTATATTATGATATATGTACATAGTAATGTATAGCTATACCTGTCATCAGGGTATCATTTCCAAAACTGAGAGACAACGTAGGGAATTTCCCCTTATCCTTCCTTGATTTTAATTGAAATATAAATTCTAAACACAGAAATTTTCTTTCCAGCTGGAGTGTTTGAGAACAGGGAGAGTGTTTGAGTCCTATTAGGGGGTTTTTTGGAGAGCCCGTGTTAATCTCTTAGGAATTTGTAGATTTATCTGAAAATCAGCCTAATTCGAGTAGTTCATTGCTGATCCTTCCTATGCCAATGTGCTTTAAACCATTATGTCAGATAAAATGTATTTGGGATTGAATCGTGCTAAAAGCAGCCTTTTATCTGATTATGTAAAACTTGATCTGTAGGAACCATCTGATGGCCCTTCTAACCACCCGGACAAAAGGGTGTTGCTTACACCTTTAAGGTAAAGGGATGTGTATCAGCAACTTCCAGAGTGTTTGCTTTCCCAGAGCATCTGAGCAGAGACTCACAGGTTGCTGGTTATGTCTGGAGCTGCAGGTGGGGCTGGAGTCCCCATTACAGCAGTAAAACCTCTCTGCTTCCTTCTGCCTCATGTTCTGTGCAGGAGCAAGACCACATGGCTTATTCCAGATGAAAAACAAATGCCACAGCTGCTGGACTTCAGGTGTTTCTCTCGAAGTGCCAAACTCTCTCAGATTGCCCTTCCTAGGAAAGCGTGGTGAGCTTGTGGATATATATGGAAAGAAAGGGAAAATCAGTTAATTAAATAAATAATCATCTGAGTTAGGTGCTGAAAGCTATTTATTCAGCCAAGGAAAAGCATCTGCACCCTGAGGTGTGATCAGCCTTCTAATCATCACATCCAGAAAAAGAAAGATACTTTACATTTTAAACAACTTCACAAGTGCAATTCTTCCAGGTTTTTTCCTGCTTCTGTTCTGTTAAGTTTCTGCCTGGGAACACCACACATTTTTTGTCATTTCAGCTGCATGTGAGTAGGTGGCAGTCTCGATCAAGTTTTGAAACAGTGAATTTTCTCTCCCTCCTTCCTAGGCAGGCCCTGACAATGCACAAACCTTCTCTTTCTCAGGATGGGTTACCTGGGCATGAATGAAGTTGTGGTCTCACCTTCCTGCAGCAATGTATGTGCCCTGCACTGGCAGAAAACCTCACGAGGACATTTTCCTCTGTGGTCTCGTTTCCTCCTGGAATGTGACTCTTACGTGTGAAAACTGACAATCAACTGGTTTCAGACACTAATGCTCTCCTGCAGTAACGAAGCAAATGGTGCAGTTTGGGTGGTATAATTACCCTCACAGCTCAGCCGTACACCCTTGGTGCAATTTGGGTGGTACAATTACCCTCCAAGCCCAGCCTCACACCCAAAGGGGCCGTTTGCATGTGTGGCACTTGTGTTAGCGTTCTGCCTGAAAACCTCATTAAATGACTGCCCAGACTGAACAGGAAAGGGAGAGTGTGGGGCTGGGGTAAAGCCCAGCTTTCCTGGGGCTCTGCCAGCTGTGCCACTGGCTTGCAGCCAACAAGGTGTTCTTTTACTATAAATATTTTTCAGAAGTGTTACCTTACTAAACTAATATCAACCTGGGAGTCACATCCTTCCCTGTGACCTCAGCTCGCAGGCAGCAGGGACATCTTTCCTCTCCTGACTTCTGCTGGGTTGTAGTGGTGGTGCTAAGGAGGATACCTTGATCTCCCTTCAAGGAAACGCAGCCTGAGGTGCTGTTGGGGTAGATGAGGCATACACTGAGCCACCTCCACTTGGGAGATGTAGTGGGATATCTGAAAACATTGCCATCCTTTGAGGGTCCTGGGCTGCGAGTGGCTCAAAACCGGGCAGATCTGAGTGTGTCTAGAGGGTTTTTAAGGGATTGGTGAAGTTGGAAGTCACACAGAGAGGTGACATCACCAGAGCGTGAATGGCCCCTGCTGCACACCAGTAACTTCTGCCTGACCTTGCAGTCAGTGCCCAGATTATGCTGTCTGAGATAAAACAGTTGGAATTTATGGGTGTGATGCAAGAACTGGGTGGTAAAAGTTTTATGGACTTCTTGTGGGAGCCAGAAGAACAGGAGAACCATAAATCCTGAAGGTGATGTCTGTAGCTTCTAAAGGGAGAACATGTCAGGGATTTCAGCGAAGTGATTTCTTTTAATACCAGTAATGATGCCTGCAGCATACAAATCCATCCTACATCTGTGGACTCCTAAATCCTATCTGTGGCTGTGCCACGCCTGTGAGTTGCCTGTGGATCCACAAGATGGCACTTGGTCCTCATATTACTCTGAATTTGCTTTTTTCTCTGCTACAACATGTTACCTGTTGTAAATGCTAATAGTCTGGATCTCTGGGTGTTACTCTTTTTAATCCTTTTCTTTTTAAACTTGCTGTTAGTTTGGAAATATGGTTAAAGATAAAATGCTCTGAGAGCAATTGATGAAATAGGTTCTGCTGTGACCTGCACACAGTATTATAGTTATTTGTAAACAAGACCTCTTTGGGAAAACTTGCACCCAATATATAAATATTTTAATGACATCTAATTGTTTGTTTTTTTTTTTTTTAAAGGAAGCATTTTAATTTCCTGCTTTAATATTCAGCATCATTAAATGCGTGTGATTACAGCAACGTATACAAATCCAGAGTAATGAGGAATTATTCCAAACCACTGAAAGTTCCACCGGGAAAGCCTCAGCAGAGAGCAGAGAGTTGCTGCTGACTCTGTTGCAGTACAGACAGCGGACTATGGTGATGGGAACTGTTCTCTGTGAACCCTAAAAATGGATCCTATGAGATATAAGGTACAAGATAAAAATCAGGGGGAAAATAATACTAATTGGAATAAGTCAAAAGCACAGGCTCATCTTCTGATACAGGCGACAAAATGTATATGCTAGAGCAAATGACAGAGGGTGCAGAGGAGACAAGGGACTCTACTGAAGATATCTGAACTAACTAGTCTATGTAAAACTACCTCTAAATTTTGGATTTTCATCCATCTGAATTTTCTTTTTCTAAATGTCTTCTTTTTCCCTTTTTAGAGGAACAGAGGCTGAAAGTGGGTATTTGCCTCTGAGACTTCAAAATTTGTTTTCTTCACTCTCACGGGGAGTTACACAGGGAAAGCCAGTTTTCTCTTCTTGGCAGTCCTAATCTCTTCCAAGCCAGTTTGTAGACCTAGATCTGGCTCCTGGCCTGTAACACAACATTCTAGCATCACTTCCTGGCTGTTCAGCCCAACTGTTTGGCATCTGCTTCTTCTTCCTGAAAGGCAGCTGTAGCTGAGTCAGTCCTTGCCTTGCTGTTGCTTTGGTCTAAGTGTTCCAGATTTACACACTGAGTTCATTCATTAGTAAATTCTTAGTGCTCTGGTCGTTGCACAAAGGTCTCTTCTCTTTTCCCTTGATTTAGTTTGGCTCTTCATGCAGCCCTCTGTCATTTCAGAATTGCTTTTCAGGAATTTTCAGTCTGATGCTGTGGGAAATTGAACCAGAGACCTTCTGTGGAAAAAAAATATTGCTTAGACTTGGTGGTAGATGTTTCTGGAGACATCTGTCTTCACTTTTCCAAATGGCTCTATCCATACTGGTGCAGGATTTTTTCCCCACTGCCTGCAGGTCCTCCAGCACGAATATTAGAGTCTGCTCTTGCATTTCCCTCCATGTAACTGAATTCCTCAGTTATAAATGACCCTATTGGATGGGGGAGATAGTATCCACCTCATGTTCCTTGTGATGCTTGTGCCTGTGAGAGGCAATAAGATTACTCTAAATTGAAACTGAAGCTTTTTGCTTTACACAACAGTGTTTTTATTGAAACTATAAATCCAAAAAATGGTTTGGAGTTGCCAAAATGTCTTGTGGTGCTTTTCATTTCAACTCAGACCAACAAGCCCAAGTGCCAGGTCTGACTGTATTGTGAAGTTTTAACTTCTAACGCTTTCCTTCCATTTTAATTGGGAAATTTCATACCAGTATAGCTTTGAGAAGCCATTATTGAATTTGAAATATCTGGGAAAACTACATTCTGACACTTCAGTTTCTCAGAACAGTCTTTCTCTTCTGCCTTTGCCATTCTCCATATCAAATTTGTGAAAAACTGTATTTCTGCCTGGAATTAGTGTGCTGATTTGATCCCAGCGCCAAAGTCTGCTTATCCTTTGAGTTCTCCTTGGCATGGGTCAAGGCAGGATTTTGCCATTTTGCTGCCATAAGGTGGCCTGTGCAGACAGGCTTGTTTGTTTAGCAGAGTGTTCATACTAAATGGTACCAGCAATGTTAAGTGATGAACTTTGCTAATATGTCGGGATAAGTTTTGAAGATGAATTAAACCAAGAGGAGCACTAAGTAGTGTTGTATAAATATTTAATGTAAACTTATGGATTACATTGTTCTGGAGACTGCTGTCAGAGGCACTTTGAAGCCACATGTGGCTTGTGATAGCTAGACAGAACCAGTTCCAGCCAGAGATGAGTTCAGGTTCCTCTAACAAACACTCCTCCAGGGATCACTTTGAAGTGGTAAAATTTCATGACTAGCTAAAAAAATCAGAGTTCTGCAGCCAACAATAAGTACTGTTGCATTTCCTCTCCGCCCCATTGAAAAGGACATAATATGTATTTTTAGTAACCCTCTTAAACAAAGAACATAACATGGTTTTGGAAGAAAAATGACAAGTGAAGTGAAGTGTTCTTGAAGTCAGGGAGCCTTTGGAGCTGGCAGCAGTCTCCAGATGATCTTAGAGCCGTGCGTTTGGAGGGGAGCTCATTGTACCAGCTGCTGGTGGTGACGTGCGCCTGGACTGGAGCAGCCGCTGCTTGGCTCCGTGTTACACAAATGGATCAATCCCTGAGTGTGTGCTGAGAGTGCTGGAGAGCACAGCACGTTCTCTCCTTGGGTTTTATGAGCTTGTGCTGCTGGCATGGACCTGAAGCCCCCACCCACAGCTCAGTGAGGGAACTTCCTGCTCTTCTTCAATAACTCTTTACTTACCTCTTCCCATTTTGGCAATCAGCTGCAAAGGGAGCTCCAGAGACAGGCCTGATGGCTGTTTAAGGTGGGAACCACAGAGGTGATCTGTGGACAGGAATTTCCTGCAGAATGAGAGGAAGGTGGGAGTCTGAGAGCATTGAAAGGGGAGAGGAGCAGATGAAGAATGTATATACTCACTAGAAGAGGGTCTGAGTGGCCCATCCACAGAACTGAAATCAGCAGTAGAGACTGTTTTTAGGACTCACCACTTTGGCAGAACTTTTGTACCCACAAATGTAGGATTGCTTGGGATGGGCACATTTTGAAGATGGGGATGATGGGGCAGAGAAGGTGGCACTGCAGAAGCCAAGAGTGCAGCTCCTGTCTACCAGCTTCTGTTGCATCCTCCTTTATCAACCAGGAAACACATCCAAGAGCAGAAGGTTTCCTGCATGGAAATTAGGGCTGTGTTTAATGTGGCTCCCTGATTGAATTTGGATTCATGTAACCAGTCAGGAGCACTTGGGGATGGCATCTCTGCATCTGTAATCCCCTCCTACATAAGAAAGAACTCTAATCTCTTTAGGGTCTCAGATCTCTCCCTGCTTGGGGACACACCCCAAACCAGCCTGTACACAAGTCTCCAATGTCACAAGCAGGTTTTCCCAGGTTTGCCTCACCAGTTCACCACTGGCAATGGCTTGGCTGGCTGAATATCTGCTGTGCATCTTGTGCAAACATTTTTTTGGAAAAATTTAAAAGTAGCAACTTGCAGTTAAAAGAGTCTTAAGTAATTGTAACAATGGCAACTTAGAATCTCTGTTTCCAGAAACATTTATCATGCCAGAGACATCTGTGTTTTGCACTGTATTGGGTTTTATTTTCAATCATTTTTCTCATTAAAAAAAATGTGTGTATCTCATTATGTCTTCATATCTGAGCCAGCATTTAATTCTCTGATTACATATGGTCGGTACAGCATGTGCCATTACACCCACCAAAATAATGACATGACAGTTCCCTTTGCAAAGAAGAAGACTAGAAATAACTTTCTGCTGAGAGATGGTATTAATTTTTCTCTCTTTTTTTCCCCTAATAAAAGTGAATATATAAGTGGCCATGATTCAGATCTCAGAGAGTGTTTTCTGACTAGTCTGTGACTTGTCACATAAGGCCTGCACTGCAGCTTTGATATTTATGGTATATTATACCCACGTAAGAGTTATTTTAAAAGGCTACAAGAAATATCTGCCTCTTGTATTATGTATTATTTATCAGCCTCTTATTCTTTCCTTTATGCCACAGATTTTTTTTTTTTTAAATCTTTCCCCTTGATGTTGCAAAGTAATAGGCCTAATATAATTTGCATTAGGAAGATGTTCCCACGCTTGGCAGTGCAGGGAGTCGGGATCCAAGTGGGTTTTGTCATGCTGGTCCCTGCCACCACCCTGGGCTGCTGTGGCCACTGTGCCACCCAGCTCCATGAGCTGTAGATGGCTCTGTCAGCTCTTCTTAGGGAGCCGTGGCTTTATTACAGCAACTGGAATTTTTCCCAGTAATTTTTCAAACTTTATTGCTGCTGCTCATCTTCTTGTGTTAAGTTCTCTTTCCCCTTTAACATCTCCTCCACTTTAGGAAAGCTGCCCTTTTCCTCACCCAGAACATTTCTTGTGATTTGTGAAAAGGACTCGAAGTCAATGTGAAAGCAGGGAAAGGCAGCAGAAGCAGGCTTCTTCCCTGCCTGGATGACAGAGCATGAAACCAGCACTTCTGGCCCAGCAGCGTTGGCTGTGAGGGCCAAAGGGGCTCTTATTAGCCCAGGGCAATAAATACCCATCTGCTACACATATGTGGAGCAAACTCCTAGTGATGCTGGTCTGCAACACTCCCAGCTATCGAGGAGGTGGTTTGTGGGTGGACAGTTTCCCTTCACTTAGGATGGAGGAAGGATATTTAATAGTAATATACAAATATTTTTTTTTGAAGTCTCTTATTTCTCCATATTTTTTGTTAATTATGTCTCCTGGCATGCATTTGTAGGAGAAACCAGTCTGTCCGTTCTTGCATCGACTGCCTTGTGCCTGATTAAATTCATGAACGATATTAGTGTTGCTTACCCCAGGCACTAGACAGCTCCTTTAGGAGCTCTTTCCTTTAGGGAAAGAGCTGGTGCAGAAAAGCCACAGTTCTGCTGCTTCAAGCTGGGGAGTCTCAGCAGTGCTCTGGGGCTTGGGTGGGCAAATGGAACACAAGGACCCCCTTCTCCATATTGCCTCTGTTTCTCACACTCACAGAGTGACCAGTGTGTTTTGTCAAAACTGCAGTGACCTGTTTTGTTGCCTTTATCTCCCTGCTATAGTCTAAGCATTAAAAGCTGCACCTGGAGATAATAAAGAACCAGCTCTACATTCACCCCAAAGGTATCAGTTACAATTTAATAACATTTTCCCCTTATTGCTTTCCCCCCTTCTTTCTCCATGAACTCTGATGACATTCCTTTGAGCAGCTGTTTCCTTCCATCACCATTTTATCCCCCGTTACTTCAGAGCGATTCTCTGCAAACCCATTGATCTGGGTCTGCATGTGAGTTGGCTGAATTCTGTGCTTGCTGTTCGGGCAAGGATTGAACTGTTTTCCAATGGGAAGGCTCAGTCACAAGCATGAATCACATGGAAAAGACATGTGTCAACCAGCCCAAAAGTCACAGCAAGTCTCATCTTGCCAGCATTGTTTATTCCAATATACTTTGGTGAGTGGATCTCAGCACATAAGACAACTCCAGGAAACGAGTGGGTGTTTGTTCAAAGGAAAGTAAAGGCCAAATGTGCTTTTTAACAAGGTTCACCTTTCAGGTTGCCAGTTGCTGTGATCTGTTTTGTAGATTGTCCCTGCACTTTGAAGCTACAATACTGGTTTTTTCCCTGATGTTGACAATGTGCCTGGAAACATGGTCCCATATCCATCCCTTACCTCATTTGATACAGTCTGCAGTGATGCACCCTTTTTGCTTTTTCTAGCAGGTGTTTTTTAAATAAAAGAAAAGGCAGACTTCTTAGAAGAGCTTGGTTATTCATCAGTATTATTAGATTCTCCCTTCCCTCTCCTGAAGCTAGGAATAGAAACCTATGAAATTACTGTGGAGGATGCGCTCTTAAAACAAAGCACTGAGTAAGGAGGATGGGAAAAATATGTACAGCTGAAATGCAAAACGAGATTTTATGCCCCAGGATAAGGGACTGTTACATTCAACACTTGGTGTATAAGCTGGTAGGACTCTGGTAAGGAAGAAGCATGAGACAGGCAGGGAAGGGATTCCCTTGCCCCACCACCAGTGCCAAGGGCTTGTTTCCTCCCCACATGAGACCGGTCACGAAAGGAGAGCACCTGGCTGGACCTGATAGGGTACAACAGCTGCTTTTGAGAAATATGTACATTGGATTTTTTCCTTACTTTCAAAGCAGAGACTTGCACACATTGAGAGAAAAGGGCACACCTTCTTAAAATCTTGGAGAAATATTTTCGGTCACATTGCAGGGACACAGACACCTTGCACCAACACTTGCTGTTTGCAGGTGGTGTTGCGTTCCAACTGCTTTGCCCCAAATGAATCAGGGAGTGCAGGCAGCTACAAAAATCACTGCACTGGCAGCACTCTGGTGCTAACAGCCCACACAGGCAGCATTATCTACCCTAGTTTCATCCTGGAGGGTGTTTGCCTGCTGGCCAGCCTTGGAAAGGAGTTTGGCCCTGGAGAAGTGCTTCTACAGTGTATTTATTGCTCATCCCCACATTCTTTTTCAGTGGGAGACCTGAAGAAATTAAATCTGCAGTCAGGGTATGTATACCCAGGCTGCTGGGAGTTTGAACATAAGCTTGCTGGAGGGATTCTCTATCACACCCAGTCATGGTCACAGGCAGCTTTTCAGTATAAACTTGTGGCTCTCTGTCCTTGGCATGTGCTTGTTAGCCTTGCCCCAGCCAAATGCAAGCCTGGGAAACTTCTGGTTGTGCAGTGCCTTGTCTCTCATTTAGCAAGGAGAGAAACAAAAATACAGCCCTTGCTTCAAGCCCATCAAAATACACATTCAGATGAGAGGAGTTTAATAAGGCAGTACAGTATCTGTTAAAGCTCCTGTGATCCCACCTGCGCTGCATTTACTAGAGCAACTTCCACCCTTCAGCTGTGGCCACTTTGCTTTTCCACCACCTACACCATTGTGGAACCATGGCTGCTGTTATGTTTCTGCTGCAAACCGTTTATCTTGCAAGTGTGTTATGGCCTGGAAAAGTCCTGACTTTTTCCCACCTTTCTGACATGGGTTAAGAAGGCCACGGGGTGCTGGATGAGAAAACCAAGAGCCTTTCCCTCCATTTTTTTTCACAGGCGCGAGGTTCACCTGTGGTTCAACGTTTAACTAAAATTAAGGCTGACAGCTTTTCCCTATAAATTAAATTAATGAGATGTTTGAGCTACTACTAAATCGCTGGTGCAGATCTTTGTTTTTTGATATTGTCTCTGTGCTTCCTTCCCACAGATTCCCTCCGCAGCTACACTCCTGCCCACACTGGGATTAAAGGAATGGTCATTACTGGTGCTGTGTGTGCTGGGAGAGGTGACCATACAGAATTTTTCCACCAAGTCACTGGTGTGCAGGGAAAAAAATTTGCTTACATTAAAAAAAAGATCCTGCCATTCTTCTTGATGCTAGTCTAAGGACACCTCAGAAGAGCAGTGCTACTCCATAGTGCTCACGTTCTAGGTAGGTCTCTCTACTTTGCCCATTTCTACAAGTCTTTCATTCAGACCTATTTTACAACCCCTCTTCCAGCCACTCACAGCCATCTCCTTCCAGCAGTTCTCACACTGCACTTGTCCTCATTTCCAATCCTTTTCAGTTAAAATGGGCTGGATTAGCAGGGGCAGCTGGTTAAGCTAATGAACTTGTTCAGTTCAAAATGGGATAAGGGATTTATGTAGGCAGAAGTAAGAGCATTGCCCTCTGGTAGGGCAGTAGTGACTTGGATCTGTTTGTCCATGGGATCAGCTGCAAGAGCTTGGTGGCTCCATTCAGTCCGGGGTGAGTCCAGAGAAGTATCAGGATGACCTTGGTGACTGTGGGAAGCTTGCCTGCCTAAATTCTGCTCCTCGAGTAGCTCTGGGAGGGTAGATAAAGTGGGTACCAGGTGTGGGTGATAGTGTTTCCATGTTAAAGAAATGCAGCCCTTGGATCTGCTTCATGGAACAAATAGAGTCAGTTGTGTGATGAACAGCAACCTTGCAGGAGAAAAGCTTTTTAAGAGCAGAAATTGAAGGTGGTTTGATTTGGTAAAGCTCCCTGAGTGCTTTCTTTGCTGTATCTTTGCAGAGAAGGACTTTTCTTTGTTACAGCACAGATTCCTGCAGCAGAATAAAGAGGCATCGTGACCTGGGAGCTGTGGCTGTCCAGCTGATGAGACAAGAGAGCACATTAGCACTTTGTTGCTTGAAAATTAATCTCAGCAAGTATCACTGTTAGAGATGGTAATATGTTTATTACTTTCAGTATTCCCTTCAAGCTGTAAAACAGGTAAGGAAGCAAAATGCAGGTAATGAGGCTATTTTACACATACATCTTTGGAGTTTTTTAGCTGTGGTCTGATACCACAAGGAACCAGTGCTGTTTGTGGCCAAAATATGAGGTTTGTAGCTAAAACTGTGTTTGTTTTGAAATTTCAAATCACTTTTATTTTCATCATCCATACTATATTACTTGCACTGCATCTCCATTGCAGTTCAGGAAGGACGTAGAAAGTGATGAGTAATTTGCCCTCTTTTTTCTATCACCTGGCCCCTGCTTGCATCAGTGGAAACCTCACCCAAATGAGCCCACGGCAACCATGGACTGCAGGGAGAGAAAACACCAGTTTGTCTGGAAATGCCTGTGAGTTAAAGGGGGTTACTCAACTCCATTGCAGTAAAGGAAAGACTCTTGTCAGGAATAAAAGCCATGACTGTTGCTGAAACAAATACAGAATTTCTTGAACCACTGGCAGCATTGCAAAAGTTATGATGAATGTGGCTGAGAAGGGAGGAGATGGGCAAGATGACAGAAAAAACAAGAGGGGAGGGTTGTTGTGATGGGGAAGCACATTAAATTTAACAAATTTAATGAATATAGTGCATTTACTTATTTACTTGCATAACTCTTTATGTGAGTTGTCTCTATTTGGGATGTCCAGTTTGAATGTCATTACAGAATTATGAGCTGCCCAGCTGCTGATTGATTATCTGCATAAGGATAGTTCAGGCAGATTTTGGTAATCTTGGGCTTTTTAGACTGATGCAGTGCTTCTTCAGGATTACCAATGAGTTTTGTGTCCTTTCCTGTTTGTGTTTTCATCTGAGATTTACAACAAACAATGAGAGATGCCAGAGGGCACCTTTTCAATTCTTAGCAAAATAAAAATACGTGCCAGGATTCATGCATATATTCATGTGGACACCTGTGTTATTGAAACACATTTCCTTTGCTATTTGTGATCTATTTACTTGAACCATTCTAAAATTCAAGTAATGCATAATACTGAAATATCTCCTGTGGAGCTGGGTAGGAAACAGGAAACTATTTTGTGCTTGGAAATTCTGCACTATGTACATTACTGCTTTTGCCTTCAAGCACTTTCAGTAAGGAGCCTTATTCTTGGTGCAAACCCCTAAGGGTCTCAACAGGTCTGACCAGAGCAAAGCCTGTAGTGGTCAGTATTTGTTTATAAACCCATATTCCTGGGCAGTTCCATTTACTACCGAGTACTGAATTTACCTTGATGTCTTGTCTGATTATTTAATATTTTCCAGTTGGCTAGAGGAGCTTACACTCCTCACAGGCTCATGTTATGAGCGGCTAACTTTTCAAGGGAGCTATCAGCCCTCTGAGAACATTCCCAGTGTGACTTAGAGGAGGTGATGCTTTACTGCTGTGAATGTCTGACAGACTGTTAAGACAGAGTAGGGAGGAGTAGGACCTTTATTTCGGTGTGATGTTTAGTGGGAAGTGTGGTGAGGTCCTGACTCACTGCTCAGACACCCTCCTATTTAACATATGTCTAAAATGTAGCGCTAAGCACTTACCCATAGGCACTCCCCCTGATTGTCATAAATCTTGATTTCCATGA
Organism: Pitta sordida; assembly: GCA_013390025.1. NCBI lineage: Eukaryota > Metazoa > Chordata > Aves > Passeriformes > Pittidae > Pitta > Pitta sordida. The sequence continues at coordinate 392,967 of WEKX01008949.1, read as the reverse complement.
CATCAAGAGCCTCCCTAATACACAGGGCCACCCCACCACCCCTTCTCGCTCGCCTGTTTCTCCTGAACAACATTTGAGAACAGGAATGGAGGCCTTCAAATCAGAAGAATACCAGAGAAGGTTAATAACCCACACCTAGATAGATCACTACTATGGTATCACATTGTCACCTGTGTCCTGCTGGCACAGGTACCTGGCCTGAGGGTTTTGCTTCAAAACTGCATTGCTGTGAGGAGCTTGTGGTGCAGCCCAAGTTCACGCTTATCAGAACTAGTGAAGATAATCAAGGGTTTACATTCTGTGAAACCAGAGTGCGCTGGGCTCTTCCTATAGATGGGATTTAAGCCCATGAAAACTTGCCCTACGTATTTGCTGCCGGGAGGCTGAGGCAATGGCAGTTGTTTGATCTCTTCCTGCCAAGCCTGGGTTTGAGGTTTCTTACATGTGAAAAATCAATATATCAAAATATTAGATGGTGCTGTGCTGATAATTGATTCTTCCAAGAATATTTTTCCCAAAGCTTAAACCATTTCTAACAGCAAGAAGTTATAATGAAGCCTAAGTGTATTTATGAGGTGAGGCCATTAACAATGGATTAGCCAGTGGAATCCAATTTCCTTTTTCATCAGTGATGCTAACATAGGCTGAAGTTTCATTGATGTATTGGGCATCTTCATCATCCTCTTAACTGAGAGAAAGATTGTATTTGCTGTTCTCCAGCAACTGCATTCACAGCAAAACCTGCATCTTACGCAAAGGATCAAGCCAGAATCTTAATGGAGAAAGTATTTACAAGAAAATAAATGTGCACATAAATATTTCACAGGCATCTCATATGTGCTTTGTGTTTCATCATATTTAATGTATGAATGAAACTATTTCACTTCTGTGGATTTGTCCTCTTAAGGAATGTCTTGAGGAGCTTAATGTAGGGGAATAAATTTCTGTGAATATCTGTAGTGTTTTAGAAGAGAATATATGGAAGAGGTAGAGAAAACTTTCTCCCAGGGTTTCTTAGTTCGTAGATTAATTATTTTTGCTGTCTGAGTGTTCTCCATCCTTCTCACCTCCAGGATCAAATTTTAGAGTATGAAACAGTCCCTGATAGAGGATAGATGTCCATAGATGACTGAGATGTCCATATGGACATATTTGCATGGTGGTGGTTGAATCAAAATGCTCACTCTGCACAGTTGCTCCTTTGGCTTGTTTAGCACACTGTAAACCCAAGGTACTGTTTGTAGGTCCTGACAGGGGCTTGGGCAGTTCAGTGTGGTTTATAACGTGATGCCTCAAGGTGTTGTATACCTCTGAAAACAGTGTGCTTATTTGCATATGCTAGTGGTTAATTTTTTCTTCTCTAAAATGTTCTCTGCCAGAATAATATGTTTTGTGAAAAGCCACAGGAGCTCCTGATGGCCTGGAAAATCAGCAACTGCACACTTGGGGGGTATGGTGGTGTTATTCCATGTGCAGCCAGGTAGGTACCAATTGTATCTCACTGAGCAAGGATATCAGGGCTCTTTCCCTAAAGAGAACCTTTCTCCAGATATCAGACCATGGTCTCAAAACAAAAATGGAACACTAGATTTTGTTCCTAGTGATACAACAAGACAGTGATTGATTATATTAAAAACCAAAACAAACAAACCAACACATTACTTAGGGAAAGAAGTTTTTGGAAATGTTATTTTACAAATAAAGGCATGGAAGGTTTAAGTTTAAATGCAAAGCAAATGTGGCTTTGCTGTATACTTTTAATTAAATCTGTTTCTCTTTTCCTGTCAATTAAGAACTCCCAAACCAATCCATTTCTAAATCAGCTCAATGTACAAAAAGATAATTCAAATAGAAATTTAGACCTGATTACATTTGGACTTGTCTTGAGTTCAAATACATGCAACCATGACATTTTCTAATCATAAAGTCTAGAGAGGAAGGATAGGTTGTTAAGAGTTTTTTTTAGTGGTGGTGCTAAAATTATCTGCTAGTTTTGAACATTTCTGTTGTGATAGTTGCAGTGTTACCTCCCACAGCCACCTCTCCCACCAACACAGAAGCTGGAGAACCACGTGGCTGTGTTTGTAGTGCACCAAATTAGCTCAAACTGTGCATGAAGAAGGTTTTGCTCTAATCAGTCACAGAGTTTGCCTCTGTCATCCCTTCCACGAGTGAGCTGACCTTACCAGAGGGCTGGAGGAGATGGTGGCCAGAGGAAAGATTCACTAGAAGACGTCAGTATTTAGTGCTTCTGCCTTTTAGCAGGGTGGTTAAACACAAAGAGGAGGTCTAAATCAGGTTCAGCAGCCAACAGGAGCTTTGTTCCTCACCTTCACTTAGCATATGAGGCAGTCAGCATGTGATGCCAGGTAACTGTTTTTATCTTGGAATAGCACTCTGGTTTTCTTTTGCAGAAATCTATAAAAATATCAGCTTTAAATTCTGCTATGGAAATAGCTACTCAAACGCAGTTTCTGCAGACCCTGGGTCTTACGCTACCCTCATGGTGCCGCAGGACACAAATGCATCATCATCATCATCAATTATAGCACCAGGGAAGATGTTTAACTACTGCACTAATAGCTTGGGGCTGGGTTAACTTCAGCAGTTGAGTCATCGTGTCTATATGAGATCACTGTTCTCGTCTCCAGTGTGAGGCCAAAGCAGCGAGGAGGGCCATCCATCAAGCACTCCAGCCTGCTGCTCGGGAAGCTGTTATGGCCAGCGTCCCTGTGGGACAGCCTGGGAGCGGCTGGGTTGGGCTGCAGATGGCGATGCTCGGCAGGGAATGCTCAGCCCGATCTCCGGAGGGGAGGCTGCATTTGGAGCCCGAGTGCTCAGACCTGGGCTGGAGATGTGCAGCCTGGGCCCTTTCTATTCGGAGAGGGGCATGGAAGGGGTAGGCAACCACTGCAGAAGGGACAATGATGTGACAGAGTTAAAATCGAAAGAATGGACGAGAAAACTGTGAAGAAGGCCCCAGTGAAAGGGAAGGAGTTGTCGGTGCGGAAGCAGGTGTGTATGAGATGAGCTCAGAGAAGAGTGTATTTCCCATCCAGGTGGTCTGGGGGCATGAGAAGAAGGGATGCTTGATAGATGGGATGCGTGGGCTGGCACCACTCTGTCAAACCAAACTGTGCTGGGGATGCTCAAGAGAACGATTGTGAGCCGGCAAACACTTCTGCCTTGGAACAGCCCCTTCCCTCTAGTTAATGCCATGCTTTGGGGATTGAGGGCTCCGGGTGTGATTCCTAGCTTCTCCAAAGGGGGCTTGAGAGCTTTAGATGAAAACATGTTGCCTTCCATAGCCCATCCTGTAATTGGAAAAGAAATCTATTCGTTGCCATTAAGGAATTTAAATCAGAACATGCCATATGCAGCTATTCCCCACAGGATACAGCCAGCAGGTGCTTTGCCAGGCTCTCCCTGAGCCCACACTGGGCAAAACAGATGCTCATAAATCCAATATTAAACATTCTTTGAAATTATTTGAAATTCAGGCCGGTCCCTGCTCTGCCTGTATAACCAGTGAGACTCTAGGATGTATCTGAGAGGAAATATTGAATGCTCAGGAAATCTGTCTGGCGTGGACCTGAATTCATGCCTCTCCATCTTCTACTGGTGCTGTAATGAGTGGACCATTCTGCACTCAGAGTAGTGAAGCAGAACTGAGGGGAGGTTGAACATCTGTGACTAGGCATTGAGTTTTAGAAAAGGGTCCATGGCTGAAGGATGGGATGTAGAGAGTTGTCTGATTTCTTTTTTATTCTTTCATTGCCTACAGAATATCAGAAGGTCATAGGTAGGAGGAATTTACAATGCCAAGACTCAACTCTTAAAGTGATTGGTTGTGTTTTGCATATCAAAATCAAATGCTATGCAGAAAAATTATTCCGTCTAGAAAAGCATCAAAGCCATCTTCAAAGAATAATGCTTCAAGATCATGTACATGCTCTGGCATTTCTGAAGTTGCCTTCACATTCATTAGACATGAAGGTTGACAAGTGACTTTCTGTCTGTGAAATGTTGCAGAAACTTCTAACTCTAAGTACATTGTGCATCAGTAAAATCTGGGTTTCATCGTTCTCCTGATTGTGCTGCACTTTTAAGTCTTATTACAGGAAATGAGCACTTTAACTTTCACTGGGCAAACTCTAATTTTCAAATTCTGCAGGCTTTGTCCATTTATAAATCAAATGGATGAATTAAATTGGACTGGGACAATAAACATCCAAGGGATGGTGGAAGACACCACCTTCTGGAGCATAGCCTTGATCTGGCCTAGCTGAATAAATGCAGTGCAACAAATCAGTTCTGTTTACCAGAGTGCTCTGGGTGTTTGCTGTGCCACATCCCTAAATGTCATTGCAGTGAAGCATGTGAACTACCAGCAGACTCACCAGGCTCAATATTTACCTGGTTTTAGGGAAGGTAACATTTCTGATTTAGGAATCTATTTAGTTTTTAAAGCAGGAGACTGTCTTCCAGAGTAGATCTTTGATGTAAGGTGAGAATAAAGGAGATAGAGGTGAAGGGCAGGACAAACTGATCTCTTTCCTCTGCTTCCCTGCAGTACCCAGCAGAGTAAAGAGTTATCAAGTCTATACTGCTTCTTTTACCATCCTCCTGCTCCGCACATAAGGTGTTCTGGCTGGATCTGAAGTATCCTACAGATTTTCACTTCCCAAAATGACACAGAATGCCCATCCTTACACAAGATCCGCGTGTGCTTGAGGGTGATGAAAGTACAAGTCAGATTTCACAGTCTTGCTCACAAAGAGGAAAACCAACTCATCTTGGGACTGCCTGAGAGCCATTAGCAGCTCAGGGACTCTTTCAAGTCTAGTCAGAGTTAGCAGCGATCCTGTCCCTCTTCTTCTTGCATTGGGGAAAAGGTCTTTCCTAAACTTCTGACATTAAGCTTTTCTGACATGTGAGCTTACATATAATAGATAAAGGATGCAAGTTATTGGTTTCCAAGGAATACTGTACTCTGTGGTGGTTTTTTTTAATTATTATTTTAAGTCAGATGGCTCCATTACTCTGACAGCAAGTTGCAAAATCTTTTCCCTCCCTTCTTGCATACAGGAAATAGGGACACCAACAAAGTTTGTACCATGTAGTATGACTGGTGCTTGACTGCCTGAACAGGGAAAAGCTGTCCTGCTGCTCCTCTGTTGGAGATGATACCTCTGGAGGTCACCAGGCAGCAACCAAGGGAAAATATTTCCAGTTTTCTGGTTGAGGTAACTGAACTTGTTCTTTGTATGTAATCTTAAGTCCCTTGCTACCTCTCCCCTGAAGTTCAATGAGATATTTTGTGAGTTCTCTCAGTTTAGAATGAAACTGGTGTAAGCCTGTTCCCCTGGGGTTCTCCAGCAAAGCTTTATCCAGGTGGACTTTGTAATGGTAGGGAAAGAGTGCAGCACTGAAGTCTGAAATACAGCTGACAGCACATCTCTGGATAACATCCTTTTCTTCCCTAGTGAGATATGGAACACACAGGTATTGGTAGGTGGGAACAGCAGCATCACTCTCTGTGGGAAAAAATTAATACCATTCAAAATGAATTGTGTGCTTGAGATAAACTACCTCCTGCAAGTGTGTTGCCTCAGAACTTGTATAACTTGTATTTAAGAGGATTGACAAAGTGTTCTGCAAAATAGGGAGAGATTTAAACATGTGAAGGAACTACATGTTCTCATCTTTTTTGGAGGTCTGGATTTCTCTAATCCGTATCAGTGTTGGTTACGTTTAATTAGAGACAGCCCTCAAAATGACTGAGCGGGCTGTGTGCATGTGGAATCCACAGCTGAGACAATTCATTTCTCACATGTGATTCTTGAATACAACTGACCACCTTGCTCCAAAATGCTGAAATGCAGGACCTCCAGTAGGCTGGGGAGGGTGTGGGAAGAGTTTGCTTTTCTCTGCAGAGTTTAACCAGCAGTTTAGTCTTGCAGGCTGGAAGGGATTGTCAGTGTAATACCCACTTTGTAAAAAAAATTTTTTTTCATAAAGTCATGTTTATCAATGAAACCAAAGTGCAATTAAACATTTGAATTGGTGGAGTAAATATGGTGGAAAATGGTACGGAATTGACTGATTGAGCCATGGTGATATGGCATTTGTATCTTGTGGTTTCCATAAATACACACATGACTGTTTTGCAAACACTATGCAACACCTGAAATATATCATTCAGGAATAGAAATTACATTCATCTGCGTTCTGCACAAACACTCCTTAAGTTTGGGTTTTTTTTTTTTTTAATGATGGAAACAAATCTGGTTTTCAAAGGTTATTGCAGCTTTTTAAGTTCTAATCTTAAATTTCTCTCGAACTAGAGGTGGAAGGAAAAGAAGGCAGAGAAAGCCTCTGGCCCAAGTCTGTGCCTGTAATTTTGTGATATGGTCCAGTCGGTGCAGTTCAGCTGGGTACAAGAGATTGGGGTGTGCACATGTCCTGTCAGCAGCAGAACTGGTTCTACCAAAGTTGGGTAAGGGAATAGCAGATTGTTTGGAGAGATACAGCCTTGAAAGTGTACTGAGAAGACAGAGAAAAAGGAAGGTTCAGGAGAGAGCAAATAAGATGAGCAAACAGATGTATCCACATCAAGCCGAGAGTCTGAAAGTGACAGATACGTGAGGTTGGAGAATGGTTCCCTGATAATAAGAAATTGCAAAGAAACAGCCATTCAACCTAAAGCAGCACTTTGCTGATGACAAGTTTTCCTTTTCCAGAGACATAGTGTCCAAGGGAGGACGATGGTTTGGAAGAGTTTGGCATCATTACTGGGATAAAACCAAGGCAGAGCCCTGCACCCACTCCACGCTTGGGTGATGGCCGGATCTCCAGTGCTCTCCAGCCCCGCAGAGCACAGCGAGTACTGGCCACGGCTCAGATCCGGTGCCGACTGTGGAGGCTGAGCTCTTACAGAAATCTGGCTCATCTTGTGTAGGAATAATTGAAACAGTCAGAATTATTATTCTTTTTCTCCAGTTTTTCTTCATATCGAATATGCATTTCCCCCCTCTATGCTCTAATTAAAAACCTAACAAGAGGGAGAGAGGAGGAGGAGGAAACTAATAATGCCAGTTACACATTTGGCTTACAGAAAAGAAAAGCACACTTTAATGCATTTGAGGACAATAAGGAGGAAATGATTCACGCTTAATAAACCTCTTTGCTGTTAATCTCTGTTAACCTAAGGGCTCTGCTACTTTATTGAAAAGTCTCCTCGCTCATGTTGTTGAAAAGAATGAACTTTTATTATTATTTTTTGCAGGGGCTATTTATTGAACCTGCTGCCTCTGGAGCACAGGGCTGCTGTGCAGGCTGGGCAGCCTAGTTGCTGTCATGGGGAGAATATTTTATCACCGTCATGATCATTCCCCTCACCCACCACAGCATTGGGAGATCCCAGGGCACACGCCAATGGCATGGAAGGGTTGGTCACAGCTTCCCAGGCCTTGATTCAAGAGGACTAATGAAGTCACCTGCTCATTAAGACAACCAGGAGTTGCTGCCAGAGGGATTTCTGGGTAGTTTCCCAGCACTTGAAGGTATGAGGATGAATCTGTGCTGGAGATTTTAGGAAAGAGCTCCAGAGCTAAGCATCCACCATCCCTCCCACCACCTCACTGGGGAGATGAGCATAGAACGGATGGATGTGATTAGCACACTGTGTTTAAAACCCCATATATTTCCTGCATGATGCACAGTCTTTCACAGCTTTCTCATCCCATGGAGTAATGCCCAGAAATTGATGTTATGCTGTTGTAATCAGAAAGGAGTGGGGTGCCACAAGGGGCAGAATGGATATTGCTGAGAATTCCTCATGCTTAATGATTTTCTTTCCAGCAGCATCTTCTTTCACCCTTCTCCCTTGTGCCTAGGCTTCAAACATCTGAAGGTTTGGCATTTCTTTTTTTCAGTTAAAGTCTGTGACATTGAATTCCATCACTGTTTTTGGGAAGCAGCTGTGTTGGCAGAGGCCGGGCAACTCATTCCATCTGTGTCTAACGGCTCAGGAGGCCACAGATGCCATTGTGTTACTGCGAGCTGCAGGTGATCCACCAGCCTCTTGTGATGCTGCTGCAAGTGTATGCAGCTGACTCAGGGTGACTGAATGTGTGTTTGAAGGTAGGAAATGGACAGAAGGAGCAGCACCAGAGCTGGCAGAGGATGTGTGAGAAGAGAAAAACAATATTTTGAGACAAAGCCTATTGTCAGAATCAACATCTAACACAGCATCAAGCTATCCCTTTGATCCCTGAAGCAATGTTTAAGAACGCCCTGTACTTTCACTTAATCTGGATGATGACTCTTCCTTTCACTCTAGTCAGCACATCTTCCCTCCTGGATCAGCTGGACACAAGTGTGTCTCTGACTGAGATGTCTCCAACATGAGAGGCTCATAGGAGGCTCAAATCTTCACTTGGTATCAAATCCTTCAAGGGATGCTTTCCCATGTTTTTAATATATTGGGGTTTTTACTTATAGTCAGGAGTTTTATCTTTGTATTTCTGTGAATCAAATAGTATCTGAAATCCTTTCATTTTCTTTCTGAGGGAAAGATATTTTAAAATCAGAGGTGAATAATAATTAAAGCATGAATATTATTTGGCTGAATTTTAAGTCCTTTATAAGATATTCAGAGTGAAGTCTGTGCAGCTGCACAGCATCAGTCCCTGTTAATGCAGTCAATGCCCTCTTCTTGCAGTGTTGTTATGGGTGTTACTCTGGTTCTGGCCATTGAATTTTTAAATATTGTTTGCATAAATTTGCCCATTTCTCACTGTGGTTATCTGGCAATTATTTTAGTTATCCCCAGATCAGATTTTCAAAAAAAGCAGGTTTTCTCCTCTGTGATTGCTATGGAAATTACACCTGGAAAATCAAAGCTTTCCAAGAGCATTTTACTTTCATCTTGTCTTTTTGATGAGGTCCTAATGCATCAAAAATCCACACGCTGAGACATCCCTCGCTGCTCAAACATTTAAAATAACATGAGGCCTTCATGGTACAGGAGTGCAACCAGAAGCATCACACCACAGGACTCGCTGGAGCTTGGGATGAGGACCCAAATCATGTCAAAACTCAGGATGTTTGGCTGGAGTGCTGCCTGTCTGCAGGCACCACTGCTGGGACTGAGCAGAGCAGAAGCATGTCAGGGTTTGATTGAAACTGCACAGAAAAGGTCTTCTAGGAGCATGTTTTCCACAGGAAAAGCCTTTTGCTCAGAGGATTCAGCACTGGGTTGCCAGCAGCCTCTCAAAGCTTTCTGTGTCTGGGGGCATTAAATAATTCAGCACTCTGATGGAAAATTTTCTCATGTGTTGAAAAATTCTCCAGACCACCAGCAGGAACTGAAATGATGAGAGAAACCCAGCCTGAGTACTAACGCTTGTCATGGCAAAGATGAATTAAAAACATGCGCAGATAAGAAGAATTCCTGGTAGAATATCACATTTATATGTGTTTCCCTCCCTTGAGTTACACACACAGAATTAACAAGGTTGGAAAAGACTGTAGAGATCATCATGTCCAACCTATTACCTACCTTATCAACGTACCCAACATCATCTAAACCATCTAAACCATGACACTAAGTACAACATCCAGCCTTTCCTTAAACACATCCAAGGACTTAAAGGAGTTAAAATGCAAGAAGCAAGGAGATGCAACAAGGCATTTACTTGAGGTTCAAAGACCTGTTCAGGTAAAGGATCAATAGATCCAGCACTGTACTTAGTGTCATACTAAATGCTGGACCAGGCAATTATTTTGATTCATCACTGTGCTAAGTGAAGCATCAAAGTGTGACAGAAAATTCTCATATTTTCTTGTTTCTCGTGTAACTGAAACATTTCATCTTTAGAGGCAGTTATGTTATAGATTAATATTCTGTTCTTGACAGGTATTGCAAATGGTTTGTTAATTCGGTATTAGTTTAACAGGGTTTTGGCAGTTTGCATTCACTCAGTCTCTGATCTAAAGGATAACAAATGTGCTTATTGGCATCACAGGGAAAACTCCCATTGGCTCTAGGGAACCGATTCTAGAGCTGAATCCATCTTACTTTAACAAACTAAAAGATGTAGGTCTAAATTTACTCAGGGTAACAAATTGGATAACCAACATATTACATATGCTCAGCCACTTTGCTTTAAAAGGCTGTAATAGTTCTGTGTTCACTAACAGCAGTGAGGGGACTGAATCCAGCCTGCGGAACATGGAATCTAAATTACTGAAAGTACCAGTGGAAAGCTCAGAATTTATATCAGATATAATGTATTACAAGTGAGATTTATAAAAGGATTACAGAAAGCAGTTAGTTAAAGCTATTGGCAGTAAACAGGGATTAAAATATTTATCTAGCTGTAAAAATATGAATAATGGAGTAATTTATGTAGTTATGTAAAGAAGCTGCATACTTTAAACTGACAACAAATAGCACTCTTAATAGCACTAATATTTTGCAATGTCCATGTGTCAAAACCCTTCCATGCCTTTCGCTTCCAAGCAAAAGCCTCTTGTATCTAATCAGTGAATGATATGGAATGTCCTCAAGCTACAGACATGCTCACAAGGGGGTAGATCACCCAACAAAGCAGCTATCTGCCTTTCTGCCTCCCTCCTCCCTGGGAGATCAGCTTCTTCCTTCTCTCTGGGAGGGAATGTGATGCCACTTACAAGGCAGCTGAATGAGGCAGCAGGCTACTGCTGTTTTCTGCGTTTTTATGTTGCTCTTCCAACTATTGCATTTCTTCTAATTTAGGTCTATGTGAACAGTATCATTTTATAGGAAGGTCAGGTCTTTCTTTGGGAAGTGGTTGTGATTTTGGACCTCCACAACTCCAGTTTATTCTTTGAACCTTTTTACATTAAACCACTGCTCTTTTTGACCCAGACCTCAGCTTCCTGCTGCAATATCTCTCCAGTTCATCAGCTTTGCCACATAATCTGTGAAACCATTAATAAATGTAAAACAAACACCTACTGCCTCAATAAAAATGCATTGGTGACAATGACCAGCATTAGAGGTTTCACCTTTTACTTTCTCAACCATCTACTTGCCAGGAATAACTTTGACCATGTTGTACTTCTACAGGGATGGTTTCAGATATGCTGTGATGTTTCATCATGGAAAAGCTGCAAGTTCCCTTGTTGTTGTAAAACTGTACTTAAGTCTTCCTGGACTGATAAAGCCACCTCATAGGGAAGAATCAGCTTCATCTGGAGGACCTGTGCCATCCTCTGCAAGCCAAAACACAGCCCTGGGGCCAGTTTCTTCCTCATGCAACTTCATGGGTTCCAGTTGCCACCAGACCTCTCAAGCATCCTGTCCTAATCTGCTGGGTGAGATAAAATATATTGTTCATTCCTTGTTTAGGCCTAAGGAAGGAAAACTCAGTGGTTTGGTGCTTTCTGCTTTTACTCTCAAGTCAGCTTAAATTTTTAAAATATTCAGCAGAGAGGATTAAGCAGCACAGCTGGCCTTGATCCTGTGTCTTGCTGTATTCCCATGGTAATCAGTCATGCTGCACAGAGTCTCCCAACAGCTGGCTATTTCCTAAGCTGTCTTCTGCTGAAAGTAATAAATTTAGCCTTTGGTGGTGGTCTAGGAAATTTGCATTAATAATAATTTTTAGTGGCCAGTTAATTTCTCTCCTGGGTCAGACCACCCCAGTACTCTGCAACCTTTGCTCCTTTCTCTTTCTGCAACAGATTGGTGCCACTACACAGCATCAGCCCAAATTACTTAGTCAATTTGGGGTTGAACCCGATATTTTGTGCATCACTTGTGAGTATTATGTGAGCTGCGTTTGTGGTTTTTTGGTAGGTGCAATGATTCATTCCCTCCTGACAGGGGGGTTGAAGTTTGCTTTTCCTCTCTAATGGTGCAAAGAGCTGCAGAACTCTGATCTCTTGGCCTTTGGGATTGCTAAGTGATTTCAGCGCTTGTAAACCCCCGGTAATTTATAGAATATAAGCAGTTTCTGCTCCTTCCAAACTGTGGGGGGAGGCGGGGGGTGGAATATAGTGGGGGGAAAGTGGGATTTATTGTCAAAATTCTTTGAAAATAGAGCTATTTTTGAGGTTATAGACAGGAAATAGACCAGAAGTGAGTTACAAAACCTTTAGGTCTCATTTCCCTGGATTCTGTTGGGGCGACTCTTCAAAGTTTCCCATCTTTACAATTGTTTTTGATCCTTTATAACCTGATGTCTTTTAGTTTTATTAAAGCAATATTAGCATTCATACTTTAGTCATAATATGATTAATGTATTCTCAGGGTTTCTTCAGACCATTAACTAGAACTAGTTTTCCATTAGCATGAGGATGTATTAAACTTGTAGAAGTCATTACCCTGCTTTCTCATGAGCAGTAGGGGAGACAATGTGCTGTAGATGTGTTCTGTCTCAGATTAGTGGCAGTGTCTACCTGCTCAAAGACTTCTCTTTGTGAATCATTTTAACACATTTATTAACAGTGCCAACAAGTAAAATATTGGATAACTGTAACTCTCAGGTAGGTATTTTGAAGCATTTAACCTAAATGCAAAAATACAGCCCAATAAAAGATAATGATGGGCAAAGGGCCATCCAGAAGTTCCTAAGTAACTTCTAATACCCAATAAAGTCTTGTCATGCTTGTATTGAAACTTTGCTCTGTGTTTCTGTTCCAGGATGCTTGGGAAATCTAGCAGCAGTTCCTGAGCAGGAATTAACTTTGTTTCGAATGAAACTTTTCTGTGTTTGCTCCCTTATGGGTACCAGCCTCAGGTGGTCAAAATGCTTGCTCATTCACAAAGGATGAATTCAGAGATTTCTGGACACATGGTTTGAGAAGATTTTGGTGAAACAGAAATTCAGCTTCCCAGATGATGCTTCTTCACACAGTGTATGCTTAGCTCATGGAACCAAATACTATTAGCAGAGCAAAGTGAAAACCCCAAACTCAGCAAGTTGTGAGTTAAAAACCCAACTTGTCTTCTGAGGAGTGTGTGCCTACAGTTGGAATAATGCTCTCAGTTATAAATTAAATTCATAGTGGAGACATATTCTTCACCAAGATTGCTACTCCCTTCCTATGTGAAACAAACACCTGGCCTTGGCTACTGCCTCAATATATGGGCCAGGGACAAATGCCTCTCCAGGCTCATTTGCTGAATTTATTCACTAATTTATTCTTACTTTCGTATGAAATTATGAAATTCATTCTTATTTTATTACGAGATGGAGACATATTTGTCAAAACAGCATGAAAGATGTTGAAGTTACCAGTTTTCTGAAGTAAATGTGATTCCAGAACAAGTTTCTGTCAAGCCTAAACTCACTGCCAATTTCAGTGCAGCCCTTGGACTAATATCTCATGAACCACCATAAGACATTAATGTTTTATATCTTCAGGAAACTTGCAGCCAGCTGGCCTTGGTGCATGTCCAACTTCTCCAGTGTTGGAAGGAAAATCATCACTGCAAGGGCTGAGTGCTCCAGGTTTGATCCAGCAAAGGTGACACTATGGGGACAACTAGAAGCCTGGTGAGCTGCTACACTGTGGGTGTGGATTTAGGTGTTTTCCAGCCCTGAAGAAGCATGCACCTGGCTGGACTCTGATCTGCTGGCTTGCACCTCTGTTTGGAGCAGCTCCTTCTTCCCTGATGTCTCCTTCCCAAACACCTTGTACCATGGGTAGGACTGCTTAGGAATTACTGGGAAGGGACTCAGTAATTACTAGGTACTACTCGGGAGAGACCCAAGGCAGGGATTTAGTTTTAAAAACATCTGTATTGCTTTAAAGTTTGATCAGTTTGTTCTGGTTACGTTTCTTTGAATGGAGGATGCAATCACATTTGATGTGATGTGGTTTAACAGCAGCGGGAAATCAAAGGGAAAAAAACAAGAGGAAAATTTGATAATGAAAAAAAGTCCCAGCTAATCAAGTATCAGAGTATCTTTAATTTTAAGAAGCATAGCATGCCTGAAATAATAAGGAAGAGCTGTACCTTTACTGATGGTTGGCTCAGGAGGTGCAAAGTCTGGAGCTTATTACTTTCTGATTTGCCTCTGTTTCGGAACTCCATGAGACATGAGGCTGGACACTCAGCAGGTTTTAGAAGAAGAGAGTAACTTTAAATATTCCAGGTATGATACTCAGTCACTATGGGGGTGGAGTCCCTTGTGTGCTTCTCTCTTCAGCCCCGTGGAGATGAAATGTGCTGCAGTACCCAGGTCAGCATCATCTGACGTTACTTCTCTGCCTACAAGAGGGAATGGCAGTTCTGCCATTTTCTGCCATAGAAGAAGGTTTAAAGCATTGGAAACAGGCGTTTTTGAAAATGCTTTTTGAAAATGTTTTTGAAAATTCAATAGTAAACTATTCGGAGTTGCTACTTAGGCTATGAGATGCCCTTGGGCTTTAGCATGGGCAGCACGCATTGTGAGACAACAAGATTTATGTGAAAGCTACTTCAGACAGTTTAAAGTGTTTTGCTTTCAGTTTCTTCTCAGACTGTAAGCCGGGAAAGAGGTTATACAAAATATCAGTTCTTCAAAATGGAATATGAACTCTTGCTTTGTGGATTGTAAAATAAAACTTTTAAACAAAATGACAATGTGTTTTTATAGGAGAAATGGGAAATGTGTTTTCAAAGTAATACAGTTTCTGAACATCTAAGTCTAAAAGGGGAAGGTTTCAGTGCCTTTTAAAATTTGTTTTGTTTTTAATTCAGAGCAGACACAAGTTCTGTACTGTGCCAAGCACTCTGGTCTCTCACAGCAAACACATAACAAATGTCGCAGAGCATCAGAGCACTCCTACAGATTTCATGCTCAGTCATTTTTTTGGATCAAACTGGAGCACTCTGTGCTTATTCTGGCAAGCTCCTTTTCCATCGAGAGAGAAATGCTTGGGGTGCCGTGGGGGCAGATCACCAAATGCCTTTTTTTCCTGGAAAGTAGAGCACAGCATCCCCCATATAATCCCATGTGATTCTTAAGGGGCAGCAGTTCCCTCTAGTGTAAATTCCAGTGTGTCTCTAATTTTGCTTCAGAAATCCCAAGCCAACATACAGCACTTGGGGGAGAGGGAAAATAGCATATTGGCTTGGAGGTAACTCCAGCAGACACAGGGGAGTTGCCTGGGAGAGATGTGGATGTTATGAGGCATGGACATCAACTCTGTAAGAAAATAGTGTTCCTTCAATTCCAGCATGGATCGAGGGACAAGTCCCTCTCTGTGCTTTGACACCTTGTGTTAATGCTCAAGAGCCTCATCCAGCGAGACACAGATCTCAGAAATGTCACCTGCTGCTGTGCGAGCCCAGGGTGACTCAGCAATGCAACACAAGGGCTTGCTCAGTAAGGACAGATTGTTCTCTGTTTCTAAGTACATTTTTTTTAATATCTTCTAATTATGTTCCCTTTGATATTGATCCTGTGCTCTTTTAGAAGCTCGATTCATCCTTTGCTTCTGAAGAAGCAGAAAAGAAAACAACTGGAGCCTGAGCTTCTCTGTGGTCCCCCAGTCATGTCTGCTGGGCTCGTTTGCTGGCTGACAGTTGGTTTGGGACTCCTGATTGCATTTTTTAGGGCTGTGATTTTACAGTATGTCAGAATCTTATGTCTATCTCCCTTCTCTGCAAACCACTTGTGGACAGTTGGCCAAACAGAAGTTTTGTGTCTTAAGAAGAAAAATAAATCATTTTTTTTTAGTGATGGGATTCTGTTGCCAGCTCCCCCTGTCATTCTCCTGTCCTATTTACTGTCTGGACTTGAAAAGCATAACGATTTTTGAAGGCTTTGTTTTTAAACTCTGCTCTTGCTTTTCCTTTGTGGCTGCTTTGACAGACTTCTCTGATGTATATTTCAGCATAGGTTGATGTGAAGCTAATGAGAAGGCAGACGTTTATTTACAGAAATATGGGTTCCATTTGTAAAATTATTTTGTGGTAAGAAAAACATTACTTTCCAATTACCTTACATGTTAGGAGGTTTTATTATACATTTCTTTATGGCTTGTTCTTTAAGTTGCATATTGTTACAGGCATATAAAACTGCCAGTAAACCCAAACCCCACAAATTTAGAGATCATTATAAAACACAAAAAGATTCAACTGTAGTTTAAGCCAAGAAATGGATTTACACATCATAAAATAAGTTTATAAATATCCACACTAATTTACAAATCTGACTAATAAGTACTAAATAGAAAAAGGTTGAGTTCATAAATTCTCAGGCTACACTTTAAGATGTTTGTTGACTGATTTACACAAAATTAAACTTTGAAGCTCTGTTCTTAATGCAACTCTTGTTGCAAACATCCTTATTAGACTTATTTTTATCACTTCTTGTTTTTACCCTTAACACCACGAAATAATTGTATAAATAGAAGCGTAGCTACTCTGTGGCGTGTGGTCACAAACCAACGCTCTATATAAAACCCTACCTCATCCAAATTAAGCACGGAAGTCTGTTGTCTTTCAAACTCTGGCTGAGTCCTCGAGCACTGAGCTGTGAGACATTAAACTGGCCTTTTGGGGGAGGGAATGAAATGCTGCCCCAGAGGCTGTAGGTATGGGGTGCTTGTGCTGCAGCTTGTGTGGACTTGCAACCAGCTCCATCACTGCCTACCTGTTCATAATGGCAAGTGGCTGGGAGCTGAATTAGATCATAGTGAGACACGCATGCCCCACCAGGACAAACACTCCTGTCTGTGATGCTGTACTGCCCATTGTGGGCCCCCTGCCCAGCTGGGGTGTCATTCCTGATGGGCAACAGGATAAATAACAGGTCCTTTTCCTAATTTGGGCTTTCAGGTCATGTGACAGGACCTACCCCTGTGTGAGTTACCTCACAGGTGAGAGAAGATAAGAAGGTCTGCAGTGGGCTTGAGTCCCTCCAGCTGGTGTGGAGGACCATGCAGTGCTGGTGAAAAGGAGCCCTGGTAGTGCATTGGAGATGAGTGACTCTTGTGTGCTGGCCCCTGCTAGCTCTCCTTCCTTCTCCTGCTAATTCCATAGAGCTGATAGACCCCAAAAGTGTGTTTTCAACCTCTTTTAGTGATTCATCAATGTCTTACTGCCCTAAGGGTAACTGAAAAGACAAACCCTCATTTCTCCTTATCTGCAGCTGCTTTGTTATTTGTATTGTTTCTCGAAATTTCCCTGATGTTTTATTGGGTTGCTTTGCTGTCTGTTTTGCTTCTTTGTAAACAACCAGTGCAGTTGCAGTTGATCTCCTCCTTCTTGACCTTTCAAAGAAGATGTTTCCTCATCACCCCTTTGCCAGCTCATTACTGCTCCTCCTCTAGCTCTGGTGCGTTGAATGGGGTCAGTCCCATGATGGAGAAATCTGCCCTTATCTTGCTGGACTCAGGCTCATGGAGAGAGCCAGTTTTGTGTTTTCCTAATTTGTTTGTGGAGCAGTAAAATCCTTTGCGGTTGTTTCCCCTGCTGTTTCCTTCCTTTCGTTGGAACTTTGAAAGATGAGCTACTCTGTCCTCCTCAGAGTAAGGCCACAAAGGTGAGATCATACAAGATCCAAACACCCTGCAGTCACTTAGGGTTGCCTTGGACATCAGAACAAAATTAGATCCATAATCTCCAATTCAACAATTCAGCATTTAGGCGGTTCTTCCCTAAATCTTGGAATTCCCATCAATAAAATTGAAAAATAAGTATCCCCAGTAACCAGTGTCTCTTCTCAGAGAACTTATTGGCATAGCAACTGGTGAAACTTGGCTGCTTTCCTGTAGAAGGCTGTGAATGAAATGTTACTTTTTAATGTTATTTGAATTTTTGATTCACTTTGAAAGAGAATTACACCGGCCCATTACCTTGTCTTCAGGGAACTGGTTTCTAAAACTTCACCTACTTGTTTACTTCTAGACTAAGTTTTATCAGGCTTAGTCTCTGTTCAATGCTTTTGAGAAAAGTTTCTTTTCTTGCTTTTTTTATCTAAGATGAAAAACTGTTCGCCCCGTTCACTAAGAAAGGAAGTTACCTCCAGAACAGTACTGTGTGACTTCAGTGGGAGAGTAGATAAGTATTTTTAGTCAACCAGAACTGGAAATCTGACTTAGAAATGTGTGTAAATCAGGATCCAGGGTAAACCATCTGCAGAGCTGCCCAAGCAGAGCAGCAGCCGGTGGGCACAGCCCCTCCAGCTCAGCTCCTTGTGTTTGCATTCTGCTCACAGGAGCCATGTGAAAGAGTCCGTGCTGCTGGAGGGATGTAACTTGCCAAATCATATTGGCAGCCAAATCCACACAGCCTGTCCAAGAGGGGTAAATGAGAGCAGGATTTGGCCTGCTTTCTTTCACTTAATCTCTCTTTTGAGAGGAGCTCAGCATTTGTCTGGTTGGCACACTGATGTTCAAGAGCTCAGCCCTACTTGTTGAGGATGTTACTAGTCTGACAGCATCCTATAATTACTGTATGTCATACAGGGCTGGTGATAGAGACAGCAGCATTGGAAACTAGGGGCTGCTGAATTCATGAGCCACTTGAGGGTATCTTAGCAGTAAAATGATACTTGGTGTGACTAAAGCAAGAAAACACTTCAGAAGAAGCTTAAAGAAGCCAGAGAGTTGTCCCACTGAAGTAAATGGAAATATTAGTGTACTATACAAAAATATCTGTCCATTTGAAGGCTTGAATATCAATCCAATTTGAGACTTAATTTATATTCATATTGTGGTATGTTAGTTTAAATAATTATCCATGCTCAGGGTATCTCATGCATCATGGTGGTTTGTGTTAATGCAGTGAGTGCATGTACTTGTACCATCAACTCTCTTTTTTCTCTGTTTGTGTAAGGGAAGCTTTGAAAAGGACAGTGGATGTGGTATTAACATAATCTTCAGTTTATCCACTTGCCTCATTTATGTTACATATTTCTAACTTAATCCAGGTTTTGGACTGCAAGCCTATGAGAGTGGATGATGCAGGTCACTGCAAAGTCTGCTGTGTATTGGGGGAGATGCTGCATTAGCTCCATCCCTATGAGCCCCTTCCATGTTTTCAGCTCAGCAATGCTCTTGCTTTAGGCTGTCATTATTTGATTAAACCCTGATTTGTCTGGAAAGGTGAGTCACCTGTAATCAGCATGGTAAATGAAAGGCCTACCCGATTTGCTATTGAGAAATAATCACAAATTCAATAAAGATTTAATTCCACATTTACAAACCCTGATGCTCTCAGTTCTCTAATCACTGTTCCCTGTCAACCACAAAAATACTAATTTCCTGGAGTATGAATGCAAAGAGTGCAAGGAGCTTCAGGCAGGCACCAGGGCTGAATTGCTCTGTGCTAGGACATTTCTTATTCAAATACTATCTCATTTCATTAGGAATCCTGTGACTTTCATGTTTCCAAGACATTTTATGGAATAACACAACTAAAAGCATCATGTTGGTCACCGTTGATATCCTGAGAGATTTGACGAAGACAGTAGGTGACATTAGTCAGTGTCCACCAAGTTTTCAAATTTTGGTGGTCTTTATTTGGTGATGTGCAAGTGCATTTGAAAGGTATTTAGTTTTTGGAATAATTTTACCCCTTAGGAAGCTTTGGAGAATGTACTTCTACATGAAATCATAGGGCTCCCTTTTCATTGAGAGGTTTGTTCCCAAAGGAAGCCTCATTGTGAGGTCAGGGTTATTGTGGGGCAGGAAGAGCTGTTCACCAGCCCACCCTTTTTAGTCTCACATCTCTGCAGACACTTAACCAGGAAAACAAATGGGAACTGCTGTGCTTGGTGTGTGCTTTTCTGTATAGGCAGAATTCAAGTGTTGGCCAAGGCTGTCTTCTGAATGACTCAACAACAACAACAAAAAACGTCCAGCAAGGTCATTTCACAAGCAGATTCCCTTGAGAGTGACTCTATTCCACACCTCTGTAGTTTCAGAAAAACAACAATCAGAAAGTGAATTAGCTTCTTGGAGAGAAAGGATTTGATGTGTGCTTTTCTGTGTAAGTCTGAAGTGGACTAATAGTAGTTCTGATGTAGGGAATAAAAGGCCAAGTAAGTGATGAAAGTTCTCTGGCTCTGCAGGGTCAGTGGTTCCTTAAGTCTGTTTTACATGCATAAGAAGCAAGGTTCAGACACTTGAAGCTGTGCAGAAAAGGAAGAAATGCCTTCACACGAGTCTTGTTCTCTCCTTTTGTTGTGCTACTCAATACTGTTATGTTTGAAGAGCTTTTGGGGGGGAGGAAACTTAAGAAGATGAGACTAATAGCTACAGGGTAGATACTGTGTGTATGTGTTTAGTAACACCCAGCAATATTACCTCGAGTGATATTCCTAGAGCTAGGAAGTCCAGCACTTAAAGGATTTGTGGAACAATGGTTTCTTGCAAAGGCAGTGTCAACTTTTATATCAAACATGCTTGAGATTTCTTTTCATTTGGCACATGCAAAGTCCATTAGACTCAAAGTGATCCAAGGACAATGATATGAGCACAAGTGAAACAAGGAAATTGAGGGAAGGGCTTTTAACTTCAGCAATCTAAAGTGTCAGAGATAAATAATGCATAGATTGGCATTGTTTCCTAAAGCCAACCTCTGAGTCTGATGGAGATTTTAATGCTGAGAAATCATGGAGGATTTGGAGTCTGGTTGGTTGTGCCAGGGAGAGTTGAGGTGATGGGCAGTTTCTCTCCTCTGTACAGCACCAGGGGAGACTGGGTGGCTCCTCTGATGACAACAGATCCCTTCAGCACCCTCTTTTGTCAGGTTGCTGTGTGGGCCCAGCTTTAATCATCTACTTGCAAGAATGAATGAAGTCTATTCCTGCACCAAAGGGATGTGGAGGGAATGGTTCCCTTTGTTGGGCTGTACTGGAGAAATAACCAAAAAGAGATGGCAGTGTTTTCCTCTAGATGGAATAACATGATCCTGTGTGACTTTCCCCAGGCTTGTTGATGCTGATGCGGGGGTGGAATGACTGAATCTGAAGGAGGTGGTGGTGTGGCACTTGTGGGGCAGAGGTAGTGTGGAGATGTGCTGGCACTAGGGACCACAAAGGAAAGGAAGAGGTGAGAGAGGTGAAGGTGATAATAGATCCTTGGAGACAATCTGCAAGGAAAAGAAGACAAGGGAACACTCGTGTGAGTGGGAAAAATGAGGGGAGAGAGAGAGAGTGTCCAGGACGGGTAGTGCTCACAGTATGTGACTGTGGCGTCCAGTGAATCCAGGACCATGTAGCACTGTTCTGGTCACAGGTGTCTCCTCTTGTCACCTGGATCTGCTTTCCACAGCCTCATTCTCATCCCATTAGCAGCACTGAGGGGACAAGTTCTTCTTGCTGTGCTCTGTTACCTCAGCTTAGCAGCTCCAGCAGCTGGTCAGGGGCCAAAGTAATTTTGACTGAGTCTTTTCCATTCAACTTTCTCCAGCAAGGTTTGATGGGTTGCACAGAGGCCCTGCTGCTGGCAGCCTCATCCATATTCATAATGATGATAGCTTCACACTCACAAAAATTGAATTGCCTGATTTCACAACCTTTGATAGATACGGAATGTGGCTCTGTTTGATTCTAACAAGGGAGATAACACACATCCTACAAGCTGATGGCAGTCTTATATTGATTTTGAGTAATTCTTATTTCTGTCTTTTGACCAACTGTCACTTTATGTTGTGATAATTAAAGTACATTTTTGCATTCTGTGGCATGAAGCCCTGTTTTTCTGTTCACGATACACTGAGTTCCCATATCACATGGGAAACTGTTGGGAAATCCATAATTGCAGGGCTTTGGCAACCTTTAAGTATTTCCATGGTTACTGAGGGGAAGGAGTTTCCCATTGGTTGATTCAGTAATTATTTCGGTGACAAGGATGAACATGATTTTTGAAGTTGTTTGTTACTGCATTATTTGTATTTCAGTTAATTTTGTAGCTCATAGAATACAATTTGCATACTAGCTGTTGTTTTCCAAAACTGATTAATGAGAGGTATTAAAACTTTGGCTAAGAGTGCTGGTGGAATGATGTGGAAAACTCTGCTGCTGATAGTTTTCTGTTACTTTCAAGTGAATGAGGAAAGCCATACTCTGATGGCTTTTTGACTTCACTGTGGTTTCTGTTTGGATTTCATGTCTACGTCAAAAATATTGTTTTTACTGATAAAAAATCCCCAGAAAAGAAAAATCAGAGTTATAACAAACAGCTGTAAATTTATGCCTTAGGTGTATTCAGGTGGAAATTAATGTGCTGAGACTGTGCATAGCCCAGAGGTGATCACCTAGTGCCCAGGTGATTTTAGGGTATCTCCATAATGTTCCCCATAGTCAAGATGGGCCAAAAATTGCCTGTGGACTGGCGGGCTGGAGGGACAGATAGGAGAGTGAGTGCTGGAGTTTATATGTGTGTGTAGGTGGATGTCGAGTCTTCCCTTCTAGAACTTTTCCATGAACAAAAGAGGACTACATTAACTGAATAAGTAGGTTATGAAATATTGTTCAGTTTTCCAGCAGGAGGGACATGATAGTAATTCTGAAGAGAGCCCCAACCTGTAATATTTGCTCTGAGGCTGCTTGTGCAAGGGATGTGAAACGAAGCCGGGTATTGGAACCCACTTTCCTTTTGTGCTTGTTTCTGACTCTTCTTATCTTCTTCAAGGCGTGTCTATGCAGCTGAGGGCGTGGGTGTCTGTGCCAGGTGACTTCTTGGTGCATTTGCCAATTTGGCCTGACCGTTGTTGGAGTTAAAGATTTAAAGCTTGGTACTTGTGCCTATTTTTTTACCCATTATGAGTCTAACCCAGCTTGATGAACAAACCTTCAAATTTGTATTATATGATGAGTCTCAGCATGTTTTTTTTCTCTAGGGAAGTAAAGACAAGTATTAACGTCAGACTGGATTTGAACTGAAAGCATCACACAGGAGCTGTTTTATGGGATAATATTCCAGTGTTGCATTGTCGAGGGGTGTTTTTGTTGGTTAGTGGTGGGTTTTTTATTGCTGTTGTTTTGGTTTGGATTTTGGTTTTGTGGTGATGGTGGTTTGGTTTTTTGTTTGTGGGTTTTTTTGTTGTTGGTGGTGAGTGGTTTTTTGTGCCTACTCCCACCTGCTGACTACCCACCGCCTCAGATTAGGACAACTAGAAATTTTCTGGTTGAAAAAGCTGATATACAGTTACCTCCACTATATTTCAGTGCTAATGCCACAGGCACATGAACACAAGAAAGAGCTGAGGCGTAAACCTGGAGCAATTCACACTATGGCAGCTGCAAACAAAGAGGCAGACTATGTGTTGAAAGGTGGACCCTGGAAAGTGTGTCAGGTTTAGACAAGATGCAACCCAGGGGGCAAAGTTAGGCCATTTTGGGGGGCTGTGTGTACAGATTTATTTTTTTTTTAATTGGGATAGTTTGTGCTGCCAGGGAATAAGTAATTCACACATCCATGGCCCACTAAGAAGCATATTGTGGATTCAGAGGCCAAATGCTCTGTTGCCTGCATAATCAACTCCATCTTCTTGCTTTCAGCTACACTGATGCTAACAGCATGTAGACTGCAGTATTGTTGTAAAACAAAGCCTAATGTAGATATGGGAATATTCTTGTTGACCTTTAAAATGGTCCTCAGATAAACTGGCAAGGTGGAGGTGCAAGTGAAAACGAAGGTGCAGATCAATGCACTGTGAGTGGAGTGTCTAGGCAGTCAAAGAAAGAGGCCAGAACATGGTTTGGCCCGTAAAGAGTGTTTCTAAGCAGAAGGAGCAAGCTGTGCTCTTTGGGGTGAGCTTGGAATTCCAAGTGAAAACGAAGGCATAGAGCAAGGCACTGTGAGTGGGATGTCCCAGTGGCTGTTCCAGGGCAAGCCCAATCCCACCCAGTACTTACTCTTGGCCCTCCAGAAAGATGGGGAAACACTGGACTCGAAGATACTTCTCTTATCGGTCTCTCTTCATCACTCACAGCACAAACAACAGTGAAACTCTTGCTCACCTGGGAAAAACTTGGGCTGGGCATTAATGCTCCTTCCTTTTCCCCCCAACTGCCTGTGGTGAGGGGTCTGGCCCATCTCCCTTCTTTGTCTCCTCTGACCCAGGTACTGCTGGATTCATCTTGTCCTGATGTGATTTGGGATGACTCAGAGCAGTGGCATTACAAGATTAATGGAATTGTTCTGTAGTCCCTTCAAGTCTTCCTGGTGAGATAATGTAATGCAGATTGATTTGCACCATTCCTCTCGCCTGTCCCTGCTTCCCGGAGGCTTTGACAGGATGGCAGCCTTGCCTGTCTGCTTTATTTATTTATTTTAAATGAGGGAGGAAGGATGTTAAATATCCCAACTCGCAGTTATTTGAGAGCTCAGTTATCTCATAGCCCAAAAATGTAATTTTTTTCTTTTAAAAATGTGATCTCTTCATGTTCTACTGTGTGTTTATAAGCATAGATACATATGTAATCACTTAAAATTCATGCTTACTGTTCCATGGAACAGGGAATGGAGAGAGTGCTCATTTTGTATATTTCAGTTGGAAGAAAACCTCATGGGAGTGGTGGATCTGTGGCAGTTATCACTTTAAAAAGTGGAGCCCAGTCCCCTCTGGAGATGGTTTGAATTCAGTGCACTGCCAGCTGTCAGAGAGGTATGCCTTCAGCAGCTCCAGTATTTAGGATATAGGAGGAATTTCTTCTATGTGTAAAAATGGCTCTGTGGACTGACTCTGCATTGTACCATCCTCCTGCTCTCTTATGATGAGTGCCTCCAGAGCACTGTTTTTCTGCTGCCCCCATATCATCCCCAGTTTTGACAACACGAGCGAATGTGGCTCTGCTTTAGTTTTGTTTGTGCATAATAGTGAGTTCTATCACACTGCGGCTTCCATACAGTTGCTAAAAGGAGGAGTGTTTTAAATAAACACTAAATGTAGACTTGAGAGTCTATGCACTGCTCTGCTGTGTCCCCTCTGCTCTGACCACCCTGTTCTGGACTGACTGGGGACCATTTTGTCTCCTTTAGTGTTGGTTCCCTCTTAGTCTTTAAAAAATATGTCATGCAGATTCAGATTTAAACTTTTCTAGCAGGACTGACCTGAATCCCACACACTTCCATTTGTTGCACCCTGGGGGCCAGATTTTGTCCCTGTGAACTGAAGAACCATGAAAACAGAGGCAGAGACAAGAACTGGATATTAAAGCTCTCAAATGGACAATTCTCCACTTACAATTAAATCCCTGGATCCAAGTGCCATCAGCATTGTACCTTCAAAGCTGACATTTGCTTTGGGAGATACCTAGGCGCTAGTTCAGGGCTCATGTTCACTTCTAAATAAATTTGATCATAATAAGGAATCTGCCATTCTTTTTCTTTCATCCTCTCTGCCTTCCTTATACTAGTTATTTTTCAAGAGTTCATTGACAGAGAAGAGGAACCCAAAATAACATAAGTGTGTTTCTTTACAGAGCCCTGTGTTTGGCTCTTTTCCATAACTGCTGACATAGGGGCTGTGGCTGGTGCTTCCAGGGACACAACCGCCTGTCACCACATGGCTGGAATGATTATCTCAATGTATATTTCTCAAATTCAGAATCACCAGCAGCTGACTAGAAAACAATATCTCCTTCTGTGGACAGACCCAAGAGGGTCCTCTCCATGCAGCTCCACCGCCTCCCCAGCGGTCAACTGCTTCAAGGTCCCTGAGTTACTGGAACTGACTGCCTACAATCAGTCAGCACGGGTGATTTTTAACCCTTTGACAGCAGCAGCCAAGT
This sequence comes from Pitta sordida, assembly GCA_013390025.1. Lineage (NCBI taxonomy): Eukaryota > Metazoa > Chordata > Aves > Passeriformes > Pittidae > Pitta > Pitta sordida. The sequence continues at coordinate 367,234 of WEKX01008949.1, read as the reverse complement.
CTGTGCAAATGCAGTTCTGGGCTGTTAGAGAAGGCCACGCTCAGAGGTTTTCCTTGATACGAGCCAGACTTCCCATGCTTATCTGAGCCTCTCCATCAGCATCCCTGTTACTTTCTGTTTTTTTAGAAACCACTATAAAAATTATTAGAAGAGTTTCCTTTTTAATTGCCTAGTTGTTTCGCTGAGATGACTTTTTCACTGGTCAGTATCACAGTGGCTAAGAGCTCTCAGATATGGCCTTCCCCTTCTAATTTTTTTTCCCTAAAATAATTTCAGCACCAGCTCCAGGTGACTTTTGTGACAGCAGTGACCAAGTCTGCCTTGTGAGCAGAAAACAACCTGTCAAAATAGGTCTAATCAAACCCTTGGGGATGATGCTTTGCCAGCACTTTCTTGGGAACACGAGTTAATTTGTTTTTCCCTTCCAGTCAAAAATCTTCTTCCTCATTCTCAAGTCTAAACACTACATTCAGTATTTATTTAAAACACTTCTTTTAGCAGCAATATGGAAGCTACAGTGAGAGACAACTGATTATAGCGTGATGGAGGGGTATGGACATATGTACGCACCAGATCCACATATGAACTGCTCCAAAAAAGAAATAGCAAGGCAAGAGATAGTACAGCAAAGACGAGTGGGAGAACAAGTGACTATTAAAGGAGGCATTTCAAACTCGGTGGAAAATACGCGGCCCCACTGTGGTTAGTCACTGTTGTAGCCCCCACACAAGCTCTTAAGATGAGGAATCCCTAAGCACACAGAGTGGTATGTAGGTAATCAGACAGCTTTGAAGGAGTTGTAGAAGCCAAGAGAGTGACCTGGGCAGCCAGAGTAATTCAGAAAGCTTCTGGGAAGAGTTCCCTTCTTTTTTCCTTATTCTCGTGAATTTCGGCTTCGGGAGTTTGCTTTGTGGTGGGGAAGTTGCTTTTTCAATGATTTGTTTAGAAGTCACATTTCCCTGCTTTAATTCTCCTGGGGGAGCAAGGGAAGAGCTTTGGGTTATAGCCAGAAGAAGGGGAGACCTTTTCAAAAGTAGCTGGGGCCATTGGCTTTCACTGCCATTGAAATGTTCCTCCTTAGATCTCGAGGCAATTTTAAGGGCAGCATCCCTGACACGTGAACAAATCAGTTCTAGACAGGGTTTAATTTTGGGAAGGTAGTTTTTTGCAAGCATTTTCCTTCAACTGTGTTGGTGCTGTGTAGGTTCATGCCCTCATGAAAGTAATTGATCTGCACAGGAGAGGGACTTTCCTTAGATGCTGTTTTGGAATAGTGATGAGAAATCCTTAATTTTTTTCACTTGGATGGTAAGAACAAGCCATGCTATGCACTGAGTAGTGTTTCTCACAGTTAGAATTGAATCTGCATACATGATTACAGCTTATAATGAGAAAATACTACATTAAACCCAGCTGATAAATCTTAAATTTTCTATGAGGTAAGCCTCGGGCTAGCTTGTCTCTGTGTCAGAATGGAAGAAGTTTTACAATTATAAGAATTTCTTGTTTAGTATCTTCAAACAAATCCTCATTACAACTAAACTGTGTGTTTAAATCAACATCTTTCCTTGGTCAGTGGACCAAAAAAAAAAAAAAGGAGAAAAGGCAATTTCAAATCACTACCTTTAAAGGATTAAAAGAATTAACTTTGCTCCAAATCAACATTTCCCCCTTCTCTCTTGTCCCTATTTTGTGCTGTCTTTTCTCCAAGACCTAAAGTGTGTCATGACAGTATTACCTTGGTGACACCTCCATATGGATGAGTCTCTGAGCTGCTTCAGAGGGTGCAGACAAATGGTTGGAGCCTCCAGGGCTGGAGTTTTGGCGCTGCTGCCAGCCTGGTGGTGCCTGTGTGTCTCACAGTGAAATCTGCCTGTGACCCACAGACCCCTGCCAGAGCAGGGGAATGCAAAGGCTGGCCCAGTCAGAGACTGCAGACTCAGGGCAGTGGTGCAGTGGAGATGCAATCCATGATCTTCCCTAAGCTCTATAAGAACTTACTTGCTTATTTGTTGTTGGGTGTTACAATATCAAAAAGTTCCATCATTTAATTACAGGCTTTATGAAATGTCATTTCCTTTTGTTTGTTGCCAGATTGAGTGTCTCTTGAGGTAACAGATGTTTCAGGAAGGGAAGGAATCCCCAAAATGCTTTTGATGCTCTGTATGCGTTTTTGTTGGTGGCGAGAGTTTTGCAGAACTGGTAGACCAGCCAAGATTTTCCCACTGCGGACTGTGAAGGCTTGTGGAGCACAGAAAGCAGGTTCCTGGGCACTGGACATGGTGTGATGGTATTTCACATTCATTGTATGGGGACAGTGGCACCGGTGGGAGCAGTTGCCATGGCAATGTGATAACTAGTACATCCCTGAGGAGGAGGTTCCCTCTGCGGCATCCCAAGGTTTCCTTTGCCTCCTGCCGATGTGAGAGCTGCTCTTGAATGCAACTGCAGTAGCTGTTGCTGTTGCAATAAAAAGAAAGCAACCTGCCCAAAACAGCAGACACCTGTGAAATATGAGCGTGGGTTGCGCTTGGAGCAAAGGGACGTCAGCAAGGGGGTGAGGAGCTGCCACTGATTTTGGGAAGTGGGAGGCGAGTCTTGCATGGGCATGACAGGTCTCAGACATTTGGGTACTCCATGTGTCACAGCCTCAGCTGTCACAGTGCCCCACTTTCCCCAGCGCAGTATCAGAACCAGCCCAGCCTGTGGCAGGGCCCTGTCATTCAATAGATGTCACGCTTTTGAAGTTGGTGGGAATTTATGAAAGATGGGGCTAGACCCATTTTTCTTTACTACTTTCCATAGACCTGAAAGTGCCCTTCAGGTTTGAATCTTTTAGCAATGCCTTGAAGAGAGGGTTTAGACACCAGTATGCTTTTTTGATTTTCATCTCATTCCATGTACTGTCAAGGCTGAGAAATCAGTATTGCAAGCAGGAAGGGCTGAGACAGCACCGTGTCTGTCGGGCTGTGTGACCAGCTCCTGGGGGACTAAGTGTTTTTCCCCAGCCTGGCTCAGGCATGACACTTCAAAATTTGTACCAGGGCATGGAGTAGGAATATAAATAGAGGATGAAGCCGATTCAGTGATTCCAAGACATAGCAAGGAAAAAACCTGGGTTTTCTGAGAGCTGAACTGTAACTGTTAGACAAGTACTTTAAAGCAGAATCACAGCATTATTCTTGTTGTACTGGGTGACCACTTTGTTGTTATAAGCTGGATTTTGCCAGTAATGTTAGCACATGTTCTGGATACTGCTTAATCTCAAAGAAAACTAATCCATTTCAAGAAGAAAAGTGTTGTTTTCTTTGTATGTTCCAAATCATCACTTCTCCTTTTCTCAGTGTGAGAATTTGAGCCTACCAGTGTGTAATTTCAGTGGCTAAGATGGTTTTATATTGTCACTGTTGTCAGCAGTTCCAGTTTTCATCAAACAACTACATTTTGGTGTGGGAAATTTGGCATGCACATTGTCAAGCTGGGTGCAAACTTCCATCTTATATATATCTTAATGCAATAAAAGCTCGTTCGCAGCTCTCCCAAGGTTGCCTCTGTACCAGTTTAGACAGTCTAAAGGAAAGTAAAGGACATGCAGGGCTGGACCCACCCTGTAACTGGGAGGGAAACTCCAAGAATCAGTTTTATAGGATCCTAGAGACTTCACTCAGGGACTGGGACAGTCTCTTTTGCCTGACCTCTGTTTGCAGTCTGGGTTGGAGGCAATCACTTATTGATGACTCTTTATAGAGGGAGGAATTGCTTCCTGCACACGAGAGGAATTTTGGATGGTAGTGGAATCAGAGATCAGATGGAATCTGATGCTTCACTTTCTTCTGATACAACTGTGAGGTTTTTGGTCTGGAAATAGCAACTACAGTGGGGCCTGAGCAGGCTACTCTCGTTTATTACTTTACTACTGCAGAAGGCAGCACAAAACGAGTTGTTAGGGACATTTCCCTGCCAGCTGTCTTCTTGGCAGAGGTAACTTCTGGCATCATCTCGTCATCCTTCAGGCAAATGTCACAGATGTAGAATTGCTTCTGTTTAGAAAAAAACCCTCAGGACCTGGAGGCTGGGATCCTTGTCAGGAACAGCAGTCAGAACATTGGTACCTGTGACCTGGAGACACAGCAGTGCTGTGGGGAGTAGACATTTATGGAAATGTTGGAAGGATTCAGACCTCCAGCAGTTTTGTGCATGAGTGAGCCCTGATCCTGCCCCTCGAGCATTCACATAAAGTGATGCTTCTGTCATGTAAGTGCCTCACTGGAGGCAATTGCAGCATGAGCTGGGTCCTGATGGGAACTGGTCTTTAAATCATCTGGTGCAAAATCGAGTGAAATTGAGAACTTTGAGACCTTGAAAACTTCCAGAAAATATTCAGAGTGCTTCACAGCAGCTGGAGTGAGTCCTAATAGCCTCCCCACAGGTTTGTAACCTTCTTGGGGCAGCAGCATGGTCCCAAAACTAACAAGTGGGATCATTCTCTGAAGAGCTGAGGCCTTCCAATTCCATATAGGAAGTGCATGCTCCAGCAATCCTTTCCTGCCTGATGGGATGTGAGATTGGCAGGGTCCCAGTCTTGGGAAGACCCTGTAAGAGGTGGAAGTCATGACATCCTAAGAACTTCACCAAAAGTAGGTTTTCAAAGGTGAAAAGTGGTAGCAAAACGTGCCAGATGATAATATTCCAGCATCAGCATGATCAGGGCAAGTACCCTGCTCCATCTCTTGGGTTTGGTGTATGTGTACCTCATGTGGGGAGGGATGTTGCTGTTGTCAATTGTTTTCCTCCTTCGCTGCTTCCCAGGTAATCCCAGGGCAAGCTTAGATAGAGTGATGTCACAATGAATCACAGAATCACAGAATCACAGAAAATTATGAGTTGGAAGGGACCCACAAGGATCATCTAGTCCAACTCACCATCTAATACCCGTACAGCGACTGAGAGCACATCCCAGAGC
>WEKX01008949.1:0-360728 GCA_013390025.1 Pitta sordida | reverse complement strand
CAGAGCGTAATACCAACCTAGATGCCTCACAGTCTAGCAGGCCACTCCGAGCCAGAAGGGGCCCAGGGTCATCCAACCCTACACCCCCCGGCTAGACCATGTCACTAAGCTCCTCGTCCAGTCTTCTCTTAAACACTTCCAGGGATGGCGACTCCACCACCTCCCTGGGCAGCCCATTCCAATATGCAATTACTCTCTCCGTGAAAAACCGCTTCCTAACGTTAATGGTGTCTGCAAAAACAAGAACTCAGCAAGTTTTCCTTTCCACAAATCCTGTTGCTTTCTCTGGACAGGCAGCTCAAGACTTTGGTTTAATGGAGTGTTTCTAGGTGGGTGTGTGTGAGAGCAAAGTTTCACCCCAAATTCTTGCGTTAGCCTGAAATGGAAGTCCTGGGGGAGGAGGGCAAATAAAGATAACACTTTAGCTTTGCTTTAGAAACTGTTTTGGGTTTTTTTTCCCCCTGGAGGAAAGAATATAATTCAGTTTCTAAACTGAATTTGTTATTACACAAAGGTGAGTTTTGTTAGGAAAAGGGCATTTGGCAAATTATGTGATTATACTGCGCTCACAGGTAGTGACTCAGTGACATAAGTTATTTCCAGGAAACAAATGATGGGACGAGTAAGGATCTGTTGTTTCTGATACCTTGGAATAAAAAAGGAGCCTTTCTGCCTGGGGGTACTTTTAGAAAAGCAGATAAAACCTGAAGTCAGAAACATTTAAATCGATAAGTTCTGTCTTGAAGGCTTCTATAGTTTCTGAGGAAGAGGTTAGGCTCTGAGAATCACATTACTTCCAGCCACAGAGATTTGAAGTCTATTTTAAGTTAGGCAAAATGCTTGCTGCCTGCCTCTGTGGGAGAGGTCCCTGACTCCTTGCGGGGGGGAAGCTGTTTAAGCAGATGAAGCAAGAGGTCTGGAAATAGTCATTGTCCCATTGGATGCAAACTTCCAGGGTCTTCCTCTAATAGCTGGTGGATGGCATGAAGAATGCTGCTCTGTTGCCAGACTGACATTTAGGAAAAGCTGAAGGAACTGGTCCAATTGTGAAGTATGGCTTCTACTAAGACTTAAAAAAAAAAAAAAATTTGAAGTCATTGACTCATTGAAGAAAAAGCAATTCCTATTTGCAGCTCTCTTTGCAACATGGAAATCTTTTATAGCAAATACATGAAGAATCATTACAACCTGTGCTTTCTCATTAGGACTCAAATAAAACTAAAAATAATTTACAACCTGCAACAAATTCTGCCAATAGGGGAGACATAATTTTTAAAGCCTAGTATTTGTGTTTTGGAACAATTACAGAACTTTGTATTATAGAGGATGATGTGATTGTTTTTCATGTGGCAACACCATTTAATTAAGATTTAAACAGATGGTTAACAGGAATAGTATTGTAGGCTTCATGAAAGTAAAATCTAAAGGGCACAATAATATTTCTACTTCAAAGTGGTTTGTTTTGATTTCTACCAATAAATAAATTAATTTCACATGTCAGAGGAAAGTATTTGCACAGTACAGTTACTGTACTACTCCTTGTATAGTAGAGTGCTGTTCACAGAACGGGGACTTAATTTGTAACCCCAACACAGATACAAATGAGCAAATTGTGCAATTTGTGAGACTTGGTGATAACCACTGAGAGTTAAAAAACAAAAGAAGCAAACCTATTTTTCCTAAGTGGGAGAAATATAACCATGAGTTCAGCGAGAAGGCAGCATCCAGCCCCTCTGCCCTGCAAACACTCGTGCCTTCCCCTTGCCCCTGCGCTGCCCGGGTGCCACAGCCAGCTGAGAGACAGGTTGTTCAGCAAAGCAGAGGACACAAATGAGATAAGGAAAAGGAGAGAAGCAATAATCTTATCTCCCTTTACTCAGGGAAGCAAAGGAAACATGGGGGGCTTAACCCAAGAGCAGGACTGCAAATTTGTAAACAAAAGTCAACCCAGGAAGCAGCTGTCACTCACACCACGTACTCTGCCTGTGCACTCACTCTGTGCACGCACCTGCTTGCTGAAAACCTGTAGTAGGGAAGTGAGTGCAGCATGTTTTTGTAGGTTGGGCTTATTTATTTTTTGTCTACAACACAGGTCAGCTGAAAAAGCACCATCACAAAACTCCCATCAAACTTTTCACATTCAAAAGCACAAAGCACCCTATCTAAATCAAATTGAAATGAAATTTCTAGAACTTCTTAGGGCAAGGCATTATTTTGATAAGAAAACTTGCCTACCAAAAAGGAAAGGCCGTGCTGGCCCTATGGCTCACCTCCAGAAGAAGGTGAGAGCAGCCCTGCTGAGATAAGTGCCCTATTTCTGGACACGGCTCAGCAGCAAGGCTGTTCTGCAGCCCGAAAAGAAGATTTCCAGGAAGCAAAGGTCAAAACGGATAAAGCAGCGGTTTGGGAGCTGTCACTCTTTCCGCCACCGCACTCTCCATGCTCACATGCAGGCCAAGAACAAACCAAATGTTGCTCTGCTCCAGCAGGGTTGCATTGGAAAAATGGGCTGGGATTCATCTCGTCCAGCCTTAGCTAAAATCTAGTTTCCTTGATACACTGCAGGTAGAAATCAGCAATTCTGGAGGGCCATTCAGTCCAAAGGTTTATCCCCGTTGATTTTCAAGGGAGCCCGAGTGACTTCATTGATCCCAAATGCCTGGTGCTGCACCCTTGGCCACACTGGCATGCTGGTGAGACTGGAGCTTGTTCCTGTCCACTGGCTTTGCAGAAAGATCTTGGGTCCTAGATGCCATGCTAGGATGTGCGTGATGCATAGCAGCACTTGCACAGAGCTCAAGAAGGCTCTTGGGCTATTTTTAGGGATGCTGGTTGTGATTCTGTGCTTGTTTTGAAATTCATACTTGCTCCAGCAAAGCTTTGCTGTTGCTTTGTTGTTAGCATGTGAAATGCGCTGGGAGAGGGTGGATGGGCAGTGTGTTATAGGTTGCACACTAACACTGTGGCCACAGCATAGCCTCCAGCTTGGATTGAGATTGGAAAGCCCCTGGAGAGTGAGCTACTGGTCCCAGAGACAGCATGGCCTAAAGATACACCACGGGTAGGTGAGGACTCTGTGATCAACTGCAGAGCTGCTATCATGAGGCAGCTTTTCAGGAAAATACTGTGTGAAATAAAACAACAGAGGCAAACACCCCTTGAAACATCCCATTTATAATTGGCACACTGCAAAAGACCTGCGCAAGAATATCAGAGTTGCTGGAATGAAGTTCAACCTTGTCTGGGAGTACAAACTCATGATTATGTGCTGATTTCCCCAAACATACAAGCAACAGGCTTGAGAAGTGTAGTTAGAAAACCCTGCCAAACTTAAAAAGAAATTCTTTCACCCACAAAGGCATAAGTACATAAGCAGTTCCTTTCATCTCACGGCTTGATGTAGTAATAGTTTCATTGCTGAAAGTGATAACCAGACCATGTTGCATTTAATATGGGACCACAGAAGTCTGAAGGAAGATTAACAGAATCTTATCTGACCTCAGCCTCTCTTGCTTAATGCTTCTTAGGGTAGCTTCTTAGGGAGTGCTCTTTTTGTTTGGTATTTTGTCCTAACAATGTTGTCATCTCTCCTCCTGTCCTTCTGCACCCCTCACCCTCTCTTTGAATGATCTTGCTCAAGCTGATTTCCAATTTTTGTTCCCTGCAGAGGAGGTGACTCACACGATTCTAGTTGTACCAGCATCTCCAAAGTGTTTAACAGCAGAAGGAACCTGAATATGGCATGAAAGTTAATAGCTGTTGAAAGTATAATTTAACATAGTATTAAGAAGCCAGATTCTCCACTGATACAAATTGAGGAGAATGAAAGTGCACTGATTTTCACCATCTACAGAGAGGCACAGGGTAGATCTCTAGTTAAAAGTACCTTATGTAGTTATAATTTCACACTCTAAGGTATCTGGAGACGGGGAATTAAGCAACAAGGCCAAGCATTTTCCAGAAATAGATGCATCAGTGGGAGTTGCAACAGGATTTTTAACGTAATTACCATCCAGCCTGAGGTGTCAGGTTCATCAATAAAAGCAAAGCTTTTCTATTGTATTGGAACATACAAAACAGAGCAGACCTCACATTCTGCCCTAATTGTTTGAACCAGATGTCTTGCAGAAACACTGAAATTGTGAAGTGTGCAGATGGAGGGGAGAAACCTGCAGGGCAAGTCTGAGTAAGGACTGTGTGATTTGGCCCCTTGCCTTTCCTTAGGGGACATGGAGAACTGATCACTTGTGACGAGGTGCCTCATCCCTCCTCAGATGTCAGCAGACAGCCAGGGTTGCTCCATTCCAGGTTAATCAAAACTCCATTTGGAGGAGGCAGTGCATTTGAGGAACAGTCCAGAGATGGGATGGGGTTGACAGAGGAGACAATGTGCTGTGAAAATCCACATAGGATCCCTGGAAAAATCAAAGAAAAATGTTCTATGAATAGGAGGCTGCGAAACAGGGAAGAATGGCAACATTCAGGCATGTGAGTCAGGACTTGAGGCAGGATCCAGATTGATCCCCTAGGCTTTTTTCCGGGACAAGAACATTTCCTACAGCTTTTGCAGAGATCAGTAATGTCAGAGAATAGTGTTATAATATTTAGGACCTGGAGTTAGGGATGTTATTACACTGCACTTATAGACGGTCACACTCCAGGGAGTAACCAAGCCCACAGGCTACCAGGCATCAAGGAGGTGCACATTTTCCATTCACCTCTGTCTCCTGGGGAAAACTGAGTCCCAGCCAGGCCCTGGTGTGATGGGGGATCAACACGTGTCCGGGTCCTGGTGTCAGTGCCATTGCTGCTGTCACTGCTTAGGTGAGAGCTGCTTCTTCTGGCAGCAATCTGCCTGCCCCAGCCAAGTGGAGGAGGAGGCTGCAGCAGCTGCCTGATGCTTTGTCGTCCAGAGCATGTCTGAAGCTGTTGCTACTGCAGGTAGCAGCAGCGTAGGAGTAAAGTATATTTGGGAATCCATGGTTTAATGTGGAGTTTGGGATCTGGGAGGACTGGCTGCGTATTTTGGGCTGTCCTGTTTGTCCTTTGGAGAGGCATTTCCCTACAGATAACCTGAGAATTTTGTATGTACTTTGGTATTTTTATGCCTCCTTTAATTCACAGACTAATGGAGTATAATAGAACCTGATTTTGGTCCTTTTCTCATTGTGCAGAAAAAACATTTTTCCTCCCCTCTTACTAGTTCCAGAGTGGCTCTTAAGGGCTGTGGAAAGGGAAGAGATGAACCAATGTTAAGGCAGAGTTTTATGCATCTGAGCTTCATGACACTGTGTGTGAGTGGGTGAGCTGCCGACCAGCTGCAGTCCCAGCACACAGACATGGAGAAATGTTACCAGGAGACATGGCCATGGGGCTTGAAGGAGAGTTTTATAGCATGTATGGATGCCTTTGTAGTTTTCAATACGGCAGGCAGTCATATAAGCTTATTTAATAAGCTCCACTACAGGTATGGATGACTCATTGGTAGCTTGCTATTAAGTTCTGTTCTTGATTTTAAAGAAAGCTGTTTAATTCTGTGCATGATTTTCCCAGGATCACAGGGTGAGAATGGTTCATGACTGTGCCTAGTGGATCTTGCTCAGGATGTCACTCTCACATGTGATAGCTTCCTGAGGAAGAATGGGTTTTACAGCATCAGCTTGACTTTAGAACCCGAGAAATGGCTGAGCCTGTGGAAAACACATTCCTCTATTCACCCTCCATGAAGGATTGGAAACCCAAGAGCTGGATGCACCACAGGCTCTGCCTGCCAAGCAGTGCAAGATATAGGGGGCTCTGGGGAGTGTTGATTCACAGCATTTAGTACCACATTTAGTGGCAAGCAGTGTTGGAGCAGTGATGAAAAATATTCCAGAACTTTCCTCTGGGGTGCCTATCTCATTTTAGGCTGCATAAATCCTCCACATAGGTTTGTTAATAGTACTTTGGTTAACTTTCTGCAGGTGATTTAAAGTGTGGGTTTGACAAGATTCCCTGTGCCCTGTTTCCTTTGCTGCTTAAATGTCCTTTGGCATTCAATAAAAACCCTGATTGCTTATGTTAATTTGATTTTCGCAATCAAGCCACCTTAAATTGCATTTACTCCTGTGTGGTGAGTCATGCTGTAATGATGTGATTTGTAGATCAGGTTCAAGTTCTGCAGGGTATTGTGCAAACCTGAGACAATTTCCGTCTCAGAAGTCTTTGAGGGCACTTTCTGTTCCATAGTAACAAAAGAAATTAAACCATTTTGACTACTCCAAGTGGAAGCCAAAGCTTCCAATTGTATTTAAAATAAAATTTACAACATTTTAGCCAAAGGAAAAATTATTCGGTGAAATCTATGATCCTGAATGGGTGAAACAAGGAAAGATCTCATGCTGCTGCTGCCAAGGTGGGAGTAGAGATGACGAGAGTTGTAGCCATGGTCTGTGGACAAGGAAAATGTGCAATGCATAATAAGTAATCTATGGATATAACACTTGTATTTCCTCTTTGCCCCATGTACCTTCCCCAGGGTTAACAGAAAATCTGCAGTTGTTGGTTTGGTGCAGTCCTTCAGTTGACATCACCTGACTGTGAATGAGAGCAGTAATTCCAGTGTATTAATTATCGTTATTGACATTTTGTTTCTGAACTTCAAGTGCACATCTGAAGTGTAATTCAAATGACTGGATTGGAAGCTGGAGGCAACGCAGCCAGCAGTGCTAAACTCGAGCTAATTAACTCCGCTGCAAGACAGCCTTATTAGCTCAGGCCGTGTTTCCTAACCATGGAGGATCTGGTTCATCTGTGAAGGAGAGGGCTGGTAATAACATGGGAGCTGCAAATCACTTGTGGGTCACGTAGGAAGGAGAATGAAGAGTTTTTATAGTCTAAGCATTGGTGTCCTGCTGCCTGCAGGCCATGGAAGGCCTGCACTAGCTGGTGCCTCCTTCACTGTGCTCATCCACAGGTTCCCTTCTTTCACCCTGCTGAACTGGCAGACTCTTCTTCCTAAGAAGAGAGTGAATTTTTCTTTGCCTTGCATAGGTGAGGATGTGTGATTTGCACTTGGAAATATATCCTCTTTTTCTTATTTTTCTATGGACTTGTTTTTCATAAGCACTGCACACTTGAGGCTGTGTTAGGTGAGCAGTTGTGGTCCTTTCCAGAATTTGCTGCTTTGGGAAGGAGTAGTGACCCTTTGCATTTGTTTCAAGTCATGTTGCTCTTTTTCTGTGATAAAGCCTTGGAAACTCATCCCATATTGTAACAGTCCCTTTTGGTTACTTTAATCCTAAAGGCAGCAATTTCGTTGAATTACTCATTCTCCCCAATTTTCTTTGTGATCACCAGCCATGTCAGTCACAGCGAGTCTTCAAAGAGGGAGGCTGAACTCTACATCAGATAGGACTTCTTTCTTTGTATTTATAAAGCAAAGCATGAATTCTAACAGGTCCACTAGTCATATCTATTGATTTAGTACTTAATCATATGAACACAATGAATATTCAGTGCCTGCATGATATAAAAAGAACAATCAGAATAAGCTATTATAGGTGCTGGAATCTCATTTAAAATCTAATTAGGTCTAGAACAAAACTAGAGCAGTCCTGTCTGAGTATGAAGAAATGGATGTGTCTATATAATGATTGAAATGCCTTCTTTTTCACTCGTCTCTTGGCATGTATTAAGGAACTAGCATTTCTTTTTCAGTTTCCACTTAGAAAACCCTTACTCTGTCTGGTACCCTTGTGCTTTAACTTACAGATTGAAGCTGATCCCTCCGTGCTGTATAACTATGCACTGGTCTATATGCAGAGCATGGTTATGGTCAGAGTTGTAGGGGTCGTCAGTGCAACTCAAGTAGCAATTATTTTGTAGCTGTCCCTGTTCCACTGCACTGACTGGCCTGAAGACTTGGGACTGCTTTGCCCACAGTGCTAATGGACCAGCATTCTTAGTTGCCACCACCCCTAGTGAGCTCTAGTCTAGATAGCCTAGATGCTTGAAGGAGACAAAAAGAATATTTTGGCAAATATGTACTGCGCTTACTGAGGTCTGTCTGACTGCAGCATCAGGGTGTCACTTTCCCCAGCAGCATTTGACCTCTCTCTGGGCTACACTTCTCTCTGGAGAAGTGGGGCACCGTGAGCTAAAACTTGGGCAGCCACTCCTAAACTGAGGCATCAGAGATCCTTGGTGGGCTCTGAGACCCCTCCTTGTAGGCAGCTGTGACCACAGTGTAATGTCAAAGTCAGAAAAAAAGGAGTCATGGAGAAGTTGAGGTTATTACTGCCCACTGTTGGAGTCAGAGAAGGCTTCTTTCCTCCAGCTTTGTTCCAAGTGTCTCATCAGCAACCACTGAGAGCAGGAACAGTATGACTTCAGGTACAGATGTACCGCACCAGAAAATCCATCTGCCTTTAAGACCTGCACAGAGTGGGACTCTACCAGTAATTTTTATAGTAAAAAGAGTGGGAGATAGGAAAATCCTATTCCATATTTGAAATCCACTTTGGGCACCAACATGTCATGCAAGAAATCATGGAGAATTAAAATAGGGTCTTGCAGGCTTTATTTTAAAATATCTCTGCTCAGTCTCAGATAAGGACAGAGCCTGCATCGCCATTTATAAAAACAGATGTATAGATGGATGTAGCTCTATCAGTGTTACACACACGCCTCACTGATTAGGTAAAAATAGATCATAATTTGGTTCAGCAAATTTATACTTTGCAGGAAAATGGACTACCATGAGTATGTGGTCATACATAGCTTAGAACGAATAAAACTGTTTTTCGGACCATATATTTGTTGCCTCGAGGGCAAATGAAGAACAGAACCAAGGAAAATAAACACCTTTTGGCTGTGTTCTGCAAATAGGACATGACTTTCTCTCTGTAGGGTATGTCTTTCTGTTAAAACAGTGCCAGCAAAGTGAATCTGATGTTTAATGCCTGCTCTATTTTCTCTTGTGCTTTTCTTGGTGCATCTAAATCTTTGTAGGAGTGTGTTCAACCGGCTATATAAGATTATTCACACTCTTGTTGGTTTTCACTCCTTTGCTTTTTTTTTTGCCTTTTTTTTTCATTTGTGATGCAGGAGGGCAGTCAGAGATGAAGGCAGGAAAGGCACTTTAGTTTTTATGCAAAGTTAAGTCTGTAGTCATCTTAAAGAAAATGTTTTCCCTTAAGCTTCAAATGCTGATTTAACTTGAAATTCCTCTAACTTCGGGTCTCTGACCGTTCCTATTGCTAATAATGGCATCTTGATTCATGAAGGGCTACGGAAAACTGCTTAAATTTAGCATCCTCACGAAATTATTCAAGAGTTAAAAGCCTCTTTGGATGCCTTGAGGGTTTCAGAGCTAAATACAAACCTGACATCTCTGACTTCACTTTCCTGCAGTGAGGTTGTCTGTCTGTTCTCCATGCTGGGTTTTGCCCTGTGCCAGGAGCAAATGCTGTGGCTGTGCTGTGATCTCTCCCATTCCAGTGCCCAAGAAATCCCTTCTCCTCCTGTGCATATTGTTCTCTGCAAACAGGCTGCTTCCAAGCAGTTCTTGTCTTCCTCAATTTTCAGCCTAACTAAAGATTTCAGCCTTACTAAAGTATTGCTTTTGAAAGAAATTCTGAGCTTGGAAGCTGTCTTCTTTTGCCAGGCTAAAGCTCTCACCAGAAACACAAAAACTCCAGAGTTTACATTGTTTTAATTGACCTCATAGTTTTCCAGATTTTATCACCACATCAGATGAGTGCTCTGTGGGTTTCTTCTCCTTTATTAGTAAAAATAATTGAGAAAAAAATCCGTTACTTATTGCACTTTTACATAAATATCATGGCTCTTTTTTCAGGAGTTGTCTTGCACGAAGGCAGATTCAGGCCTGCTTGGCTGGGCAGAGTGGAGCAAGTGAATTATTCACTTCCCTGCGAAGTAACAGTTAAGTTGGATCTAATCCATGCTTGACTTCTCATGCTGAGGCAGGCAGAAGATGTGAACGGAGGTCACCCTGTGATGAACCTCTGGCCAGTGAGCCTCTGTGGTTTGCTTGGCATCACTGAACGTGGTTTGACTGGAATCAGACTTTTCTCACCTGGGAGGGGGCTGAACTGGACTGCACTGGCTCTCCAGATCATTGAGGTGTGACCTGTAAGGCTTCATAAAAGCTGTGCAAACGTATTCTCTGAGTAGTCAGTATTCTCTGAGTTAGCTTTGGGTCTGACACAAATAATGATAAAGGTGCGTCACACACCTCCTTATTGCTGCAGGGCTCAGCAAAACAACAGTCAGAGCCTGCCAGAGGAGGGTTGAAGGGCTCCAGGGCTTTTCAGGGGAAGCTTTGTCACCCAGTGTGTGGAGGGAAAGATAAATGACTGTGCTTGATGTGCTCAGATTGCACTTCCATCTTTTAACCATCCATTATTCAGTGACTACACTCAGGTTTTTCTGCCTCTGTGTCATTTCCAGCCCATAACACAATCTGATGTTCTTCAGGTTGCAGTTTCAACCTCACTCTGCAAAGTTCAGATCATGTAAGTCCGCTCTTGAATGAAGCCCATGAATGGTACCATGGGTTAGCAAACGTGGCGGTAGGAGTTTGCCCAAGGAGTTGGCTGAGTGCCTAAATGCACACCATTTCCTGGATATGAAGCCCTGGGTACAGAAATGACATTTCATTCATGAATTCATCTCGTGGTTGCTGAACATTTATAGCTGGAGTTATCCTTATGCTTTGAAAGCCTGTTTCAATCCCACCTTCAACATTTTTTCACGATGCAGGAGCCAAGGGAACTCTTCTAGGAAAAGTGCCATTTACAAGCATGTACTTGGGCTGCAAAAGGCTTGGCCTGAAGCGTTGTTGCAATGACTTCAGAGCTGCCAACTGCAAATAATCCCTGAATTATGGTGTATTCCTCATGGTTTGAGGATGATGAGGAATGTCTTGTTTGGTATACTTACGGTTTCCTTGCTTTTCTTCTCCTTGCTGTAATGAATGATACCCTATGGAAGTGGGCGCTTGCCAGGGATATATGTAGACTTTTCAGGATGCTGTGTATGGATCCTAATTTTTGCCTGATGTGCATTGCCTTCCATAATGATATTGTTCCCAGGATTTTTGATGCTGTTCCGTCTCGTCTGAGATGAATGTGTTTAATCAGAATCTCTTAAACACATTTGATTTGATGGTAACCCTTTATAAGGTGCTAAGAAAAGTACCACAATCTTGCCCTGGCAAGGCAAGAGGCTAAATGAAGGGAAGAATTTTAGCTTCTAACTAGATTCTAACTGTGAAACTCTGAGGCTTTATAAGATTTTCCTGTGATAGCCTCATTTGGCCCCTGTAAATATAAGCCAGGCAAGAAAATACAATCTATCTGTCTGCTCTGAAATGTGTTTATTGATTTCAGCAGTTGTACTGTAATTGTTCTCACAAATCAGTTAATTGAGGCCCCTAATGAAAGGTGACTTGAGCAGCAGTAAATTTTGCAGTTGCCTCCCTAGTGGACAGCAGCTGACTAAATCTGATGTTCCTTGATAACCAAATACTATTCTTTAAATACATTCAACCAAGTGACCAGAATTAATGAGGTTTATCACAGCACTTGATGCTCTCATTCATCTCTTGCAAGTGTGTTTTGTCAGGCTGAGGTCTTTCTGTGTCATTGTCGTCTTCCAGAGAAGTGCTTTTCATCTGCCTGGACAAGGGCTCCTCTGGATAAAGGGCAGACCTCAAACACGGGATGTGAAGATGCCAAACATGCTCTGCAGTCATGGGAGCGTCAAGTCACACATCTAGGGCCCAGCTGTGTCGTTCTTGTGGCTGAAACATGAGATCCTTTACACCAAGGCATGCACAGGATTGGGCTTGAAGGAAGTTGGGTCTCAGGTCTGGAGATGGGACCATACCTGAAAAATGCTCCTTCCCATTCAAGGCAGTATTTCCTGAGGTTCATGGCTCCTCAGTCCATCTCTGCACCTGGAGAATTTAATTCCTTGAGGGTCAGTGGAGCACCTCTCTGTTGCTTTAGCGTGCGCTCCCCAGGCTGGCACCTGCAGCCAGCACGTGAGGGGGAAGGTACGGGGAGAGGCATCACAGGAGCTTTGTGTTTAAAACCTGAGATGAGGCAGCTTTGTTTTGCAGCCATTTCAGAAGGAATTCAGCATCTCTCTGTTCTCTAGTTTACATGCATGGTTTTCTGACTTTATTTTGCAGCTTTCATTGGTAGGAGAGGACTCTCTGAAGTTCATATGAAGGTTCAAAAATATCAGCATACTTTCTCCTTAGAACTTTCAAAATCCACCTAAAGGCTTTTAGCTGATTGTCTCAAGTTTCTTCTCCCTAATGTCTTTCCAGTTTCTTGATGTTGCACAGAAATCAGTGGATAACTCTCTCTATTAGATATAATTATCTAATGAGTATTGAGCTTGAGAAAATCATTCAGTTAATTTTGTCTTTAGTCTTCTATTCCCTCTTAAAGAGTTGAAACATAAACCTGCAATTCTCTCATAATTACTGCGTCCTGTTGATTTCTCTTCCCGATTTTCAAAGATAAGCTTGTGCTTAAATGGGAGCCTTTGAAAGAGGGAAATAAAACATCTCCATTGAAGTTTTGGTTTTAGTGCACAAATGTCACTGACGAAGGGGAACCCTGATTTTTGATTGAAAATTCAGCACTAATTTAACAATTTTTTTTCAGATATGGCAATGGGGTGAGGGGTAGGGCATCGTCTTTACCAGGAAAAAAGTCTTGGTTAGATTTTGATATTACTCTGCATATCATCCTCACAAGGATGAGTTCTTTTTCAAGTGGAGTTACACTGATAGGAATTACCATTTCCCATACTTAGCTGCTCTAGATCTTTTTTTAACACTTCTTAACTTTTTGGCTGATTATAAAGAAACCATTCATATGTGAGGATATGCAGAGAAGGAGACCACGTTGTGATTTTGTGAGGCTGCCAATGTCTTGCAGCCCTGTCTACTGTGTGCCTTCAGCTGTGGACCAGCCACTGGGATCAGTGTCACAGAGCTTTTGCTGCTGTATCTTGTCTTTCTAGTGGATGAGGAGAAATCTTTCCTGTGGCTTTTTAAGGTCCCTAAAATAGTTTTAAGATGCTATTTTTTGCAGTGAGGGTCACTGCTATTGTGTCCATGGTGGCTTTCATGGTACAGTGTTACTGGGGCAACCACCTACTGTCTGTACACCAGGTTTTGTCAGAGGGCTGTTAAAAGCTGGGTATTTTGTCCTAGCAAATTGCAATCCAGTGGGTGTTCTTCTTCTTTCCCCTAAATAGTAGTTACTTACAATGTAATTTTTAATTCCTTAGGATCATAGAATAATATATATTGAAAGGGATCTCTGTCTTTGGCTTTTATTCTAGTCTGAACAGAGCATGTTATTTTTTTTTATTCTGAACAGAACACATTACTGTATGTTCCTGTTCTCAAATAAGCAACAAAAGTATCCAGTTAACTCATCTGAGAAAGTAGGTCTGGATCTCAATGCTGGATTTCCTTCTCATGTTGCCTCTTGATGCCTCTTGTTCCCTTTCGTGAGTGTTAACTTTATCACATAGCAGTCTGACAGCAGGGACACACTGAGTCCCTCAGTTTGATGTTTCCATTGCAGTATTAGCCTGAATGGTGGTTGGCAGCAAAATCCATCTCTATTCCTCTAGAAACTCATTAAATCTGAGTAACTCTGAACTGCAGCAAAGTGATTTCTGTTTGGACTACGTAGCCAATTTAACAGATGTGTGAAAGATAAAATTAAGTAGTATCTTGTAAAAAATTCCTCTAACTAGGCACTTCTAAAAAATTCCGATATCTATTAACTTTTATTCTATCAACTTTGTAAGCATAACTTCTTATAATCATGTACTGCAGGCCTAAGAGAGAATACATTGTTTTGGGGTTTTTTTTTTTGACATCACATTTTCTTAAATGGCTCGTTGTAATTGCAATATTTTGTGTGTATGTTTAAAACAGAGGACTGGGAGTACCATCATCACAATATTTCAGGATACATATTGGTTGAACAATGCAGCTGCTTCCACCTGATCTAGCTGAGAGCGATGAGCTTTCCCTCCTCCAATTCTTCTCCTGGAGATTCACAGACCCCAGCCTTTCATTTCCCACAAACAGGGAAGCTCCAGCCTGAGTTTCTAGAGAGCAACAAGAGCACGGTGCTCAACAGTGTAACTGCATTATCCACTGAGAATACACAGTTGTTGGGGCAGTGGATTTAGGAATCCTACATGATCAAGCTAGTTCTTGGCCAGGGTTTGGCCACAGCTACTTATTCTGGTTGAGTTCAGACCCCACTGAAATATTTCAGATTTTGAACTTTTTTCACCTCCATCTCTAATTATGAGGTTTGTGTTGTAGAGTGGCAGAGAGGAGGGAAGAGCTGGTCTGAATTCCCAGGCAAGCCTTCTTCAGTCTGGACTCACAATTTTAGCTCTAATCATAAAGGAATATCTGCTGCGATTTTATTTTAAAATAAAATCCTTCCCTTCGTGGAGGTGGCAGACTGAAACTGCATGAGCCCTGACACTGGAATGGAAATATAATACCCCTCATGCAGGCTGTTTCATCAGACAAAGGTGTCATGCAGGAGGTCAAGACAATCACACTAACACATTCAGCACCCAGATCTCCCCTCTGGCAAATTCACAGCTGCCAGCTGGGGTGCCCAAACGGGTTGCCAAAAGGCCAGATGCTGCTAATCACCGTCTGGGCAGTGGGACCCCCCGAGCCACTCCGGCTGCGGCGGTGGGGACCCTGCCAAGACACCACAGAATGTTTCTGCAGCACCGGCAGGTTTTCCTAGTTCACTGTTACACACAAAAATCAAACAGGAAAATATTTCATTTGACAGGGCAAACAAATGGTGTTTTACTGGAGAAATGATACTTTAAGCATATGATAGCCATCTGCCTCTTCGTCGCCGTGATCGTTGGGGAGTTATAATTGGACACGCGGCTTTGACACCTACAGAGACTCGCTGGCACTGCCACTAGGCAATTTTAAGTGGGGCAGAGCACTTATGAGTGTGAATTTTCACCTGGCTGCCAGCCCAACAGCTCCGTAGAGGATCCCTGGGTGATCAGGGATAGAAATGGTTAATAAAGATTCTGCTTAGGTTGAAGTTAGACATACAAACTGCACACATTTTGTATTGAGAATGAATGAAGATTCTTTCTGGATTAAAACAATATATTTTGTACACATTTCTTTTTGTTTGTTTGTTTGTTTTCTATGTTTATACATATTGTTTATTAATTGTATATTGTACATAATTGTATATTAACCATAATTGAAGTCTGACTGCACTTAGGATGAGGTAACCAACCTCTTGGTGTCAGCACGGGTCTTTTAACCCCCTCATTTGATCACAATCCATCCTGGAAAACATGGGCAGGAGAGTTCCCTGCTGGTGCAGGCACAGCCATCACCCCAGGCATGTTAATGTGCTGATCGTTGTGCTGTAGAGCCCATTGGTGCTCAAGCTCCATCGTCCGTAACTTGGGTTCTTTTCCTAGGAAGGGAAAATACAATTTTCACAGCATTTCCCCCCCTCCATTTCAAAATATCAATTTTTAGCCCAAACTTGTTGCCAAATTCTATTTTGATCCTGTGGTTTATTTTTAAACTGGGGATCAGTACATTCAGGAATCACAATTATGTGAAGATAATACTGATAATCTTCTTCTGCAGTTTACCCACAGAAGTTCTACATGTGGTGTTTATCCTCTTAGTATATAATGCTAGTGACAGCAAACAGCCCTGCTAAAACCTGCTGCCTTTACAGAGAGCTCTGCAAAAACACAGGTGTGAGCAGGAGCGTGTAATGGATCTGTCATGGGAGTGTGTGGGTGGACAGAGAGGAAGGACAAGAGGTGCACAGAAGCATGAATCTGTGCTGTACATTAATGGCTGTAAGAAACAGAACTCCTTAAGATCCTGCTCCAAAACCCTGGAGGGGCTGCCAGACCACCAGGGATCAAACACAGCATGCAGTGGGTCCTGTCACATCCCTCTGCTTGTGTGGAGGGTGGCTGGGAGCAGCTGGAGACAGCAGAGGGGATGCCCCAGTGCAGGAGAGGTGGAAGCAGCTGAGTCCTCTCTTGCGCTGGTTGCACAAGGGGAAGAAGCAACTGTGCAATATCCCAGAGTTTTCCATGTGGATTCCCTGCTGTTACGCCTCTGGATACATGTCTTTGCAGCCCCTTTTCACCATGCACTAGGGGCAATTTTAAGCTTGGAACAGAGGCTAGTGGCTCAGGGCTTCACAGTAGATCTCAATTTTCCATAGGCAGTTTTCCTCTCCAATTCCCCAAAGTCACATAGATGGTGCAAGGAGCTGTCTGGCTGTTGGGACATCATGAGGGTAAGTGGTGCAGTGCCATGATAAGGCACTGGTGTGGCTGTGGAGTGTGCAAGTTGTCCCCTTGGATTCTGGATATGCCCATTCCATCTAGAAAGGCAAGTGGCAATGTCTGGCATTTGTAGTAGGTTTGGAGGAAACGAGCTTTTAATACGGTGTGCCTGGCTGATCTTCATTTAATATTGAACAACGCATGGTGTTACTGATAGGTCTGAAATGTGACCACTCTGCTGACAGTCTGTAAGCCAGTGATTCGTGCCCAGGCAGAGGAGGGTCACTACAACCTTGGTTTAAAAGCTAGATCAAAGCTATGCCAGCATGAAGATACTCTTTGGCACATCAGAGTGCTTCCAGGGCCAAGATCCAATTTAAAAGGAACTTTTTCACAGAGAGGGTGATCTCTCAGTGGAATGGGCTGCCCAAGGAGGTGGTGGAGTCACCGTCCCTAGAGGTCTTTAAGAAAAAGTTGGATGATGTACTTGGTGGCATGACCCAGATATTAGGGTAGTGTGTTATAGGTAGGATGGTGTGCTGGTAGTAGGATGGCAACAGGTTAGGTAACAGGTTTGACTAGATTAGATTAGGTAACAGGTGATAGGTTGGACTTGATGATCTCTATGGTCTTTTCCAACCTTACTGATTCTGTGATTCTGTGATTCTGTGATTCTTTATTTATTGATACATAGTCCTGACAGGAGCAGAACTGAACTCCTCTGGTCCTCTACCAGCAGCAATGTGAGGCAGGGACACATCTCTGTCCCTGCCCTGTGGGTGGACATTAGAGCTCCTACAGTTTGTCTCCAGCAACTAAGGGTCATGTAGCGTTAACAAGACTGCAGCTGCCAGACTCAGGCTGGAAAGTTTGGTTCTCTTCAGGTTTTGTTTTGTTTTAATGCAGATTAGATGATTCAGAAATGGTTTAGATGCTTTTAATTCTAAACTCTCAAGAGGACAGTCATCAAGGGCTTTCTCAGGTTTAGGATATTGACTAATCCTAAATCCCAAGTCTGCTATCAATTCCCTCTTTTGCTGTGTGTTGCTGCTCTGTCCCAGGCATGATTTAGCAAAGGAACGATCCTGTTCTGATTATGTACAAAAATGCCAAAGCAAATACAATTGAAATCACAAAGGTGGATTATGGATTGGTTTTCCTTTGTTGAGGGAACAATGATTTTTGTTCACGCTTTTCAAGAAAGACTATTGTTTATGAACAATTTAAGAGAGAAATATTTGATACTGCGGGGGAGTTGGTAATGACATAATCAAAGGAAAAAAAACCCCTTTGCTCCAGTTCACTGTTAATATAGTTTAGTTCTTATTAGCATCGATTTTCCCAAAACCTTTACCATCTTATTTATGAAAGGCAGCATAATGAATTTTAGCAATTAACAAGAATATTGGAACAACAAAATAGACTGTTCTTCCACTCATTTATATAGCAATGTAAAACTCCTATCACATTTCTAGAAGGGCTCTGCCTTGGCTGGCTTAAATTCTCTCTACAGTCACACAGCAAACTTACTGTGCCCCTATCTCCATCCCTACGGAGGACAAGAGAAGTCAGACATCACTTGATATGTGGAATAACCACGTCTACATGAGCAGACACAAATCCCTCTCCAGCCAGTGTGCCAGCAGACAAACAGAGCATCCCTTCTGTGCCCCCCACTCCTCCCAACACCTAAGAAGGGTTGGGAGTTCCTGGTGTTTGCTGAGCTAGTGATTGTGGTCTGTGCAGGATCCTATGCCATCCTGACAATTTTTATGGCAGATGAGGGATGTGCTGAGTTTCTAGTCAGATGATGTTTTTATTTAAATCAGTCGGGAATCTCTGACATTCTCAATTACAGCTTGTTTGCACACACTCTTTGCAATTGAAATGCAGTTTGCAACCAGCGCACCTAGGGTCTGCTCTGGGACGTGCCAAAATCTCACTGTCAAAGCTATGAAAGAATGTGGCATTTGCAGTGCTAATAGAGAGGATCTGAAAAAAAAGCCCTAAACTTTCTTCAGCCCTTTTAAGCAGTGACTCAGTCACCAGTCCTTCCCACAATTCTTCATTGATATTTTAATTACAAACCAGTTCCAGCTTACGCTGTCTAAAAATAAACTTCATATTTTCATTTAATTAGTTGGATTATCTGCCTCATTGCCATGAAAATTATATAGGAGACAGTATTTACTTAAAGGGTTTTCCCTCTCAGATATTCCAAACATACGGGCAATAAATCTATATAAAAATATGCTGAACTATAAAAGGCAATTGGAGAGTGAGTTTGGGGCAGGAGGAGCTGGGTGCCTGTGGTTATTACCTGAGCTCTGAAGCTCAAAGCCCGGCCTCACCGGTGACACAGCCTGTCCACAGACCGGCCTTTAAGCACAGGATCTCCCTCCTCCTTGTCCAGGCTTCCCTTGACAAAGCTCACACAAAACAAGTCAATGACTGTGACACACAATTTTTCCATCCAGCCTCCCACCAGAGCCTGCCCCAGGGACGGTGCTCAGGCATAAAATTCTTCCACTTGTGTTTCAAAGTAAAAATAGGACTACAGGCAGAGAGGTCTCTGCCAAATCTATGCAGCTCCAGGAAGGCTGAGGAGTTCCCGTGCTGCCAGGAGCTGGAAATGCTGAGCTGCACCAGAGCTCTTCGACTGGCTCAGCACCTTCCTCTATGTTCAGTAATTTTTTCTCTGACAAAGCTGCATGGGGTGCTGGGCATTGCAATGGCTTTGCAATTCTGCTGTAATACTCTTCCGATGAGTAGCAGCATCCTCGACAAAGCACCTCAATCATCTGCAAAAAAAAAAAAAAGGAAACTGGGATGGTAATGGGATTTTTTAAATGATGAAATATCTATCTTTCAAGATTTTGGTGGTTTTTAGTGTGTGTTAAGGAGCAGTCACTTGAGGGAATACTGTAAAACTGTCTTTCCACTCCTTGTGAAAGGGAAACATTGAAGCAATGCCAATAAACACAGTTCTCAGGGATATTAGGTGGGGGAGAACATGTGGATGGGAACAGTAGGGCAGACACATGGATATGGATCAGGAGATGTGTCTAAGAAGTGCTGGCTTGGTTGTCTTGAAATCCTTGGTGGGCTGAAGGAGCCCAGCTGAGGATCACAGCCTCTGCTTTGCAGTCCAGCTGAAGGCTGGAGACACACACAGCGGCTTAGTGGACTCTGCAAACACCAGGGTCGATATCTGAAGGATTTGCAAAGGTAGTTTTTGGCTGCACTATTTTAATGTAGATTGGGAATTGACTTCTTATATTTATGGATAGTACCATTTCAGCATGCAAATCATGAGAAAAAAAATGAGAAAAGCTATATTTGATGAGAAAATAGTTCACTGAATATTTTGCCGAGCTGAAAGATGTTGGATTTGATCCTTATGGGTCCCTTCCAGCTCAGGATATTCTATATTCTTTGTTGTTGGCAAAACTAAAAAAAAAAACCTCAGGTAATTTTCACTTCAGCTTTATGATGAACTATCCCAACAACCGTATTTGACAGTCAAAAATCAATATAGGCCTGTATAAGTCATTAATGGCAAAGACTGTCTGTCTTTACTTCATGCATGCCCAGTCCAGCTCCCTGAAATCCAGCTGTTGGAGACAATTTTGACAAGATGCTGTAACTAAAGCACTAAGCCTTGTGTGCCATCAGCCAAGAGGAGATGCTTGCCAGAGCACAGGGATACTCCACAAACCTGTGAGCCCAGGCAGCCCATGGGGAGGGAGGGCAATGATGCCACTGTGCCACGTGCCCTGAGCCACAGCCATGTGAAGCCAGCTCTGCTGTTCCTCAGAAGAAACCCTGCATGAATGAAAACCCTGCAATGCACTTTGTGGGCGTTACAGACTGGACCTTGCTGCCCCTGGAATGTTCAGAAATCATGAAACTGGGTAAAAATGATGCCTTTACTTTTTAATGTGACAAGGATCAGCAGGTTTTCTACTTCATCTTCCCCCTTCTGAACCTGTAAAAGTGCCTGACTTATGATAATTAATTCTTTTGTTCTGCAGAGCTTTATTAATAATAAACATTTTTATGTAAGAAGTAAAAGCAGAAATGTTCTTGGGGCATATCCTAATATCAAGTTCTACTGTGTAAATTGCCAAATCATCCTGAGGTTTGCATTAAAAATCACAGGATTAGCTATCCTAAACACATAATTCCGTAACTCCATTCCTTATGTGTTCCTCAGTTAATCAGCAGTCATAATTAAGCCTTCAGAGTGGGAGTTTACCTGAAGATCTCAGAGGGAAGCTCTGCAGCATCCTCCTGCAGCATGGACGGGTCCTGCACCACCTCCCAGGGCAGGCTGACTGCTGGAGGAGGAACGGGCTCACCCCTTGTTGCTCATTTCGTGCACTCAGTGGCTCTTTTGGCATGTTTGATGGTGGCAAGGTGCTCCTTTGTCTGCCTGCTGAGGCCGTACTTCTTTTTCTTGCCTTTTCACTCCTACCCCACCCTGCACGGGGCTGCTGAAGCCCAGCACAAAGGGGAGAATCATCTGCAGCATGTGGAGAGAAAACCCGTTTCTCCTTGTCCCCACCAGCACCAACCTAATCATTTTCCTCCCAGTTGTTTTTCCTCGGAGCCTGCGGGGCGAGGCGGGGGAGAGGCAGGGAGCCATCCCTGCGTTTTCAAAGAGCTGGTGCGATTCCTGCCATCCGACTAATGCGGATGTGACAGGAATGAGAATCGCGGAGCTCTGTCCTCACCAAGTGCTTTGTAAATGAATCGCTTTGATCTCAGGCGGATTTCCCTGCGCTATTTTTAGATGCAGTGAGGATAACCGAGGGATGTCGATTCTAATGCAGACAGAAAGCAGTTTCAGATGCAGTTTTCCTCCTGGGGCAGCGGAGCAGAAGGAGGAAAACAAGGCAATCTCCACCAGCAATTCTAAATCTTCTGGAACCGGCAGAGATAGGTCGCTAAGCCCCTGAGGCTAGAGAGAGATGTTCCCCAAATACAAAATTCACTAGATAGCTGGTGATTCTCCTTGATGTCTTTTTGGATCACTCACCGCACTGCTACAGCCCAGAGTCAAGACGTCCCAGTAATCTTCGTAGCATCGTGGAAAGGGATTGCTAATAGCTACCCTTTGTTTTAAAAAGAATTGCAGTGTCTCTCACTTTCCCTGCTTAAAAGATATGTAGAGGTCTCAGATTGCTCAGTTTTGATCATGCCGATTCCTGCTTTTCCTTTCACCTTTCAAAAATAATAACAAACTTAAAGCAACAAACAGATAAGCAAATCAAGCCTTTCTTCCATCGGGCAGGAGTGTGAGGGGTGTGTGCGCAGATTTGCACTCAGGCTGCTGAGAAGAGCGGGAGTGAAAACATGTTTACAGGGGAAAAGCACTTCCGAAGGGTTTTGTCTTCTTCTTCTCCCATCTCCCGTTGCTGGGGAAACCGCCATCCCCGGTGCTCAGAGCAGCTGACTCACCCAGCCCAGTCCTCCACCACGGCATCACGCCTTGAGCTACAGCACGGGAACAAAGGAAATACAGACTTCAGCACTTCAGTGTGAAATACATAAAATTTCCTTTCCCAGTACCCCCAGGACAGGGCTGGTAACAGCTGGCTGTTAGTTGTCCCCAGAGGCTGCAGAAAAGGCAGGGGAGAGGCTTTTAGTTGGTGCCCCAGGGAAGAAGTGCTACCTGGAGTGATGGAGGTACCAAACTCTGCAGCAGCTGGAAGACCTGCAGGAGGGTGAATCCAGCGGGAATCCCATAGCTACAAAGATTGCTGAAGCTGTTGAAGGAAAACCGTGTTGATTTCTATTGGGCTTACTAACTCCCTACTTTTCCATAGACATTCACAGGAACGCTAATGAGTCCCCTTACCCTGCTCCCACATCCCGCTGCTTGCATCTCTTGGAGCGGAGTTCTGGCCAGCTGTGAGCTCTGGGGTCTGTAGTAGTGGGTGTTTGTTTATTTTTAATTGTTATGTCCATGGTGCCTGTGGTTAGAGGATGTTTTTCCATGGCCAAATGCAGTGATATGTTAGCATAAATCAAGACACTAATATACTTAAGTTTATAAATCCGAATCACAAGGTCAGCCAAATACACTAAAAAGTTGTCCAGAGGGTCTACTTGGGTTATGTCATGCATTTATTATAGTTTTATTCAGTTTTTCTCCTCTGTTTGGAGAACTAGAATTTTAGCTTCTGCTTTGGTGCTTCTGGTTTTCATGCTTTCTTTTTATCCAGTGACATAGTTTTGGGTAGGGAGGATCCAGGAAATGTGATGAGACTGCAGGAGAGCAGTGAACACAGCAGGACCGGCAGCAGCCAGAAATCAAGCTTAGCAGGGTGCCATTAGGCTGGTGTGTTGGGCTCCTCGTCTTGGCAAGCTTAGGGAAACTGAGCAATATCTGGAAATTTTCCCTGCTCAGGTTTCTGGGCACTTTAGGTGCACAGATGTTTCTAACATCTGCACCTGAGAGCAGAGCCCTGATGTTACAGTTGCTGAGGTTTGAGACAAACACTACCAGCTGTACACTTCCAGTTCTTTAAACACAACTTGAGCACCTTATTCCCTCTTTTTCCTTCCCAACATGGGTATAACCCACTTTTTTCAGATTGTTAATCTAACAGCTGAAACAAAAATATTCTAATTTGCAAAAAACTCCGAAGTTGGTGTCTCTATAGTTACTAGAGCCCAAATGTGCAGCCAGACAAATCCTTCTCTCCCTGCCCCATACACAACACCTGAACAATCTTCCCCAAACTTTTTTTGGTACGTGAAATGCCATTCCCTCAGCATCACCAGAGCAGTCTTTTCTCTCTCCAGAGTTGTGTCCATGGGCCGTGGTTAGTCCTGATACCCCTCCACAGTGAAACATTACCCTTTTGTTCCCTTCTCCTCCTTCAAGCTTGCTTTTTCTGCAGGAGTCCCTGTGGGTTTGATATTATCAGTATTGCTGCCTTGCTTTGTTCTGCAGCCCAGAGAAAATCCATTCCTATGAATCTGTGCTCTTTTGAGAGGAGAGGGAGAAAACAGGGCTGTGAGCTGTGCACTTCATCTTCTGTCCAGCACAGAGGAGTGTGTGGGGTCAAGCACTTTTTGTAGACAGATGACACTCCCTTGTTCCTTTGGACATGAGAAGAAATATGGTGAAAAAAATTGTAATATCAGCCCAGAGTTTGGAGTTGTTTGGATTTTTCCACCTGCAAGTTGAAGGCTTCTATCCCTTCTCTGAGTCTTGCCAAGACCTGTTTAGGAAGCTGTAGGGGAGGCTTGGGGCAGGTACATCTCTGCAGCTCCTGGCAGCTCCAATAGACCCTCACCCACCCAGTCACCTCTCTGCCTCCTTCCTTCCATTGCCCCACATCTCAGCCCCATTTTTAGTGTGTCCACAACAACATTCCACTTCTTGCTGCTCTTTAGAGAGCAGTTTTTTCCTCCAGTTTCTTGGCAAGGTGCATTAGCTGCAGAGCCTTGTGTGACCTGCTGATCTGGTGCCAGAGCCTCTGCTTGGGCAAGAGCTTTCTGTGAGAGCTCAGCATCATCTGTAACACACCGTGAAAGTGCAACCAAAGACATGCAAGAAGTCAGGGCATGAGGAGAGTGTTTTTAGCTCAAATAATGAAGCAGCATTTCAAGCCTAGTCAAAAGCCAACACTGGGTTTTCATAACAGAAATCTGGATTTAGAGGGTGGACTGTCTCCTGAATCCTAAAATCCGTTTCCTGGTGAATTCTTAATTCCGCAAGTATGTCACGCCTGCTGTCTCCCTTTGGGAATGGTGGAGACTTGACAGGTCTAAATAATAACTCTTTTTCTTTTCTCTTTTTGATGTTAGATGTCACTGAGTTGTTCCCTGCCATCTGCTTTTCATTTGTTCTCTTCAATTCCTCCAAAACGCTGCTGAACTCACAAGTTACTGAGGGATAAGACATTTCTAGGTCCCACCAATTTTTGTAGCATGTGCTCTCTCACCCACCCCCAGTGTGACCCCTTGCAACGGCCTGGCACTGGACATAGGCTGGAAGGACCATGATGTCCTGTGAAGTTGTGGGCATCCAAAGCTTGTCTCCAAGTGCAATTGCAGGAGCCACAACCTACAGAGGATGCCCAGGTGCTGTGCAAGTGCATCTCTGCAGAGTGTCACATGCAGGTGCTGGGCACAGAGGCTGGTCCAGTGCCATCGGCACTTCCAATTCCACCACAATGCATGTAAAATTTCTTCCACTTGTACTTTACCTAGATACATTCAGCTCAGTCTGTGTCACAGAGGTTTCAGCTTCCGCAAGGAGCCTTTTCAAGACCTTGTCCTAATTATGGAGTAATTCCAGTGACATTTTAAATTATGGGTGAGTTTTACATAATTCTTTTGATACGTGTTGTTATGACATGTAAAATTTTATCTTTGCCAGATGCAGTGAATTATGTAAGATCTTTGTTTTGCATTTGTCAGGATAATTTGAACCATTGCACATTTAACAAATGTACTTTCAAAGGACCCAGTCCTTCATGCAACTGTGATAGTACAGATAAGCTTCATAAATTTTATTAAATTTCTATTAAATTATATAAGCTAACAGACAAGTTTATATGACAGTGTTCAAACTCCAAAATCAAGCATGCAAGGAGCGAGAAAAGTCTTATCCTGAAATGCAGCATCTTTCCTGGGCTTCCAGGGATGGCTCATTATATGATCAAATGCTGTTTTTTCCATGGGAGCCCTGCCTCCGTGGCAGAGCAGCCTGTCTGATGCAAATCAGTGGGCAGCAATTCAAAAATCTGTTTTCTTCCCATCATTCAATGTGTGGCCCCAGCCCTTGTTTACTGCATTCTGTTCAGCCTTGATGTAAAGGCAAAATACTCTTTCCACTTGTTTGTGTTTTTTTTCCATGACACTCATTACTCCAGTCATGTTTGTTTATTCCACATGCAAACTGTTAATTAATTTGTCTCTGTGAAGCAGAGTAAGGCAGGGGAGAAACATTATCACTTTATAGATAAGGAACAGAAGCATAGAAAGATTCAATCAAGAATGTCAGTTAATTTGGGGTATTCAACTCGAGATGCTCAAAATCTGATATCACTGTGCATGTACAGTTTATTTGCTTGCTTTTGTGCTGCTCTGTCTTTGGGCACTGTCAGGGCAGAACTGCAGTGGGCAGCTGCTGCCTGATCACACAGGTGGCCCAAATGGATGAGACCATAGGCAACGGCCAGATGGAGATGAAGGGAGGAAGATCATAGAATCTTAGAATGGTTTGTCTTGGAAGGGGCCTTAAAGATCATCTGATTCCAGCCCCACTGCCATGAGAAGGAACACCTTCCGCTAGACCAGGTTGGTCACAGTCCCATCCAACCTGGCCTTGAGGACATCCAGGGGTGGAATATCCACAACTTCTTTTGTCAGGATAGCAGAATTAAGGCAATGTCTTCTCAGAGGGGCACGCAGGGAATTTTTAAGCAAGAGGCTGAAGGAACACAATGATGTGACTTTGTGGAGACTTTCTTGCCATCTGTTTGTTCAGGCACCAATTCACTGACTGCAGACTGTTACTGGTCATCACATCCATCACTTAAAGGAGTCCAACACAGTGTACAGGTATCACAGAATCATTAAGGTTGGAAAATTTTTTAGTAGAGTGGTGAGTGTCCCCGTCTCTCATGCAGGAGACCAGGGGTTCGATTCCCACCAGGGAGGCAGTGGTGCCGTTTAAGAGTTGGACTCGATGATCCTTGTGGGTCCCTTCCACAACCCTTTTCATGAAGAAATTATTCCTAATATGCCATCTAAACCTCCCTTGGTGCAATTTGAGGCCATTTCCTCTCGTCCTGTAACTTGTTACGTGGGACAAGAGATCTTCTTGCAGGTCATTGCTGAGATATCCTGCAGCCTGGTCAAAAAAGCAGAATTACACTCCTGTCCTTCTCTCACTTGGACTGCAGCAAGCATGAGTAGTGCAAACAAGGATTTATATCAGGCAGGAAAGCACAGGCAGCCACAGGATCCCAGCTGCAGGGTCCTTGTTGAGTTCACCCGCCTCCTTGGCTTTCTTCAGACTTTAATTTGCCAGCTCCCAGCTCATAAATGAGAGACCTAAGAATGACTGTGGAAACTTTCACTTGTCCAAGTTCCAAGAGTATTTATATAATTTCATCAATAAATTGCATTGATTTATTTGCACTAAGTAACTCCTTGAGATCTAGATAATAGATAAGGGTGTATATGGTGCTGTAAAAACACATCATAAATAAATGTAGCTTGCAAATCAATTGCCAGATATTAATGATTAATCTTCTCATAGTAAAATAATGTGACGTCTGCCCATTATGGATTTTTTAAAAAAAAATCTGACCTCAGAGTTTGAGTCATTTATTTGAGGAAGGTTGCCCTTTAAGCCAGATCTTACACTTTTTAAAAGGTCACGGAGTTTAAATATCATGGTTTCTTACAAAGCATGGCTCCCTGAGAGGTTTGACAGCTTTCTTCATCAGAATACATCATGGTCCTGCTGAAATAAGTGGCCATCGAGGCTGAAGGCTGGGTTCTTGCAGGGAATTTCACTCCAGTCCTCTTTTGCTGCTGGTGATGAATACATAAAGGACTCTAAAGGTTACCCCAAAACCCTGGCTACATTACTACATCTGAAGAACAGCACATTTTCCTTCATCAAGTCACTGGCTGGGTCACTTTCGGACATCAGTGAGGGAGCTGGAAGTAGTATAATGTGGTGTTTTACTGCACTACATTTCTTGATAGCTTTATGCAAGCAGGAGACAAATCTTTCCGAGCAGAGCTAGGTGTAATTCCAGGAATGGTGAGCCCATTTTGCAGGCAGCTGAGCCAGACTAGACTGTGGCCATCAGATCCATTGCCCAACCTTAGGGTTCCCAAGCTGTGCACAGTTGAGTTGACTTCCAGTGACTTTCACTCCTTGATGCATTTTTATATAGAAAGAAGAAAATGTTTATTCTAATTAATTATTCTACATGATCAGGTCTTCAAAAGAAGGCCAAATTTCTGTGTCTCTTTATCTTCTTCAGCCCCTCTGCGCACGTTCATTGCAACAAAGCAGGGCCACACTGTCTGGACGTCTCTGTAATCTGCAATTCCAGTGTTCCACATGACAGTTCAGATTTTATATTTAATAGGAAAAAAAGCTTTAAAAGTAATTAATGTGCAATTGCTTTTCATGCCTAAAATATTTTGCCTTTGTCTTTTTACTCATGCTAGCTTTTTCATGCACTTTTAGGCATGCATCACTTTATTTTATAGGACAGCATTCACTTTTAAGAAGGGCACATGATACTTGAGCAATTTGCATTAGGATGTTTTTGTCCTAAGATAACTTACGAGACAAGGGAATGTCCATATTTGCTGCTAAACATTTAGTTGATTCTGTTGATAAATTCACACTGATGGGGCGAAGTCCACTTGGACACAGATGAGGTATTTGGCAGACCAGTTATCCATTGCATATGTGAACTAACACAAACCATCTGGTTCCAAATTCAGCTTACAAATCCATGGTTTCTTTCTGGTTACAAGGAAATGACATGGATTTAGCCCAAGGTTTGGACAATAAATAAAACTGGTTGAAGCCACTGCTCCTCAGCCACTTGCCTGTTTGTTCCAGGATGCAATATGCTTGGGTTTGATGAGTTCATTTGTTTTGCTTGACCTTTCTGTAACTACAATGATTTTTCCTCCCAGACCCATTTTGCAGGAGGGTGAAGAGGTTACTTAATCTGTGCTCTGGGCAATCACAGCAGAGATTGGCTTCAGTGGTTCAGAACCTGGTGGCTGGAAGTTTTATTGACATTTAATGAAGACTTTTGGTACTAAGACAAATGCCTACATCTGTAGGCAGCCCAACTTTCAATAACTTCTTCACCACTTTTGAGTCATCGTTAATGTCATCCCACTCAGTGGTTATTCCTAGGCCTACTCTCTCTTCCCAGCACTTTCTTGCACATATACTTTTAATTTCCTTTAACCCTTCTGGTGATTAACCTTTTCTCCACCTTTTGTCTCATCTCTCCTGGCAAGCTCCATCCAGCTCTGTAATCTTTGTCAGCTGCCTAAAGCCTTCTGGATTTCCATGGCAGTCTTCGAAGACTTGAGATCTTTGTGCAGCTTTTGGTGAAGTTTTAGCAGCTGATCCTCTCCCTGTTGCCATGGTCAAGGCTGGAATCTGCTTTCCCCTTTTATGCCATTGCTGAGCAATTCTGCACTGTTGCACTTCACTCCGACTGATCAAAGCCTTTCCCACCACAAACTTTGATCAGGAAGTAAAAGCATCATTCCCTTCCTGCTCACAAGATGGGTCAGCCACTACCCATGTGTGGCTTGTGAAAGTGCTTGCATGAACAAGACTAGCAGGGTTTTCATCTCCGAATCATTTTCCAGTTTACCGCCTTAGCAACGTGAACCGCTGTGTGCTGTAAGCTCCTTTCACACCACGAGGTGTTCCTTGAGCTTGCTGGTGCTGACCCTGTTCTCACCTGTTCAGGCTGTTTGCCAGGGAGCTCTTGTATGACAAACATGAACTGCTGTATATAGATCTATCACGGATGTGTTTATATGTATCTCTATGCGTGTGTGTATCTTTCATACATATTTGTGTGCATGTATATAATACATTTCAATGTGCTTGTGTGAAGACATTTTCCTCCTCAGCAGATTTTTAAACCCTGAGTAGGCTTCTCTCTGTCTGATGGAAGAATTCTGCCTTTGTGTCCGTTGAAAATGGCAATAATTGAGAGCTGGCTCAGTAACCTGTCACAGAGGGATGTGCTCTGCTGTGGGTGAGCAGCTGCCAGAGCTCTGCTGGAGCCAGATGTGTAACTGGGGAGTTACAATCTCCTGCTCTGCAAAGTGCATGTTGTGAGGGGCCACAGTGAGGAGAATGACCCTCAGCACGTGTCCTGCAAAGGGGAAACACCAGCGAGATGCTGGCTTTGCATGATGGCAGGATGCCTCAGACGTGCCCATCCTCCACATCGTGCATCTGGTGGTAAGAGCAGCATCCATATTCCTGACTGCTTTAGGATTGCCTTCACTCTTTGCTTTGCTCAGTCTACCCTGATTAAATGATTGTAAAATTCACTGATTGAAGCTCCCTAGAAAATCTCTTGTATTATCTAATGCAAAACCTTTGTGGTTACTGCAAAGTAATATTTTCATGAGCAGCAGGTGGATTCCCAAATGTTGCCACCACTTCCAAAGGCAGTAATTGTTTTTTAAATGAAGAAAGTAAAAAAAAATCTCTTTAAACAACAACAAAAGTTCTGCTTTTGTTTAACTAGAAAAGAAGTTTAATTTTAAGATTGCTCTATATTATTACCTCAATTATCAGAAGAGATGGTTGGATGAGCAGAGAATTAAAACAAGAAGGAGCTTTGAGGAAAAAGTTCATCAGTAGACGAAGACACAATGGAAGAAAGTAAAACTATTTCAAGTACCACTTGAAGGAAATCATTTGGGAAGGAAATAGGATTAATTAAGTTTTGAACCAGTTAATTTTGTTATCTAAAAATATTTCATAGATTAACACTGTTACATACTTATGCATGAGGTAATGTCTGCGGTCCTTCAGCAGCAGAGCGAATTGCTGGTGTAGTTAAAGGAACTTCAAACCAGCATGGGACTCCAAACTTAGTGGAGTTCATGGTGTATTCTGTGACTGAGATTAGGATCAGGCCTGGAGACATCTGCAACAGAGGAATCTGAACTGTACCTTGTTATTTTGCTGTACTGTCATGGGGCAGGGTGTGAGCTCAGTCCTACTAAACTCAATGATTTTTCCTGTTCCTGCAGAATGTGGACCACCCTCTGATCCTCAGGATCCATTCCCTCCATCACACGCCTTTATTGGCCCTATCCTTTTTGCCGCAATGAAAGTGAAACTTTTAATTAATTGCTCTAAAACATCTTTGGCTTCACCCCATGTTCCTCCGGGTCACTCTTACTCTCTACCACTGTCACCAGAAACTCCCTGAACAGGAGTTATTCTCCTTCTGACATTTTATCCCCATTACCCCTTCCCTGGTGCACACGTGGCAACACTGGGGATGTTCAAAGTGTCCTTTGGAGGGTTTCTGAGTAAATCACTAATTCATGTAAACTCTTTCATACCTTCTCTTTTTACTGTTCCTCTTGAGAGTGTTCCTGAAAACTTCTCTCTTCCTCAAATGCGTCTCTGTTTGTAGGGCTTATGATGAGATCACAGTTCAAAAAAAGAGTATTCACTGACTTTGGCTGAGACCTCAGTAGGGTTTCCCTCAAGTTAGATACACTATTGTTTGAAGACCCTAAAGCAGCTCTGAGTTCTCGTCTATATGGAACTTCCCTGCTGCAAAGGTTTGGACACTGCAGTCTGTGCCCCCACTCTGAGTGCAGGGCCCTTTGTGTAAGTAAGTCCAAAACCTGAATTAAATCAATATGCAGAGAAAAGAGTCAAAGAATTATCTGCTCACACCAGTGGGATAGGGCTTTTGTTTGTGCCTTAGATTTCTTCAAAGTGTAAGTGAAAAATCATGACAAATTACTTTTCAGAGCTTTGCAGTTTATTCATTAACATTTTAACAGGTGCCAGCCATGGTCTTCCCAGTGCTACTGCTGCCACAGTAAGCAGCATTTCTGAGCAGTTCTTTCCATTGCAAAGGCCCCAAACTCACCCCACACTCCTTTGGGAGCCTGCTTTGAGCTCAGATGTCTCCACACAGGAGCAAAGAGAGTGTAAAAGCACTGCCAGTCTGCTGTGTGCACCACAAAATACGCCGTCAAAGGCTGAGATCAGCCCATATCAACATCTCATCAGATCTCCCAGCTCTGTGCACTACAAGTGCCGGGACAGGGACAACTCTCCTGC
Source organism: Pitta sordida (assembly GCA_013390025.1). Lineage (NCBI taxonomy): Eukaryota > Metazoa > Chordata > Aves > Passeriformes > Pittidae > Pitta > Pitta sordida. Next base: position 329,503 of record WEKX01008949.1, on the reverse strand, counting down.
CAAATACAGATGTGATGGCCCATGGTGGTGGGTGGATGTGTGACTGTGTCCTCAGCAAGGGGACAAGCTCAGAAAAGGAATGTGACAGATAATATACAATGCTGAGAAACCTGTGGGGCATGAAAGCATTCATTCTGCCCCGCCACTTGTTGAGTTTAGGTGAGACATGCCAAACATATCTGGGGAAAAAATTAGGCCTATGAGTGCTCAAAAGTAATATTCTGTACATGGTATTTAAGAATCTTAAATTTCAAATCATTAATAATGTTCTTTGAAGGGAACCCTATAAACTGTCTTCTAGTTCCTGATGAGATGGAATAATTTATTGCATCAATTTTTCTGATTAATGTAAAACGTGTTTCAAATTTGGGTTTCCCTTTAATATTTAAACCTTCCCTTGAGAGGAGCTGCAGAAGGTGACTGAGTGCCCCCCAAACTGATGTGCGTGTCCTCAAAGGAGGGTAAGGCCAGCTACCAGAGCTAATCAGCAATAAAGGCCATTGTACAGCAGCAAATCCACCTCTGCTCATGCATTCCAGGGAAGAAAGTTTCTTAAAAATTTAGTCTGTGAATTGGGAATTTTATGTTCTCAAGATCATCTTCCCCCAGAAGAGCTGAAAAAAGGCCAAAGCTGGTGTTACTCTGGGCAAATTGCATGGCAGGCCTTTTTCCTAAGAAATCAAATTATTTTAAATAGGCTTTCTACGGTTCCTTTACATCATTTTTGCAGAGCCAAAGTTAGAAAAAAACATGGTGGGTTTTGTCTTGGTGTTATACTGTGTAGGAAACTAAGGTTCAGCATTTGAAGTAGCCATTCCCTGAGCTGGTAAAATGCATCACACTTTCCATGTCCATGGACCATGTCAAGGCTACAGAAAACTGAAGGATCCATCTGTGTTGGGCTTGGCTTGACCACTCAAGTTGCCCCTCTCTGGTTCAGGAAGACAGAGTAAAAGTACAATGTTAATACAGAAGGATCTGTATTCCAGGGAGTGCTAAGGGACGGTGGTGGGCTTTCTCTCTCTCACTGGTGGTGAGCTGGAGAGCCCTTAAATATCTACAGTGATAAGAAATTAGAGACCAGACAAGAGGGAGTCTGTTTTAGAGAGAATTATTTATTAGAAGATAGGAGGTTCTTACGTACAGATTCTGTCCTGCAAAAGTGTCCTGGTCAAGGATATGTCAGGGAGACATTTAAACCCATTAGAGCTGGCACTGGTCTCCATGCAGAGATACTCAAGACACAGCAGAGCTCTGCCAGACCTGGCTCTCATGCTGGTAATTCAGCTAGGGAGAGGCCTGGCATACCACAGCATCCCTGAGCTCGTTACACCGTCTTTATCCTACTGGAAATCCTGGCATGTGGGCTGGAAACCAGTGGTGGGGACACCAGACGGTGCTGCAGAAGGGGCACTGTTCTTTTCCCCAGGTAGGGAATTGTCTTCCATCGTGCCAGCGATGAACACGGCAGAGCAAGTAGCTATGGAGATATAACCATGCTATGAGGTAGCATGAGGTAATCAAAAGGAAAAAAGAAAAGAAAAAAGAAAGATCTCTGTGATACAGAGAAGAGCTTTTCCTACCCTCTCTCATACCAAAACCAGACCAAGCAGCAGTGCCTGAGCCCCTGGCATAGACCTCCAAGAAAGCAGCTCTGACAGGTGGATCACAAAAAGCCAGTAATTTTGCCTCATAATAGTTGTGCTCCTAGCAGTATTCCTCCCAATTTCATGGGTGACCTATTTTCTTTTGGGTTGGCAGGTAACATTTGTCAGCCTCCCATAAGGTCTCTGCAGAGGCTCAGGACTTTGCCAAGTGAAGCCCAGGTGCATCAGAAAGCTGCTGTGATGGATTTTCACCTCCTGAGCCAACTCCAGGCCTGTGTTTTGCTGCATGGATTGTGGGCAGCACTGCTGGAGAGGCAGGGACAAGAGAAAAGGCAGGTGAAAGGCATTGGCCACTACCTTGGCAATAACAGAAGGGCCTGAGACCAAGGCTTCTGCAGATGGTGAGTGGCTCACAGCCAGCTTAGGGCTTGGATTCATAGCAGTCCCTGGGCTTTTCCTGATTCCAGGTGTGCATCTTACTGCAGTGTACCATTGTACCTGTGGCAGAGCAAAGCAGGTTTACCAGTGCATTTAATTTTTCTTTTGTTACATAACCATCCAAATTTATATTTTCCCAGCTTCTATCAGGTTTCTTAAATTTCTAATTTATAGGTACTGAGGGATAAATTTTCTGGAGTCTGAGTCCTTAGTCTGGTTCTCTGATGAAGCCATATTCTTGTTTTGTCTTAACTTTTCTGGCTGGGCTGGAATATCACCTTCACTCACCGTAAATTCACATTTAGCTCTGATTTTCCTTATTAAATCCTAGCTTTGACTTCAGAGACTACATGTAAACCCCTGGGTATCATCCCTCATTTTTCTCAGAGAGTACATGAGCTTTTGTCCACTATCAGGACTCTCACCAATATTATTGCCCTTTCAGTCCTCAATAATCTGACAGAAAGACTATTGTTGAAACAGGTTTGAAATAAATTTAATGTAATTGTCAGAAACTTCTGTTTATGGCTCATCTATCACAACATCTCTCTTCTAATGTCCATCTAAGAGTGGCCTTTGTTAGCTTGGTATATTAGAAAGCTTTGAAACTAGAGATTTGGCAGTGAATGCTCATGGCTGACGCCAACGTCAATATAAAAGATGCGTCAGACTACAGACCTCAGAAGAGATGATTTGTGAGAAGAGCATTTTCCTTCCACTGCAGAACACCTTCGGAGTTGGAGGTACTTGGGATGGGGAATAACAGGAAAACTGCAGCTATAAAACAAAGTAGCAGAGCTCCGGTTATATTTCGGATAGTAAACACTCAGCACTGAACTAGCTTTGCTACAAATATGCCTATTTTAAAATCAGGTTTTATGTTCCTAAGGCACTCAGATTCCTTTTTTGGAACACGTACCCCCATGATGTTTGGGGGTGGGAGGGTTAAGAGAAATGTTTCCCAAGGACAACTCGCACTTCATTTAAGGGAACAGATGCTTCAGAACCACTGAGTTATCAAAATCTCTGCAGCAATCATGACCACATCTTCAAGTTTTAAGAATGTCTATGGTACTGGTTGTGCTCCTCCTGTGTATTCTTCACCCTATGGAAAGGGGCAAGGTGGGGCCCCTGGGCTCTCTGAGGGACAACAGGAGGTATCTGGGGACACTAACACACCCTGCTTCAATATGGGGGCTCAGCAAGTCAGAACTCCTTACCTACTGTTTACCACCCAAATGATAAATCTGGGGGTTTGATCTGACACATAATCTCCTTCTCTCCTCTCTTGGCCCTAACCTTAAAACAACCCCCAAGCACTGACCCAGCTAGTTAAATTCCAGCTTGGTCAAATAGGAGGAACACAGAGCAGACAAAAGAACATCTTATTTTAGTTTCAGGCTAACATTTCTGGGTAGCATTTCCATTATTTCCTTCCAGAACTGATTCTTCAGCCACCCATGATGAAAACTTGTCCCTGCTAGGACTTCTTGAGACACCTCGATGAGTGAAGCTCACCTGTCAGAGCTGCCTGGATATTGCAGATGAGAAAAGTTTTCATGAATGTTTTTGGAGAGAAAAGGCAGGAGGGAAGGATGTTTTCTCTCTAGAGCATGTGGACAAAGGCGGGAGGTATGGGAGCCTTTTTCCTCAAGACCAGATAAAGCTGGTGGCTAAATGTACCTGCAGTGATGCACAGCAAAGGCTGAGCATCCTCCAGGCGCCACCAGGCACAAGCAGTGCTGGACTTACTGGTTCTCTTTGGGACCCCCATGGCGAGAGCTCCGAAGAGGTTTGCTGAGAGGTAGCACTACGTGGCTGCACTATGGAAGGTCTAACAGGGAGGGCAGACACAGAGAAGCTGAAAAAGGTCAAAGCAGAGAAGTGCAATTCACTGGGGCTCCCGGGTCGTTACCACGACTTGGTGGCACTTAATTGTCGCTGTGTTTTGAGTATCTCAGCTGGGCACGCAAGACCAGTTCTAACAATATCCAAAAGAAAGAACATGTTCTAAGTTGTATAGTGTACGGCATTACAGGGGAATGACCCATCACACAGAAAGATTTTGAACATTAATTACAGTATCTCTTATAACTTCATAATTTAATTGCCAACCCTTTTCCCTTGAAATTAATCATGGATGTACAGCATATAATCAAACAAGCTTTTTTTAAAAAGTACATCTTAATATAAATAGTTTATTCAGTGCATGGTTGTGTATACAACAAATAATAACTCTTTTGTACCAAGCAGAAAGCTGCCTGTACAGAACTAATTCAGTTTTGGAGCACAGAATCCAACGATGATTAATGCACAAAATCTTACACATCATGCAACTCTATGCCAATATTCCAACTTTCTCCCATGCAACAGACATGATGACCTAAATGGAAACCTAACTACATTTTTTAAACAATTGTTTCCAATAGCATGTATAAGTATATGTTGTTTAGGGGTATCCTGTCCTAACGCTTCCTCCTACACAATATTCACGTGCCCGTTACAGTGAAAAGACTTTTACAAATAAGACGTTTCTTATAAAAAAATTAAGTCACCTTAATTCCACAGTTTCTGTCTTTAGAAAAGAAGCCACAACAATAGTTTAACATGACACACAAAATGGAATTAAGAGAAATCTACACTGCAGGATAATTTCATCCCTTTCTGTTAACTTTCACTTGGGATAACAAAACAACTCAATTCCTACAGACTGGGGTTAGCACAAGAACTTTACCAGAAACTACAAATCTATAAAAATTTATATTTCATTGTGTTTAAAACCACAAGAACACTGTTTGCTTGAGCCTGAGACACCAACTCTCAGTTCCAACCCTGAATTTTTAATTATGTTTTTAAAGACACAGCTTTAAAGACCCATTGGAGTTCAGAAATCAAAAAGTTGCACTATTCAAATTAAAGGATACATTTTTTTTTATCAAGCCTTAGATATAAAACAGTAAGCCAAGGAAACAACAGAGTTTACATATTTGTTTTTTGTTTGCCCCTATAAAACATACAAGCATTAAAATTTCCTTTGAAGAGCAAAAGTGGTCTTTTTCTGAGTTGGAAAGCAAATTCTTATCAGCAGTGAATGCTGTGAGATGTTTTTGATTCGGATTCCACAAAGCATAGGAGAGAGAGAGAAAGAGAGAAAGAAAAAGTGAGAGAGAGAAAGAGCTGGACATTTCTTCTCCGAGATTTATTCCGCAGTTATGTTTGCTGGCTATCCAACTGCCTTGTGATATGCACAAGCATATTCTACATTATTGGGGTATATCCTTTGACAACCAGTAGATCTAATGGCTGATAAACGAGTGACCTATGCAAGTTCGGTGGCTTGTCCTGGGCAATTGAACGTTTGGATGAAAGACTGCTAGTAAGAATTCAACTGCATCCAGAGGTAAGGTTCTGTTGAGAGAGCACTTGGCTTGCCTGAACCTGGCTACGTTGACTCGTTTTGGCTCATGGATTTACCCCCATTTAGCACTCCTGAAACACTTCTGCTCTTTGTTGGGGTCCCACTTCCAGATCTTGAGAACTCTGTGAGATCGTGGAGAGAAGGCTCTTTGTACATGGCCACTGCAAAGCAAAAGAGAGGCAGCATGTCAGGACAAATCATGGGCTACTCACACTTTGGCTGTGGGTGCAAAGTCCAGCTGTGAAATGCTAGGATTTTTCATTTGGCAATATGCAACGTGAGGAGAGAATGAAAGAACCATGGCAAGTAGAACTCTTCTACTTCAAACACTGCCTAAGAGCCTCTGAGGTCCTCTTCAACAGATTAACATTTTGGAGAAGAGAAAAACCCCAACTCTGACTCAGATCCGTCAGTTAACTAGGGTGACTATACATCCTAGCTTTTAACACACAGCAGTACAGGTAAGCCACATGCATTATTACCTCTAATGTCCTATGCTGATGCCACATTAATTGCAGTTTAATAAGCACAGCACATCTGAGCTTTATCCCAGGCAAAACCAGAAAAACAAGCATTCTGCAACATTAAACACAGATTGACAAAGCAATACAGCAAGTCACTAATAGCCTGTGAGATGTTTGGGCCATTCCATCCTGAGCCTTCGATACCTATAACAGAGACAGTGTGGACTATGGACACAAAGAAACTAGCAATAAGAACAATGCAGAAGTAGCATAGAAAAACGTAAAAAAATCCAGCTCTGGTTAGATTAACAGAGTGTTTCAGAAAATTATACTCCTGTTACATAAGTAGCTGGACCCTGCAAATATGTATGCACAGCAATTAAACACCTGTGACACAAGACAGATAGATGGAGCAAACCCAAGCAATTACCTTTTAAAGGTTTTGGAAGAAAGTGTGCTGCAGGTTTATTTTTCTTCACGTGGTTTCCTTTCATTATTTCTCCTTCTTTGTTAAGACCCAGATACCAACCCCGGCCAGACTGTTGCTGTCTGTAGATCATTGAAGAATACGTCACGTAATAGTTTTCAAATACTGATTCTTTGAACTTGCATTCAGGTGTAAAATGTTCCTGTAAGGAAGCAACAGATCAATATGTGCAGTGATGAATCTCATATCAGTTCATGAAAAAGCATCCAATATCCATTGGTTTCTCAATAGTTAAAATACATATCTCTCATCCTCCACTATCCAATTATGAAACATGGGTCCTGAAAGTATTAACAAAGGAGTAACACAATTTGAAACCTGTGAAATGATGCTGTGAGCAGCTCTAAGTAGAATATAGTACGATCTTTTTGAATGACGAGGATAAAGTCTAAGTGAAGACTCATTGATCAATGCAACTAATGCATATCAGGCAGACACAGCCCTGATGTCAATCCCCTGAGATCAGCTGTGGTCCAACCCCACAGGCGGGAGGTGAGGCCACGTAATGCCTTTGTGTGTTAACTGCTGGCCTTAACTGTTTATGAGGAAAGTGCAATAATATAAATAATTGTCTCTTATAACCCAGCAATATTAAGTTAGCTTGTAGCAGCTGCCTCTTTGGTCTAATCTATGCTCTTTGCCCAGCATATCATCCATGAAAGCCCAGCAGTCAGAGATGCTGCTGCAGGTACGTATTAACCTCTGCTCCAGGACGGAGCCATGGCTGTAGGATCAAGCTTTAGTCTTCATGTTGAATTGTACTGCTTCTTTTGGGGAGATGGTACTGGGCTAATAGTGCAAATAAAGAGCAACAAACCAGGAGAGAGCCTTTTTCTTGCTGCCAGTAGTGTGGCTGGCTTTCTCTCTGCAATGGTCTTGACTGAATCTTTTGGTACTATTGGCCAGATTTAAAAAAAAGATACAGACATGAAACTCGAGTCTTAGAGGGATTTCAGACCAAAACACGAGTCCTGACAGCAACACTCAGCTGCTTCCTAAGGCCCCTGGGTGTTTCAGAGCATTACAAGTTCTGAGATGATTTGATCTATGGACTCTAAAAGTCCATAACACGTGAAAGAGGAAGGAGTTGATCTGGTGATGCACATGTTAACACCACAATCCTGCCTGTCATCACACCACAGAGCAGCCAGCTGTTTGCCTGGTCTTTCCTTTTGAAGGCAGCCAGCTTCAGTGGAGATGCCCTTGTGCTTATAGTATCTTACAGTACACAGCATAAAAGAAAGGAGGAAAAATTGTGCTTGTATAATGATTGTAATTTTGATTCTAAAATATCACAGGAAATGAAATGTCTCAGGAGCTTATGATGTTCTGATCTAGTTTTTCCAATATTCTTATGTGAGAAAAAGATGGTATTATTAAAAAAGAACCAACAACCATGTGCATTTTCTGCACATCTTTTGCCATTTTGTCTTCATAGGAGAAAGAAAAAAAGCTCCCAGCCCTTGACTGGCATTTGCTTCAACAAAGAATGTGAAGTAGGCAATTTTCTTCTTTTTTTTTTTTCCTTCAAGCTAATTGGCTGTTATTTAGTTAATTGACAATTGGCTTCAATTGCTGTCAAATGGGGACAGTCATTGCATTTTTTGTAAGACTTGTGCATAAAAGCCTTCCCTCACTGTTCCCTGCCCAGCATCAGCCCCGGTAACAAAGACTATTGCAAGTGTGTCATCCAATTAGCAGCAAAATGGAAAACTACAGTGCTCCCACTGGAAGATTATGGTTTATGTACAGTAATTTGGAGCTGTTTTGGGTACAAAAGGCCTGCTTGTACATAGCAGCAGAGGGTCAGGTTGCAAATAGAACCACAACATTTACTCTGGCTCTCTTAGGGAGCAAGTTAACCTCTGTATCAGTAGCAGCTCACAGAGTCCCTTGAAACAGAGGGACAGAAACAGTGGGGAGACAGAAGGAAAGAAGCTAAACCCTCCTTCACTCCTGGGTTTTCCCTTGGCCCTGGGGGAAGTGCTGTGCTGACATGGATTTGGAGTTGAGTCCATGTACAGCAACATCTGGTAGTGCAGCCCAGCCCGTCAGTCATCCCCACGAGCATCACAGGCAAAATCCCCACCCTGGAGCACCCTGAGATTCAGCAGGAACTACAGAGGGGTGGATTCTTATGATGAACAGCAGGGCACAGAAATGAAGACACCTCTCTTTAATGTGCTCAGTTATCACAACAGATTCCCTCCTAGTTTTTCTGGCACTAAAGCAAGACCACCTAATTCCCCTAACTGGTTTGGCACACAATCGTGCTGCTTTCTCTTCACTGGTATCTGCTTAATTCCTCAGCTACAGCTGCAGCTTCAGGAAGGTGCTCCATGGAGGGAAAGGCATCCTCCTTGACAAATAAACAGCTCCCATAGAGCTAAAATGCTCTGCCTGCTCCTGAATACTAAACAGCTTCTCACCTTTTGCAAACCTGTTCCCACCCATCACTTGCCTTTAGTTTAATTCAACGGGTGTCTTTCCTACTCATTACAAAAGGAGCCGAGGAGAAGAACTGCAGAGGGATGCTCTGAATCAGGAATGGTAGCATGGGGGCATTACAACTAAAATGTACTTTTCTAAGCTTGGCAAGTCCATGTGCCAACCCAGCTAGGTGTGGACAGGATTTCTATGACCATATCAATTCAAAATAGTCCAGAGCAGCAAGTGCAAATTGGCCACTGGGTTATATCTGCTGCAAATTCGTTATTAATATACTGAGGAAGAGAAAGTTAAAGATGGGAGAGGGCTGAGTGCCCCAATTAACACTTATCTTTTCCAGCTCATATAGTGAATCCCATGGAAAATTTATAAATACAAGTAGGTGTTGAATTCTGGTCATTTCCCCCCGTTTCTCAGCTGTTCCCTTTGTCTATTTTTGCAATGAAAATAATTCAAATGAGTTCCAGAAAGTCCAATGTAATGAATAAATTGTTACAAAAAACAGATGAAAAGTAAGTATTTGTGTGAAACTATTCCAGTCTCAGCTTGCCTCATAACTTAGGGATGATGGCACCTACACGACAGTAAACCACACTCACTCAAGCCCCTCACACATACATAACAATGAATGAATCAATGAATGAATAAAATTTAAAGAAAGTGCTGGATTCACTGTAGTCGTGACTCAGCCACTCTCAAGTAAGCATGATTAAGTAAGATGAACTGTCAGGAGCTGCTTCTTGGTTTTGAGCTGATCAGTTGAACTATTGAAAGGTTCCCTCATTAACAGATCTGCAGCTGTATTATGTGGAAAATAATTAAAAAAAGACTAATTTGGTGTATGATAATATAAAAAGGCCTTGTGGCATACACTTAGAGTGGCTGTACTTCCAGGCAGCTGATCAGATTATATCCTAAAATAAGCCAGTCTGTGTTACAGGTATATCAAGCCTGAAAGCCAAAATTCCATAAAAGTGAAGTTGGAGTTTTTCCAGCTCTATTTGTGCAGAAGCTGTGTTTGAAGCCAAAGACCATCCAAAATACAATCCATCACATCCACCTACACTGCAGGGTAGTGTATTTAATTATTCTGTGCCCCAAATGACTGTAATGCATGAATTCAAATTCCCCATGAACAGAAAATGGGAAATCTGCTTTAAGAAAGATATTTGGTGTCTTCAAGTTTCTGTTGTGTCATAGGAACCTCTCACCAGAATGGTTGTATGCACAGTGCACAGAAGGAGGATGAAGGTATTTGCTCTCTGCTACTTATTGCATACTGTATTTGCATCGTGGGTACCATCAGCGGGAGCCAACACCAAATACTTTATTTGAAGTCATTAAGTCAAGACTGAGTTTGTTCCACGTCTGTCTGTCACAATAGGTTGGATGTCCTGCAGCTGCCCTACAGCACAGATGGATTTAGTGCCAGAGGCATGAGTAAACAGCAAGAAAAAAAAAATTGACTTTGAAAAGTATTTGGGAAAAGTATTTGGGAAACTTGGAAAATGTTCTTATATATTGAGCATGTAATTATACTCCTATCAATGACTGTGTCAGCATATGCGATTTATTCTTTATTTTCTCCACTTAATGAAAATTGGATTTTTTTTCCTTCCAGATCCCAATTTCTTTCAGGACTATAATGTAGCCCAAGATTTCATTCTATAATCATGAATTTTTGAAGGAGCCTCGTTAAGGCTCCAGAGTAGTGATTTTCTGCACCACTGAGCCTGCCTTTTTTTATTAACACAGATTGATTTTCTCCATCTTGGCATGTGAAGTTGCAGGGTGTATCCTCTAGATCATCACCCTGTAATGTGCAGTGACATCAACAGCACAAAATGGGAATACTTCAACTTCAGTGTTATCAGAAATACGTAACAGATTTTAGATCACATTTTTAAATTTCTGTAGCTCTAGGATGCCAGACTTACCAGTCCTAGTTCAAAATTGGTGACATTCAAATAAAACAAAAGAAAGAAACTAGTCTTTAAGCATTGTGTGTTTTGTGAAACTTGAGAAATTCATTAGGCATGATTTTTCATTCTGCATGTTTTCCCCGTACTTCTGCACTCTGATCAAATATTCTTCTCTAGGCCTGTGCTACTGATCATTTTTGGGTGGTGATCTTGCTGGACCTTGAATCTGACCTGCTACAGCATCTCATGATCCTTCAACATGATTGAGTCGAGGAGAGGAAGGAAACCCTCCTGACTGAGCAAGAGCTGAGCAGAGCTGCCTCAGAAACCGGGCTGCTGGAGAAGACGTGCACCCCGAAAACATGTTGGGAGAGATCCAGCCTGCTCAACCTGGATGAGAAATCAAGTTACTTTACGTCACTGGAGGCAGCATGCACTATCTACATGTAGCACATAGGTAGCTGTATGTAATAAATACCCAGAGCCCACTAAAGCTGGTGGATCATTTCAGCAGCCTTGGAATTGTGCCAACTGGTGAATCCTGCTCCCATTCAAAGCTACAAGAGAACTCCCTTTTCCTCTCAGTAGGCTCACAATTTCCCCCAGAGCAGGCAATCCTTTTCATAATTTTCCTAAGCTCATTATCTCTGTTCCCTGCGACAGTGGCTTCCACAGGTGAAGCCAGCACTGCGGAAAACACATTTAAGATGCGTTTGTTGTTGTTTTTTATCATAAGCACATTTCGTGTCTTGTTTTTTTTACAGCTTTCTTCTCTCAGCTTTTAATTTTGGAAAACAGCACATAAAAGTACCCAGTGTGCCTCTTCTGCACCATTCATTACCCCACATCCCTTCATCGTGTCTCTGCTTATTCATCTCTTGTCTTAACTAAGCAGACCTAATCTATTTAAATCTCTTCTCATATGAAAGTTTCTCAGTGCCTCTAATTATTTTCATTACCCTTCACTGAATTCTTTCTTTTTTCCCTCTATCATTTCCAGAACCAAAACACAACATTTAAAAAGAGGCTGTACCACTGAGTTGCATAACAGAGGTGAGATACTTTCAGTCATTTCTCTTATGACAAAGTAAAATGGTCTGTGTTGCTCAGCCTCACTACTGTGCATTCTTATGGAAGTTCTCTATCTTTTAAGGTGTGCCTCTGATAAATATAGTCCAATTTTATGGTATTTCTGACCCTCTGATCAGTCAGTGTACTCAAGCTAGCTTGGGTATTAAAGGAAGGGAGAAGAAAGCAAAAGGCAGATAGGACACCTTTCTTCTCCAGCACTAGAGCAGAGAACCCAAAGATGCTACACGACCTGTTTTATAACATACCCATTATTACAGGTAACCTCCCAGACATTGCAATCAGATTTTTAGCAGTTATAATTGACATCAAATCCTGGTACTGTCGAATCTCTCCAACACAGCTATTGAACAGAATGTCCTTGGCTTAAGTGCGTCACACATGGCTTTTTTTTAAAAAAAAGAGATCTAAGCTGAAAAACTCCTTTTAAAGTGTGGGGACTATGTTTTGCTCTCAGTTACACACAACCCTGCATCAGCACGCCGGTGGCATGAAATGCTGAAGGAATAAGAGGAGCCAGAACCTTAGGAGACACCGCAACTGCCTTATTTTTAGAGAACTTGTGGTTTGTTCCTCTGAGTTGCTAATTGCTCTCCAGCTCTCCCTTTGGCTTTGTGTGCTACCACCTCAGTGGGGCACAGGGACACAGGGACACCATACAAAGCCTGGCATCTTCCACCAAGCAGCACCAAACTCCAGCAAGAACACACTGAGAAGTTGCTCCATCAGGCAGATGAGTGTGGCATGAAGAGACATCGCTTTATCACAGCCTGGCCCTTTGAGGGGGAGATGTCTGCAAGCTGCCAGGAGCAGCTGAGAGAGAAAACACATTCCTGTCCCAGTAGCCCTTTTACACAATCACTCTTGTGTTCATCTACATGATTGCTGTCACTGGGGGAAACCCACACTGCTGCTGCTGGGCTGTGGAGGGCAGGGCAGCAGCTGGGGGTTAATTTGCTCCTGGACAATGTCACTTGACCAGCATCTGTTAAAACACCTGGGAACAAGGGGCAAGAAAGACAGCACAGCCTTTCTACTGCCACACTGAGTGCCTTGGCTGTACCATCCCAAAATGCTGCTAGTTGTCATTTTATGTGGGCTGTAAGGGGCTGCAGGAGACAGGTAAATACAGGATGGGGTGCAGCAGGCAACAACAGCCCCACTGGGCCACCCCAAGCCTCAGCAGAGGATGGGCAGTGATGCTGGAGCATTGCATCACCACGTGCTTCCCTGACATTGCTGTGGTCCAGCTTTCCCAGCACCAGGTAGCTCCCCAGACAGGCGCTGTGGAAGTAGCAGGGCTAATTTAGAAGAGTGTGGGATTTAGTGCTGTATCCTAGATACAGGACATGAGCCCTGGGCTGAGGAGATGGAAGAGATCTCCTTCAGACTGACACCCATGAATTAATGCAGATTTATCTTAAACGGCTGAAAAACAATAGTCACTGTTTACAGCAAGCTCTAAATCTTTCTGTTTAATTACCAGCAGGGACATGACCATTTTTGCAGTGGATGCACCTCACATTCTATGGAAAATCAAGACACCATACAAAGGTTTCTCTTTTGGGGGAAAGAGGAGCTGAATGAACAAGAGTCAGAACAAATGCCACCATCCTTCCTGTGGGAATAAGAGATAGGGAATGCTGTTTCTGTGGTAACCTACAGTCTGGCAGAAAGCCTGTCTGTACAACTCCTGTGGGTTCAGGTGGGTAAGTCGATGAGGAACTGATTCCCTTGTTCTTTGCTGCTCTGGTGAGGTGCCATCCTATGCTTCTGATCGCAAATTTGTGGAGGCAGAGCTCTTCCACCCGCAGGCTTGACAGGTAGCTCTCCTAAGCACACCCTCCACTCAGCTCAGACCTCCCCAAACTCCCCCAACCCGCTTTGCTGACACTGAAGAAGAAAGATGGGGTCTGCCCCACAGGAAGAGCTTAGAGGCTGCTGAACGAGCTCTTTTTCTCCACACAAGAAATTGCCTCTGCTCACTGACTGTGAGAAGCTGCAAGTGGAAGACAAATAACAGCATGAGCTGCAGGAGAAGGAATAATGCCACACTACATCAAACAGGTCCTTGCTTCGCTGTCAGCTTAGAGTCTATTCCACATGAAAGGAGAGCCCTGCCATTTGGCCTGTGCATTTTATTAATGTGGATGCATATTTATGGCACTGTGGATTAACCGATTACTCCGGCATTCAACACTGTCCTTTTACGCTGGAGTTCTCAACAAATTCATTTGTCCTGTAATACCCTGTGTGAAATTAAGAGGGCTCTCAGATGGCTGCTCTTCTCTCCCCAGACATCCCCATGCAGTGCTTGTACTGGAATTGCTGCCACAGAGGTGCCTCATCTACTGCCAAACGTGTTTTGGGAAAACAGTGTCAAGCTTTGTAAAGTACTAAATGCAGTATGGTCTTTGGTCTGGCATTATATACTAAAAAATAATATTAATACCAAACTAATAGGTCTATTCATTAGGCTTTTATTCGGGAAAGCACTACATTGCAATGTTAATTGTTAACATGGATAATGCCAATGTTGGGAAACTTAAGCAGTGACTCTTTCAGAATCTGATCCAAAATATATTACGGCCAAGGGAAATAATACCTGTGCCTTTACTGTGTTTTGGTCAGTCCTGAATGTTCAGGTAGTGTGCAAAAAAGCACAGACATCTTGCTTTGAGACATCTAGGCTATTTGATATTTGTCACTATTAATTCAGCTCACGTGCTTACTACAAAGTGTAAATATAGAAGACTGAGCTTAATAATGTGAATGTCACAGGTTCAAGGAACTGATGAGCTCCACCTTGACCAAACCAGCACCTCTGCCTGACCAAATGATAATGAGACCTCTCCAAATGAGCTTAATTTACTGAAATCCATTTATTCATGAATGCCATGAGTGGAAGTTTTTCAAACCTCGGCATTTTGATTGTACCAGGGCATTACTGGCTGCCAAGTCATGCTTCTTGATACAGGGCAGCAATGCTCGTTGGAATCCCTCCACCCTCACAGCTCCATAAATGATGCTATTGACCATATGCTCCTAAAACGGTATCAGAGGGATGTTTGTATTAGGTGGCAGGTTAACTGTGGGATTTGAGATACATATTTCAGATGGCAAAACATTTTAATAACAAGATAATAGAGGATTATATGAAGTGACCCTTTATTTGAGAACTGACACTGACTGGCAAAAAACATTTGTTTCAGCAGGTAACAACCCCACCTAAGAAGGGACACCTATACAGGGAACAAGCTAAATTCCTGTCTCTAAATGACATATATGCATGCCTTATAAGCAGTATTTTCAGAGTCAAATTAACGAAAATTGAAGTTGAGGGAAGTTTTCCAGCACCTTGCACATGAGCTGTGCAGCAGAGCAGAGCCCAGTTTCCCTGAATAGGCACAGGTAACACTGAATAGGCCCAGGTAAGAGAAGCACACACATGCCTGTGTGTAATCTGGGGAAATAATGCACAATCATTTAAATCACTTCATTGTTCTAACAAACAAGTTGGCAACATGCAGCTTGAGAAATGGGAGGCTTCGTGTTACAGTCAGCATTCAAATCATGGTGCATTCAGCAGCAAAATCTGAGTATGTCCCTGGGAAGAGCTTGTGTAGACAGGGAGGCAGCAAGCAGCCCCTTCCACCTCTCCTCGTCCCCTTGGAAACTAGCCCAGGCAGAGTCACAGGGAAAACTCACTGAAACATCAGATAGGCCCACGAAGCTGCCTCCAAAATACACATAATGCAGAAAGAAATAAACATTTCCAATACTTCTCTTCATAATATGCCTGTGATAACATCTAGACACTGGGATGAATGTTAAATGCCCTCTTAACAGTCCTGCAACAACCATCCTAATGAAGCCGAGGAAACACTTTCTTTTTCAGTGATTTATGGCAAGTTTTCTCTGAAACAAGTACACAATCTAATGGGAACCCCCTGTCCTTGCAAGAGACAGCCTGAGCACACAGATAAGGCTATAAAGCTCTGTTTTCTTTCACACACAGTGATATGGACTTTGTGAGGGTCTGTCATTTGGCTGTTTTATGACTCCTTGCCTCTCCTGGTTTGTGTAACAGATTACTCTGGAGCCAGGCTTTTGGGAGACACCATGCTGCTGTTGTCTATGCACAGGAGAAATAGGTCCTTGGTAAAACACTTGCAAACCTAATTTAAACTTGGAAGATATCCAAATGTCTCTGGGAGGTGTAATTTAAAACCCTACCCTAAGGTAGCCAGGACTGCAATCGCAGATTTCTGGGAATGCTGTGGAACACTTCCTTCATGAGCCAGACACTGCAGAACTGTATTACGTATAACGTTTCAGCAGGAGGGCTGCTCTGAGTTCTCTCACAGTGAAAAATTCAGAAAAACATTAAATTCAAACATAGCTATGACCACTCCCTGACTTACACATCTGCACCAGCAAGTTTCCCAGGTTTCCTGAGAGTCTGAGTCAAAGAAATCCTTTCCATCTATCTGACAGTGTCACCTGTTGAACAGACAGGGAGATCCCCGAAAGGATTAAGAAGGGTGCTAGTGAAATCTTTGTCCCTGAATCATACAAAAAGGTGAATGATGTGAGTACTTTATTTTTAAAACCAAACCTTGCATATTTGCCTCAGAAAGTCTTTCTAAGTACAGTTAAAATAAAGAACCTCTGGCACTAGATTAACAGATGCCATGTGTTGTATTACAAGGAGGAATCTGAAAGGTAAGCCCAAGGCTTAGTTTGAAATCTACTCCTGTAATTTTTCTTGAGGTATTTAAAAGTGCCATGAATCAGTTCTACTTTTAAATTCTGGTTATCTGTTTCCAAGTCAGCAAATAATACCTGGCTGCAGCCAGCCAGGGAAAGAGCAGAGAGAAACTATCCTGCAATTGAAAGTATAAAGGTGAGCCTGTCCATCAGAAAAGGTGATCACCTTTCAATTTCCCTACTGACTGATCTCCCATTTCACTGTCCAGGAGACCTGTCGTTAGTTAGACCTAACAAGCAACAAAAAAGGCTGAGGGAAGAAGGCACCAGCAGAACCAGGATTTAGGGATTTGCTGATGAATCCTATCACCTGCTTGCTGAAGTCTGCAGAAAGGATGTGGGCTGGCAGGTTCAGAAATGCAGTTTTCCTGCAGGCATGGTGGCAAAGCATGGTGGTGTGGTTTAAATCCAGAGGGCAGCAGAATACCACATGGCCACTTGCCCACTTCCCAACCTTCCTGGTGGGATGGGGAGGAGAATCAGAAGGAAAAAAGACAATGAGACTTGTGGATTGAGACAAAAACACTTTAGTAACAGAAACAAAGTAAAACTAATACTAAGAAGAAAAATGAGAGACATAGAAAGATTAAACCAAGAAAAATAAGTGATGCATAATACAGTTGCTCACCACCTCCTGGCTAATGCCAAGCCAGTCCCTGAGCAGCAATTGGCCCCATTCCAGGTAACTCCCCTCAGTTTATACACTGAGCATGGCATTCCACGGTATGGAATATGCTTGTAGCTAGGTTGGGTCAGCTATCACGACTATTCTCCCTCCCAGATTCTGTGCACCTGCTTACTGGCAGAGTCCTTGAATTAGGGTAACCACTACTGGGCAACAACCAAACCATCAGCGTGCTATCAACGATTCCCATACTGAATCCAAAATAGCACTGTACAAGCTACTAGAAGAAAATTAACTCTATCACAGCCAACGCCAGGACAGGGAGCCGGGCATTTCCTACCAAACCCCAAATTGAGCTGCAGAGATGTTGCCCTGTTCCTCCTTCAGTGTGGCTGCAGGGGAGAGCCCAGTCTTTGAACTGTGCTGGAGAACTTGGCAAGACTGATCCATCTCAATATGCCACACCTCAGCAAAGGAGCACAGGCTGTCCCCAGGTGGCCTCAAGTTGCTGTCCCCTGTAACCACATGAGAGTTAAGTGAGCTTTAATACAAAGTATTGTACAGAAGGGGATTTCAGTTCTGTTCTTGTCTAAGCCAGGGAAAAGTCTGCCCTGGATCAGCCTTGGCATCAGGTGTCTGACTGCTGAAATGGAAAGAAATTACCTTGGGTACATCTGACAGAGAGTTTTGGCTTCGGATTATTTACAGGGATTTCTTCCCCCTTCATTGGCATAGCCCCCAGACCTTACAGTCTGATTTTGGCAAAATTCCTGTTGAAACGAATCACAACTTTGCCTGAGTTAGTGCTGTAAGACTGAGCTCTAAATTATTAAAAGTGAATGATGTGTAAGAATTTATGTCAATTTTCCAAACTCTTCAGCAAAAGTAGACAATCCTTGTTAAAACTAGAAGGTATGTGACTGATCTCCCAGTCTGCTTAGAAATCTCAGGCCTAGTTTTTTAGTGAAACATAGTGCCTTTTAAACGTTGTATAATTTTCTTCGTACTTCTTTACATTGCAGAACTCTTGCCTTGTTTCTTTGGTTCAAGTACAACCTCCACCATTACAGCTTTAGTCTGTAAGTGATGCCCTTACGTCGCAAGCTGACTCTCTCCTCGTGGGGAAGCTGTATGTTCATTCCTTTTCTCTCTCTTGCAAAATATTCTACAGCAAATGTACCCTTCCAGAGCAACCTGTTGATATCCCTTTGTATTCCTACACAGCCCCTTCAGGGGAGTCAGACTGAAGATCACATATTGCTTTAGGCATTGCATTTACATGTGTGCAATTACCCACAGGTACTGCAGCACCTGTAGCATAAGGAGGGATTAACTTCCCTGGATTTGAGGGTTTCCTCTGTGACACTGTTGCAGGCGAGTGAGTTGGGTGTGTTTTGCTAAACTGGAAACAACCACACTGGGGCTGGCAGAGCTCTGGGTCCCCAGATCTGCCGTGACTCATTTCTAGGGTACATACCTTGCAGGAAACCTTCAGGAGTGACACACACCCTGTCCCTTGAGCCCAGCCTTAGTCCTTTGCCACGTCCTTTGCCCAGAAGGACCAGTTACTTGTGTTCATGGCAACATCACTTATCAGGGGCTCCTGCGCATCAACAATGGAAGGTTTTTACAATTACTCCTAACTGGTTTTGCCCAGGATTGAGTATACAGACTAATTAATTTTTTTCGGTAGGATACAACAGTTTGTTTGCTAGTCTCTTTTTGAGCTCTGATTGGTGATACTCAGCTCTTGGCTTCAGTGTCTCCCACCACTGGATGTTTGTTATTGAAAAGCGGTTTCTGTCAGAGCTGAAAACACAGCCACACAACCAGAGAATGCAAACTGGAAAATGATGTAGAAGAGAAAGATTAATTTCTTCCCCGGATTTTGCAAAGCCATTACCTGTTTTTGAATGACATTTCCAATTCGGCACTGGGAACTGCTAAAGCATTTACATAACAATGCAAAAATGCACACATTATCACTGCAGGAAGCACTTAAAATTTAAGATAATTATATAGTATGGAAACGATTTCAAAGGACTCAAACAAAATAACAACTAATTCGAGAGAGTCACCCCTTAAGATGATTATTACTCTGCACTACTGCTGATCTCTTACTAAAAAAATCCTTCTCTTTACAATTATATGCACATTATAAATTCCTACTTTGTTCTTCTACCATCAGGCTCCTACAGCTGCTGCTGACAAATCTGCATTCTCTGAGAGCTTAACTAGACAACCAAAATATTCACACTGGGAATGGAGCTTAAAAGACACGATTGCCACAATCAGATGTAATCCTCGCTTCACCCTTGCCTTTCACTGGGTCCTTTTCTCTGGGCTTCTCCAGTACTGGTTTGCAACAGGGACACAGGGAGGATTCCTCTGAGGAACGTGGCATTTCTCTGCTGTCATGAACGGCGCAAGAAAGTGTCCTACACTGGAGTCAGCAATTTGGGTTACATTTATATGTAAATAACCTCTATCCAGGTGTTGGGAGGCGAAACCCTGTCTTTCATCTGCTGTGTGTACAGTGAGAGAAACAGCCAGGAACTGTGGATGCTGCTTCTCATCTGTGCAAAGTAATAGAAAGCAGCAAAAATTTATTCAGCCAGCTGCTTTCCAGACCAAAAAAAAAAAAAAATTGCATTTAAACTGAGGAAATCTGGCATGGGAAGGGAGAAGCACACTTGTGCAGGTAAAAATATTCTGCCCCACCAGCCTCTCTCCACCTTGTGCTTCCACTCCCCGCTTTTGCTCTGGTTCCTGCCTCCTGCCCCACTGCTGCCACTCTCTTATCTTTTCCCCAAGTGCTCCGGGGGAAAAAAAATTCCGCCTAGCTCTATTGCTCAAGGCAAATTCATTTGGGGAAAAACTTATCTGCCAAACCCTAATATGTTTTTATTGGATATCTGCAAAGAGAGATTTACAGAAGCTCATGCCAAAGTCAAGCACTGTTTTTTTCCCCCACAGCAAGGGCAAAAGTACACACTGAACTCAAAGCAAATGAGAAATTCTTGTCTCAGATATTATGGAGACTTAAGAAACTCCCATCCCAAGGCTCTGACTGAATGGACAAAAGAAAGTGTTTTCTGAGTCTAATTATTGGAAGTACACTGCAGTGATGACAGCTGAAACTTCCCCACAAACTTAAGCCTGAAAATGAAAACAGATAGGTTTAAAATCTTAAATTCTGACAAAGTACAGAGCAGACAAAAATAGTATCTGGCAATGGGAAGTGCAGTCAATTTACTTATAGGTGTTGCTACCCGGGCTACACAACTGTCTGCATCAGAGGTCTGAACAAACCAGAGATACTTTGATTGGCAATGGGGCTCTTACAGAAATTTAATTAGGCTTTTCAGACAACACTGGAATGAATTCCCATCTATTAAATAATGCTTTGTATGAGCAGAACACCACCAGCTTTAGAAGAACACGCTAAAGATATGTGAAGCCTTTTACTCTGAACAGAGACAGGGGTGTATGAAGTCCTGCCTCCTGAAACACCAACCTCAGGGCAGAAATCCCTCGGGTAGACATCACCTCCCCTCCAGGCTGCCCCCACTGCTCCCATCTGGGTGCTTGTTCCAAGAAGGCTGAGACAGCTCTGACACCTCTCCTTCCATGTACCTGGTTCTTCTGCCCCATTTTTTGGGACATAGGAACAGTCATAAGGAGCAGCCAGAGATGCTCCCCTGCCTGCCTGTACCCTGAGTGGTCATGGCAGGGAGCAGCTGCACAGGTTGGTACCGAGGTGGCCCCTGTTCTTGACATGCCTCATCCCATGAAGGAGCACAATTGTCTCTCCCAATTTTCTCAGATGAGAGACGATAGGAGTTGCCAGCCTACAACATCACTTTTAAAAACAAGCTTGCCAAACTCACTCTAAAATGAATTATGAAAGTCTAGCTTAAACCAACCAGCTGCCTACCCAATACTCAGATTGTAAGGACCTGTCTAGACTGAGAGGGAATTACACAGCAAACAAGATGCTCTGTCTTTACAGCAAAGCCCATCTTTCATTTATTGTTGTCACTGAAACCTTATCATTATTGAAAAAGACAAAAGACCTGTGCCAAATGATGGTCTAGATGTCATTTTCTGCTGTGGACACAACCTCATCTGACCTTTCAAATCAGCCAGCACTATTTGGGGTCCGGACACTGCAACTGCCAAACTGAAGCTTGACACTTCCCAGCATGGCCTGGGACAAGTCTCCTCATGATAGACTCATTTCTCAGGGACATACTTTGGGGAGCTGAACATACCAAAATGAACAAAGCACTATATGGAATTTCCTATTTTACAGGACAACAGTGATTACAACTGTTGCAAGTAATGAATATTTGCACTCCATTGTGAAAATGAGGACTACTAAATAATATCTGTGTAATCACTTTTACATAATTGATGTGTGCATAGAAAAAAATAATCTTATAAGAGATTCACCTTTCCTGCTCCCAGCAGCTGCAGTCAGTATGACACCAGCCAAGAATGCAAAGGGCTGAATTGCTTCTGGAGACAGGAAAATGATTTATATATTTTTAAATAATTCATGTGAAAGATATAAAAAAGCTTATAACCTAAGAATCAAATGAGGTATAGAGTAGATGGTCACTGGGGTTTTATTATGATACCTCTAAAATATGTATATGGTCCAGAGATTTACAAAAATCCCACTTTTACAACAGGCACAAGGACAGAGATACAAAGAACAACAAGTCTAAACCCCCATTTTCCATCCTTACTGCTAAAAAAAAAAGAGTTGTTTTTATTATCCCTTAATAAGTTTTAATCCATTAGTGGCTCCCTTCTATCACAGCATACAAATAAATCAGCCTTTCATTGCCAGAGACCTTTACAGTACTGTTGTTGTTCATTTACTCTCTTAGCTTTCTGTGTGTGCTGGGCATATCCTAGACATGCCAGAAGGACCTACTTGCCCTAAGAAACTCCAGATCAAAGAATAAAGATGAAAAATATTCATCAGAGGCAGCAAGAAGGGTCTCAGAGATAAGCAGTAATGATGCAATGTTCAAAAATTTTTGAAAAAAAGATCTTTAGAGCTGAAATGCGTTTTAGATTCAGTAGCAACTTCAGCACTCAGAGTAAACTTGTGGAAGTGCTGCAGGGCTTTAGGGATGTGTTTTCCTGGTTCATCACGATGCTTGGCTCCCTGTGTTTGCTCCTTGGTTTTGGACACAGAACTTGTCTGCCAGCAGCACCTCCCGGTGCCCAGATGATATTCCCACATGAGCAATTTCACAAAGAAGGAAATGAAAACCCAGTTCTGACATGTTTTGCCCAAGGCTACCAAGGGATTTACTGCCCAGTGCAGATTAAAACCCCAGAACGCTTCTTGCACTGCGACTGTTTTTAGTACAGACGTCTCCTGCCTCCACCGAGCTCTCCTGCACATGGAGGGCAAGATAAGTTTGGAGACTCTTGGTTTATTGATTTTTAAACCCACAAAATGTTCTGAAATAGCCCCAGTATTTGCTTCCTTACCATCTACTGCTACATTGCTAAACCTTTACTTTTCATCCTTTTCTGTAAATCTTTTCACACTCAAGATGGTGAAGATGCAGCAGCAACTACTAGGACTACCAGAAGTCCAGTCTCAAGTTCCCACAAGGAGAAAACTGGGCCACAGCAGCAGCAAGGTGCTGCCGTAGTTATAAAAATTAATTAGGCGCTGTGCACTATAAAGCTTCTCCATCCCTTCACAAAATGAGTCCATGGTGTGTTGGGAGGGAAATCAGTGGGAGGATCTGTTGGTGATCACTATATACCAGTAAAACATGGTTAATGTGCATCAACAGTTGCCCACTGCACTAGTTACAGTGCGTAGCTACAAGTAAGTCAAGTACTTTATTTGTGTAATTACAAGGAGCCAATCCCTGGGGGTCATACAAATAATTCAGTATACCAGCTAAAAATGAGCTTTCTGAGAACATTTACACTACTACGGTCTGATGGGATGCAGAGTTCTGGAAAATAAATGCCAAAGGGGATGAGAAAACAGCTAAAGCTAATTTATTTTTTAAATCAAGTGAATATTAGCATCTTTTTGCCTATATTTGCTCAGCTTTAATGAATTACATCTTTGCTTCTTCATTGCTATTTCTTCCATCTTAGGCACTATATCCTCATTTGAGGAATTCTATCCAAGGCTCAGCACAACTGCCAAGGAGTGAAATACAGTTATGATAAATCCCTTAAAATACAGCTAAACTGCACTGCACGTGGGAGGCACGTTTGTCCCTCATATGAATGGACAGCGCTTTCACGGAGCTTCTAAAAAAATAACCTCTGTTATTAAATTAATCACCTTCTGTCAAGTGGCAGAGTGACAAGAGAGAAAATTTACCTGGGTAATAACTCAGCAACAAAGGCACATACAGAGAAGGAGGAAATTGGGTTGTTGCAGACACAGCAATAACATCGTGAAGCAAAATCCAATATTCGAAGAGATAAAAGTTTTCCGTCCCAATATTCCTCCATGACAGGTATGAAAGAGTATGCATAAGAACAAGGGGGAAAGATGAAAGACAGCAGTAAAAAATGCCTTTGAAAAGTGAGCTAACAGGTAATTAATGCCTCAAAAGAAAGAAAGATCAGAAAACTTGCACAGATACAGATCTCAGGAACATACACTTTGGGTCCTCTCCGTTTAGTTTTGCTAAATGCTCTGCAAAGGTGATGCAGGAGATGCCAGCCAAGGGGCTTTGTCTTCCCCCGGGTGAAGCCTCCCCATTTCCACCCACCTAGGAAACGAACAGGTAAATGGGGGCAAGCAGAGTATTAAGGTGGCAATGGGGGTGACGAGCCAAGGCAGAAACAAAATGTGTAGCAGTGACATGTTTTCTAACAGCAATGACAGATTTTAATAAGCAAGCTATTCTTCAGTTTTGATTTGAGGTATATATAATTAGGTAATGTGGGTGTTGAGTGATAAAACCCACAAGAAATACACAAATTAAAAGAACTGATTTTTAGAAACCACGGTCTGTTTCATACTAAATGGCGTGACCTATTTTTATTGTATTTGAAAAATAAAAGGAATTTTTCATCTCTTCTTCAGCATGGAAAGATATATTTGGGACAACTGACACTGCTCTTTAAGGCCTCCTCTTTCAAAACGTTAAGAACCTCTATTTGTGGTTTGATTTCTTTTACTGTTAACTGGCTTATTCCTAGGAGAGGTGACATCTACCTTGTCTTTTCCGTATTTTCCAGTGATTACTTTCACAAACTTCAGTACAAATTTAGTTAAATATTTTCCTGTTCCAGATTTGAATAAAAATGGGGAAAGCTAGAAAAACTCTATGTCCACTGACTACAAGCAAGAATTTACATTGAATTCCAAGAAAGTTCTTTTGAAGGGAATACGGCTGCTCAAAAAATAAGGACTTTTTGATCCTCTCCAAATTTTCAGGCATTTGTCCACATGGAAAGTTCTTTCCTCAGGCTATGAAAGTGAAGCATCTAGTGTAATTTCCTAAGCAGCCTGGAAGAGTTTGTACTCTTCACTATCACCACTATCGGTCTGAACACGGAATCAATAGGGCACCTGCACAAAATACATATTTCTATATATCTCAGGAATTTAATCAATTCATTTTAAAATAAGATAGATTATCTTAATCAAATTTATAATGTGAAGTACTTTGGTGTGAAGGACAATGTCTTGTTCTAGTATCTTCACAATCTTTCATATTGGCCTCCACTGGCCACCAACTCAGTAATTACCTTTTTAAGAGCAAGTTATCAGCTCTTAATTATATAAATGTTATGTAATGACAAATCTTTATCTATCATATTAACTATGAGCAAAAGCACAGTATTATTATTTCCCCAGAAATCCAGTCCATCTACAGAGGATGACCAAAGATAGTTGTTATTAAAAACACTATCAAATACACATCTTGGGAGAGATAAATCTCTTGTCCTATACCCCACATAAAAGCACTGACCAACCTCTTCCAAGTCCTCTATGCAACGTGTATCCACTTTAGCACAGTGGTGAGTGTCCCCGCCTGCCATGCGGGAGACCAGGGTTTGATTCCTACCGGGTAGGTAGTGGTATGGTTGGAGACTCGATGACCCTTGTGGGTCCCTTCCAATTCACAATAATCTGTGAATCTTCTCTGTGTCACACTTAATCAGCATGTGGGTTTCTGCCTGCTGTGCCATCCCCAGCTGGGGCCCTGCAGAGCCAGGGCTGCCATGAGATGTGCAAACCCCTCAACAGGCTTCTCTGAGGCCCAAGTGATCCTCAGACACTCATTCATTTATTTTTGAAACATCTCTATCAAATGATAAGATGTCGTTACAGCCAGTATAAACAAATTTAGTCCCATGGGAAACACTAGGACTATAAAACTTGTTCTTATTTCAAATCACCATGAAAAATATCAAAATCTTGTGCAGAAATCATCTCTTGATATTCTTAATATGCTGTTATAATTTAGGCTATTATACAATAAAGATTTAAAGATTGAATAAAGAATTTAAGATTTAAATTGTAATTTTGAATTATTTTTTTAGCCATAACACAAACTTTATAAATAAAAACCTCTAGCTCTTCCTCTGGATCCAGCCATCTATCTCCCAGCTTTCTCTCCTGAACCCTATTTTCCTGAAGTCTTTGTTTATCCTTGTGAATGAACAGCCCTGTTTTACAGAGGTCTTTATACAGCACCTCATCCAGAGGATCCCTGATCCTGGTTCCCCAAGGATCTTCCTCAAGCTGTCGTCCCTTCGAATTCATAATAGCAGTGATTAATAAGAATATAAAACCCGCAGCAACAAGAGCTTAGTGGGAATGCTATACTTTTAAATGAAAGCTGATTACTCTCATCTGCTCCTTCTGGCTAACAGTGAGCTGTAATACTTCTTGATTCTGTCTGCTTTACTGCTTGGCTTTTTGTAGGGAAAGAAACAATCACTTTTATAATTAGGACTATGAAGGCAAAATATCAGCATTTGTAGTGACCCCAAAGCTATAAGGAACTCAGGAACAGGCATTTTTGCCAAAAATCTGCACAAATTTTTCCTTTTTATTTCAATGCCTTTTGACTCAACATGCAATTGCACCTGTGGAGAACCTGATGAATCCTCACATCCCTCTGCTGGATTAATTTTGAGCCCCAGTATCTCCAGGATTGAATTTAGTGGCCCCCTCTCAATCTAAGCAACCTAGCATCTCCCTGTGAGCCAGCTCCCTTGTTGGGATTGCTCCCAGTGGTGCATCCTCTGCACTGGTGTGGGATAAACCCCAACTCTGCTCCCAGCCTTTCCACCCCAGGAAGAGCGGGAGGCAGGGATGGGAAGCTGATTGCTAAAGGAAGAGGTCTCCTTTCACTGAAGCAAGAGGTTCTGTTCTGTTGCACTGAGGACAACACCACCTATTCAAATATTTCAAGGACTGTATAGAGAAAATGCTATTTCAGGTCAGAATAACTCTTTCGGGGGGTAAAAGCCCCTTTTAGCCCAGTGTGGTAATGCTTCTGTGTGCAGGCACTGAGCTCACAGCACTGCCATATTCAGACAGGCTTAGTGACCTTCACAGCTATGCCTGCAAGATGCTGCAAGCAAAAGCCAGGAGCAGTAGGAAATGGACTGCTAAGTGTCTCATTAAGTTCCATTAAAGGGTCTAACCACTGTCCTTGGATTGACTGTCAGATGGAAAACATCTGTTTTATTTAATGATTTCTACTGACACTATTCAGATCCCAGCAAGTTTGAAATGTTGCCCCTCCTGCACTTAGTGCACATTTCCCAGTTAAGAGCAGAGTGGTTCTTTTTATAGCAGAGTGGGAGATTTGCAGGAACTACTGTAACTCTGTTTTGAGGAAGATCTCCAGGGCTTGATCAACCTTTTCATAGCAAAAATTAATCTCAGTAAGAAAGACCAAAATCTTAACTCACACAGTAGTTTCCCAGATGAGCTCTGTCCTGGGCCTGCCTTCTCTTAGTCCCACCCACAGCACCTCACCAGAAGGCTGCAAGACCTGTCCAGAGGCTCAGTGTGCAGAGACGGAGACACTTCTGATTATCACCAGGGCAAAAAAGGACAGATTCACAGAATTACTTATGAAGAGACTGGCCTGGAAGAGAAAGCGCATTGTCTGATATGCAGGAGACTGTTTCCCACAGGAAAACACTTTCTGGGAGGCTGTAACTTAGCCCTTATCACTTCTTGATGTAAAAAGAAAATGCTTTTACCAGCTAATGGCTCAGAAAAGTGCATGACTGGTTACTGTAACCACAACAACATACTCAGGAGCAGTGAGACAGAAAACGAAATGCCCGATAAGCATATGTTGTTTTTAATAAAGAATGACGTAGTGCTAAGTGGACCACACCGTTTCCAAGGCTGCTCGGCAAAAGCTGAACATGGGCAACCCAGCACTCTCGGGATGCCTCGCTGTGCCCCATCCATCACCAACTGCAGCATCTCCGCAGCCTTCTCTCCCCTGTGCATCCCACCCCATGCTGCAAAACAGGGCTGACACCTCCTTTCTCTGCTTTCCATACATAAACTGCTCAGGTCTCCCACTCCCCAGCACAAGGCCATACCAAATTCAGTGCTTAATGTACTTCCTGGGTACTTAGGACTAAGATCATTTGGTCAGAACTGAGATTTGGAAAGGCAATTTTGTTCTGGCCTCACATTAACTCATCATTTATTACACTGTAAGATCAGCTGCGTATTACCAATATTCTGAGGTCTGAAAGCCCCAAGCACAGACGTACCACAGACTGACAGTAATTTATTGTGTAGAACAGCTGAGATGAGATTGGAGGAGAAGCGCTACCATCCAGGTGGCTTTCTGACTACAAGAACAGTGAATCAGACATCAGTAATTTAACAGCCTTCCTGTGAAATTGTGGAAAAGGGGGGGATGCTGGCCCTCACTCTGTCTGCTGCTCCCTGGGAGGCAGGGAGGAACATGTCCATAACACAGACTTCAAAATATCACTGCCTAACATGAGGGTTATCCTAAGCAGGTCCTAAAAATATCATGCTTACAGACTGCAGCTGAAACAAACAAAATCCCCTTTTTTTCTGCAGCAAAACCTTGGTAGATCCTGCTCATGGCTTCCTTGCTGTGACATCTCAGCACAGGGAAATTAACTCAGTGGGCAGCCCTGCTCAATCCCAGGTTGTCCGGTCATGATAGAAGACCTTCCTCCAGGTGCATTTCATTCTTTCACCTTGAAGAAGTGGGTAAGGTTAGTCTTAGGCACAAACCATAGGCAGGAAGTAATGTCTAGAGTAAAAAGAAGTTCTCCTGGCAAATGAAACCTCAAATAAACCTGAGTCAACACTCCAGAAACCACCAAGTTATGAAGATGCTGCTTGTTCTGGTTCAACAACCACCACCTTAATTCTTTCCTGCAACAGAAATGCAATTCCTTTATGGGAATGGTATGAGAAACACAAGCTCAGGCAAAGGTTTGAATGGCAGTGGGAATCCAGCTCCAGAGTGATGGCTCCTATGGAGGAAATGGGCTCAACGAACAGCGGAACAAATAGCAACAGACAAGAATGAGATGGAACATACAGAGAAAAAATATGTTGCTTCATTTAAATGAGAAAATCACTATTATTGAATTACCACCTTCTTTAGCTAGTGCTGAGCTGGTTTAACCTCCACCAGTGCCAATATACCAATCCTAAACGCAGTGCTAATGTGACATGAAAGGATATAGGACTGTAATGAAGCCTGGTTTCTCTGAGCACTTCCATCCAGCTGAGAAATGCTAATGCAATGTTTTTATTTAACCTCAGTATTTGGACCTCAATTTTGAGAGGGTGCAAAAGCAACTGCTGCTTTCGCAAAATCAAGTCTCTGATAAGATGTTGCAGGTTCCACACCATTTCCTGAAAGGTAGATAAGGACAGCTTGGACAACTCACATTCTGGGCAATGGTGACTCAGAAAATTTAACCCTGGGTAGAAAAAGCATATTTAATGCAAACTCAGCAGTTGATATGGAAAAGTAATTCTAGTACGGAGATTAAAAGTATTTTAAAGTCTCATAAAAACAATTAAAAAAAAAAGCACTTAAAACTTTGTATTGAATCTAGCTACACCACTGGCTTCCTTGCTTTTAGGGCTAGACTTGTACAGCTCAATAGGTCAGACCAAAGGTTTGAGCAGAGCACTCTGTGCTCCAAAAATACCATTACTTCTACAAGCTGCTGGATCAGCATTTCTATGCTCATGCCAAGGACTGGAGGGATATCACACATGCTGGCAGCAGCACAGACTGGCAGAGGGGCAGTGCTGGCACTAAAGATGAAGCACAAGTGGTGGCTGCAATGTGCTGGGGACTTGTGTTTTCAACCACTCCCCGGTAGGCAAGCCCTGGGGCGTGTCCACTTTTTCTACTTACATCATTCTCTTCCCCTTGGTGAAACCAAAACTTCTGTGTGTACAGAGTTCTGGAAATCAGGCTGCAGACTTGAAGACACGTCTCCCACCCACACTGTGAGATTTAGCCAAGGAGAAGCTGATCTTGGGCAGTCTGGGGTGTCATGAGCTGACAGCAGCATTGCTGCACTTGGCACTGTGCTTGCTCAATGTATAAAAATAATAGAAATTTTCCTGAAGATTTTAAAACTTTTTTATCACAAGCTACAAATGTTGAGACAAAAATCAGCACGAAAGTCCAAATCCTTGTCTATCATGGACTAACCTTTTGTAAAGCGTTATAAATGGA
The DNA here is from genome assembly GCA_013390025.1 of Pitta sordida. Lineage (NCBI taxonomy): Eukaryota > Metazoa > Chordata > Aves > Passeriformes > Pittidae > Pitta > Pitta sordida. The sequence goes on along the minus strand of WEKX01008949.1, from coordinate 299,495 downwards.
TCCTTACCATCAAATGCAACTTGGTTCAAGGGGAAGGTTTGATAGCATACCTAATTTAGGCTGGAGGAAACAGCCTCTGTCCTAACCCTCTACTCTCATATTTCACACCACTTTGACAATCTCAAATATTTTTCACTTAAGTCGATGCTTTTTCAGGAAAATTTTAACATGTACCATCAAATTATCTTCAAGTTGAAGAATATCTGAAAGGTGTGCATTTCACCACAAAAACATCCCCAAAATATCTGCTATTACTTCTGAAGTCTGAGTGAAGTTAGAAACTTTAGGGAACATCTTTGTTAAGCTTGGTAGGGAAAAAAAATCAAGCGGGATGAACTACAGTGAGAATCCTTTGTCATCAGTGTGTTCGGTGGCAGCTGCTGGGATCTGAGACGAGCCTGGCGTTTCAGAACTCATCTATTCCCAAAGTGCCCAGCCACCCCACTAGGAATTTTCTAGGATAAAGGGGTTATTACAGAGTAATTCCTGCCTTTTGGAGGTGCCAAGACTCAGCCTGTCGGAAGGGCTGTGCACTCTGAAGGCACACGAGATGCCTGGGGACAGATGGGGCAGCTGCCACCAGTCTCTGTCACTTGCAGCTCACCGTGAGCCCTTCCCAGGGCACTTGTTTAACCTCCAGGCCCTTGCTTGGAGACACGAGCGCTGCCTCACAAGGGGCGGATTAAACGATTTCGCAAATAAATAAGTAATGAGTGCCCGTGTTGAAAGGCTGTGGTCCCGGCCTTCTCACTGCAGGGTGAGCAAAGCCCTCACCCTCCTCCAGTGCCCTGGATTGACGCTGCCTCTGGGATCTGCACATGCAGCGACAGCATCTTCGTGAGGCTTTAGAATTAGAAAAACCCCACTGCCAGTTCAAACACTCCCTCTTTGGCTCTCCCACAGAGCTGCAAAGAATTTTGCAAATGTCTCTTTTCAGCAATTCTGTCACTACACTCAAATCCTAGTGGTGTTATGTTGGAAAGGACATCTCTTGCTCAAAATGAACAACTCGTTTTCAGGTAAACTCATTAATTCTTTACTGAAAAGTCAGATAAAGGATTTGCAAGTTGGGGGGTTTTTTGGTGGCAGAAAACTATGCAGCGGTCTTGCTTGTCACAGACAGGTATAAAAAACGGTTTAAAATTTCCTGTGCAAAACTGATCTGCAGACCAGAAGGAAAAATATACATACGCACACAGGGAGATAATATACATGTTTTGGAGAAAATTTATTTGTTCCAAGGGGAATTATTGAATGTTTTAGACTCATGAGAAAAGAAGACAGAAAATGTGGCCCAACTGAATCCTCATTACTAATTTCTGCATTCACCTGACTCTGTGTGTCAAAGTGTTCAACCTCCATCACAGATACTTTACCCACCACTAATTAATTCTCTCCCAGCACTCCTCTTTCTCTCAGCAATTTTCTACATGAAAGAAAAAAAAATTAAATTAATACTTTTCCCAGCTATACTTAGGTAAGAATAATCCAATCTCAGATGTGATGGATGGCTGTCTGATCTGTAATATACTTGCTATATCATATTTTATCTTATTCTGCTTGCTTTCTTTCCCTGCTTCTGCTGCTTTATTAATTCATTCTCTCTGACTTTCTCATTTAGTCGTTCTCTGCTCAGTTTCAAGCCTTATTTTTATCAGTGGATTTTTCCATAACTCTTTTTTTTTCCCCTTGAAGAAAATAACAAACATAAGAGTGCCCAAGCCCCAGTCAGACTTTCAGACTTCAAAAGCTTGCACACCTTTGCTAGCAAGCAGCTCACTTTTTGCCTATTTTCACGTATTTTTTAACAAGCTGGCTTTCGAATAAAATGACACTGTTTAAACGATACAGCTTCTTTTTGGCAGAGATGATCACATTCCTAAGCAGTTCATCCAAAGGCTTTGCAAAAGCAATTCAAGCATACCCTTTTATCTGAGAGAAACGGACTGTTATTGCCCAGATGCAAACACATTCTGATGCTGATTTAAACAGAGCTCATGTAACTCTGTGCTTTGCTGTGAAAGGCTAAGGATCACTAGGGCTTACACCACATAGGCTTCCTAGCCATGGCAATTTTAAATTACCCAAAATATATATGATTTGATTTGAATATGTATGCCTGCCATTCTCACTTCAAATTGAAAATTGCCTTTTTTATAAAATATGCCTATTTCAAGAGAAGTGTCTGAAAAAGAAAAGCCCTTTCAAGCCAGGGTGTCCTCTGAAGCAAGTGGGAGCAGAAACAGGTTTTAAAACTACTCCTTTTGTTCCAAAATGTGGAATGTATTTTGTTATTTTTATAGTCACACACTTGCCATTGGCTCCAGTAGGCTTTGAACCAGGCTTGTAAGGATTTTGGGAACAGGAAGGAGGGGGCGATGGGATGTAAATCTGTCCTCTCTACTGGCAAAGAGAGGGATGTACGTAATAAATTCTGGAGGGAAAAAAAGAAGGAGAAATGTAATAAATAAAATACTGAGAAAAGTAGATGTTACACCAGGGGGAATGACAGGAGGAACAGAAAATATAAGTCAGTTGTAGAGAAAAGTAACAAGCTGTTTATAAAATAGATGTAATAAGAGAAGAGTGAGCTACTGAATTTAGGGAAAATCAAGAACAGTCTGCTGCTACTCTAGGAGAGGAAACATTCTGTTTGGGAGGCAGTAACCTACCCTTTGCTCCCTCTCCCTAGCTAGGTGAGGACAATGACAGAGAAGAAGTTTGGGTATAATCAACAGCCACACCAGATTTCTGTCCCACTGCTGAGGCTACAGGGTGATGCAGCGCAGACTGTATAAAAAAATCCCCCTCACACCCATGGGAACTGGTAAGCAAAAGCCACCAGTCCCTGTAACTTGAAACCTGCCTGCAATCCCACCAAAGCCAGGCCAGTGTCCTGTCCCGAGGGCAGAGACCAGCAAAGGTGAGCTCAGCCCAGTTCACCTTTAATGTAACTGGTACGGGACTTTACCTTCTCTCCCCAGTCTTAACAAACCCTTAGCCAACTTCACACGCATAGTCTCTCCTTTAAACTGGCTTTAGGCTTCCTCCTGAGTTAATGAGAAACAATTTCTGAGCTGCTCATCTAGAAAAGGGACCTTCTTCAAAGCCCTTTCCAGGTGCCATGTGCAAACAGTAGCAGATCCAGGTTCCCTCTTTAGATCTCACTTGTCTGCATTGGAGGACTGCTCTTGGGAGCTGTTTCAAAGGCTGAAGTGTCAGCAATCAGAAAGAAAAGAGGTGTGTGGGTGAGAAGTTACTAAATGCAAAACTGTCACTCTCTTTTCATTTACAACCCTCAGTATGCATGCGTGCAAAAAATATAGGGCTTATATTAAAAAGTTTTTACTCTTTGAGCACAAAATATCAAGGAAAAAGAGACTAAAATATTAGATGAAGCTGTGCAAGTCAGAATTCTTTCTAAACTATTTTTCATTTTTCATCAATAATTATATCTGTTAATAAGCCCTGAATTTGATTGCCTTTTATCATCTCAGGGAAGGGCACTGCCAGCAGACAGACATGTTTGGTTTGTTGACTGGTCAATGACAATAACGAAGAGGAGGGGATTTTTTTAGTCCCTCATCCACATAAAAGCTGTGCAGAGAATTAGTGATGCCTATCCCAGAAGAGCATTAGCTTAAAAAGCACCTGAGGGCAAGAGTGGAGATTCTGAGGTGTCAGGGTGTTCACAGCCTGGGCTCAACCGTGAGCTCCCTGGGGTGGAACAGGCACCCAAACAGTTGCCCAGTGACAACTGGGAGAGCTGTGTTTACTGATCTACTGAACTCATGCCCACGGTGGGAGTCCTGTGCTACAGGAATGAGGATACTCACAGGTGTCTGGGACACTCAGTGCCTGTACCAGCCTTTCATAATGCAAAATTTTGGGGAAAATGCATCGTTGCTCTTTAAGCAGTTTGCACTAGCCAAGAAGGGCACTAGCCAAGAAGAATGAAAACTTACCTCACCTGATGGGAAACCTGAATTCTGCCCCTTGGTCTCACTCAGTCTGTGCTTCAGCATGAACTCTGCTGCCTGGAGGTGCCTGGGACAAGTCACCTAGTCAGGGGACACCTGCTCACCAGCTCAGCAAGACATTTGCACATGGCCTGAGGAAGCTCAGGGGTCAGACATTACCACCATGCTACCATGATGCCCTGCGATAGCTGAGGCTCACTGAGCTGCTAAAACACTCTTGTGCTTGGACCAAAATGGAAAATAGCAGTGGGGCAGAGGTAAAGCATGAAGGACTGAAGGTGGAATAGGTCTTTAACAGACACCCCTAACTTTTAAATGAAATTACTTTGATAGTACGTTTTACTCTAAAAAAGGTCCAGGCACTGATGAGGGGCTGAACTTGCAAGCATTTCCCAAATGAGGAAGATGTTGAGCTTACCAGCAAGGATGCTGGAGGGTGCAGATGAAGATACTAAATTTCATTTGGAGGATTTTGGGAGTAGACACATGGCACCCAGCACCCAAAGGCAGAGGCTTATACACCTTGATGAATTACATCAGTGCACCTGGGTTAGCAAAGAAACACTTGCTACAGCCAACAGAGTAATGGTATCATCCAAATCCCTGAAAGATAAAATATACATGGGGTAAATGGTTCCATTTTTTATTCTGCAACATATTGCATTATGAAAGGACTTCTCAGATGAGATTTTGCAGTATAATGCAATAGGCTACATGAGGGAGATGGAAATTAATGAGAATGCCTTTCCTTTTGCAAAGAACTACAGTACTTTGACTGATATGATGGGTTTAAAGGAAAAGCTACACATTTAAAATACAGACACAAATGTATGCTTTCCCAGTTCTGAATCCTGGAAACAGAAATTTTGCAGGTTGATGCTGTTCTGTTGGCTCCCTGCTTGTAGGAGCAGGGCCAGAGCTAGGAAGATAAAGCATACAAAATGACTTGGAAATGCTTTTATGATTAAAATTCTTGCCTGTCTTACAACACATCTTTGCTTAGGATTGGAATTTAATCTTTGTAGTAATGGTGAATATAGCTAAGGTTCCTACAGGTTTTGACTGCAGATACTGCCCTACTCCCTGATTTTTTGTCACCTTTACCCATTACAAGCACCAACACAGGTAAGTGGAGCTGTGGCATGGCACAGAGCCAAAGGAGTGAACGACTTCCAAATAGATCAGCTCTCTGGATGCAGATTGCCTATTAAATACTGTTGTACAGTAGGTAACATAGCCAAAAACACCGATTAAATCAACTCCTGGCCTCTGGACAAACTCAGTATTTCAACGAGACTTCTCTGACTGTGACCCTTCTTCCCATGAGAGTGGTTGGAATACAGACATTGCTCTTGGTTATATCCTCAGTGACACTCAACACACTGGAGACAACCAACAACCTTGTACTCAATCTGCTATGCTTTGTCAGAACTGTGTAACGTGTGTTCATGTTAGTAGGACTAGAAGCAAATATATCATCAGATACTCAAGCCAGCACAAAACCACCATACATACACTTCAGGGAACAAGACAACATTGTTCTAATGACCTTCTCTTAGATAAATTTTGTAAAGAATTAAATGTAAATAAAGTTCTCCAAAATACCCTATTTGCTTTTCAATGGTTTGTTGTCATTGACATTCACTTCCAGTGAAAAAGAAATAGGAAATAAAGAATATAAAAGACAAAATTACAATCTGAAAGGTTTTTAACTGGCTATTATCTATGCTTAAATAAAACTACAGCTTTTGAATCACCATGTTTTCTACCTACCTTTTCCTTCTGTACCAATTACTAAATACATGTACTCTCCAAGGCCCTATGGAATACACTTCACTGTTGTGCTGCAGTAAAAAAAAATCATAATACATCATCTGTTTGTAACATGATTCATTACAGTTGAAATGTACTGTCCAAATAGTGTCTCAAAGATTTTTTCCCAAAGTACTTCATAGGAAAATTGTCTTATTTAAGAGGAGAAAAGTAGATGAGCAGGTGAATCTCAATTTGCAACCTACCAGATGTCCTTGAGGACATCTATCCCCACTGATAAAAATAAAAGCAGTGATTTCTGAAATGTAAATATCCTGTGCTTGCTGCCAGTCAAATATTCATGGAAATATTATACAGAATTTGGAGGAGAGTCACTGAACTAGTAAAGAAGCTTTAACAGCCAAGCCAACACAATTTTAATATGATATAAAAAGACCTGTAGGCTTTCAGCTACTATCCATCCTCTTGGCAACGACAGCACGAACCACTGGATCTCCAGGTCTTGGGAAAGGTTTCTTCTTCCACATCCTCTGATAACAACTAATTGTGCATCAATGACTGGGCCTTAAAGAGGTGTATTTTATCTTTGTCCAGGCTTAGATGACTGTCCACACATTTGCATGTCAAGATGTTTGCTATATGGACTACTTGGAGCCTACTAAGGACAAAAGTATCATAAAATCATCAAGGAACAGGTCAGCTTGAAGAGTAATAGGATTTTTGAGTGGTTGCTTCCCTTGTCCACATGACATGCTCCTGGAGAATTGTAGAAAGGAAAGCAGATCCAAGGGGAGTGGAAAGGAGCTGGTAGAGAAGGGCATGCCTCACCTCCTGCCAAAAGCTTACAAACACAGCCTTGCAAGTAAAAATACCAGTGAGAAAACCTGACCTCCCTGGAGTCAGCAATGGCTGTGACACTGGCAGGCCAAAGCATGGCCAAGCACAGAATTTCATTATTCTGTGTATCGGGGTCTCAGTGATTCATGTTCAGTGATTTAAAAAGCAGAGGACATGAAAGTATTACTGCTGCTCTTATCCTTTCCATAGGATGCAACCAAACTATCAGGATGAGTTCAGCTATTTTTAACCAGCTTCTCTCCCTGTCCTACAAGACCTGTGTGAGCTTAACTGCATGAGAACAGAGCTGGCCCACGGACATTTAGGGCTTGCTTTGGCTGAGCACAGATAAGATTTAGCTGCAGTATTTAGTTCCTGATTTAATCTCAGATCTTTCCTCATCTCTTTTTTCAATAATGCCTGAGCTGTTGAGATGTCAGATTTTGCTGCAAGCCAATTTTGGAGCTGTTTGCACATTATGCATAATATAAACCCATATACAGCTATTTCATCAGTTTTGAGAAGAGGCTGAAAATACTCACGTTTCCTTCATTGGAATCGCTGTGACAAAAGGTCAGGACACCTGGGCTCAGTCTGAACCTTCCAGCACCACCTGTGACGGTGCATTTTGGTACAGCCCCCCTCACCCTCCTCTGTAGCAACACCTCCCCAGGAACAGGCAGGAATCAGAGCAGCCTGGCTCACACCTACCCTGTGTAGTGGCAGCATCCTCAGCACCAGCCAGTGCAGCATCCTGTGCACTGTGCCCCTCAAAATCTGGGGTCAGGGAGGAAACTTGGTGAGAAAGGCCAAACAACTTCACTAGGGGCAGCTTGCTCATGCTTGACAGTGAAATGAGCTCTTTCAAGCTGTACCACCACTCAGTACAGTGCTCTTTGTATTGTGCTCGCTGTAATACAGGGTGTCACACAATACCAGCTACTGAAAAACACTTGGTAAGTGACAGCGTGACATGAGTAGTGATAAATGCTGATGTGACCTGTTAGGAGAGAAAGCAAGGTGTACAAAATTAATGCTTGGAGAGGTGGGTACCAGGACTGTTTGAAATGTGGCCCTTCACAGGCTTTCTTTGATGGTTCCAGCTGGGTATTTTCATGTCCCAGTGGAACCCTTCCTGCACGAGCAGTGTGCTCTGAGGCAGTGACCAAGGACACTGCAATAATCTGGGCCTTCCCAGAGCTGATGGAATTAGAAAAAGGCTACAGTCACTGCTGAGTGTCTGACCAAACCCCCTATCATTTGCTACTTGAATGTAAAAACAAATCATTGGTGGGTAGGTTGATGGATTCTGGATGTGGATGTGAACGAACCCTGTGAATGTAAATCACAAAAAAAAGTGGGGTTTCTAAGTAGAAATACAATTCTTTACTCTTAATATCCCAATTAAGAAATACAGTCTGACCACAAGGCCAGCTCTCACAAGAATATCTACTGAGTAGGCATGGCAGCTTCTCATATGTGATGGACTGGAAGAAGCTTTCAATGAGGTTCAGGTATTATCTGGTGACGGCTGGCCTGCTTGAACATACCTTTTCAAGCAGAATACTCTGTTTCTAACCAGCCATAACAAAGCATTATTCAGACCCAGTCTTTCAGAGATGATACAATCAGCCTTAGGGGAATGATTGCTTCCTTCTGAATCTAACACACCAATGTGAGCAACTGACTAATATCTCCACACCAGCAGATAATGTTGAGGAAGGACTGAATGAGTCAGTAAGAACATATAAATTATGAACTGAAATTTAATTTGTGCTATGAAGTTAAAACACAGAGCCACCCTTGCGGTGATTTCTTCTTGGAAATGGAAAAGAAAAAACCAAGTAAACTGTCTTATGTCCAGATTGAGCCTGAGCCAAAAGTTTTACATGTAGACAGGCTGGGACTAGGAAAAAAGCCCTGAGTTCCAGCACATACCTATTTCTGTTGTGTTGATTGGAAGCTTCCCTGGCCCCTGCTCCAAATCTCGGATGAAGTTTTATTCCTGGTTCCAGTACATAACTATATAAAGCTCCACAACACCACTTAGCAAAGGCTTAAGTTAATAATAACTTAATTTCACCAACACCACCTGACTCAATAAAAAAGTACAGATTGAATAATTGCTGTATCAAAAAGTAAAGGCCATAACTATCACAATTACTCACATTAACTCCAGTTGTTTCATAAGCAATGCAACTGCTGTTTAGAAGACTCTGAGAGCCAGAGGGAAACAAAACAGCTCAACCACAGAAAGCTCGGTATCAAATGAGAGGGAAAAAAATCACTTGTCTTCGTTTGCTGTCAATCTTGTGATAATAAAATGAAGGGCTGCAAGTGCAGAGGGTTTGCCGTTGGGTAGCAAATGAAGCTTCAACAGATGATTCACAGCCAAGCCAGAGTGACTGCACTCATCCTCTCCCTTAACAGCACAAAAATAAGCTGAATTCCTTAGTACAGGTACTGTATTCCCAAGCCATTTGCAGATGAAGAGTGCCTCTTTCTCAGCTGAAAATTCAAGATTCTTCATGGATTCACCCGGGGGAAATCACCCTATGGCCCCTAAACACAGTCCTGTCTGGGTCTGTGTAAGAGCTGCTGCATAAATGCAGATTTAATGCTATCAGATCAATGCTGCTCAGGAACATAAATCATCAGTGCAATAACTATTAGCTGATAAGCAGGGAATACCTTTTCCCTGCCACTGCTGCTGGACATAATTCTGGGAAGAAAAAATCTATTTATTGTTTAGTTGTATGAGCTATGAGTTATTTATAATAAATTCTTGCCATCCTGATACTGTTCCTACAAGGATAATTAAAGAAAATATAAACTGTTAGTACATAGCTTTGAGAGTACAGGTGTTTTCTGGCTTCTCACTGATTAGAAATGCAAATTTGGAAAACAATTAACTAATGTGGTAGAAATCAACGATTCGCCTAAAGCTCCTTCAGGTCTTTTCTACCACAGCTGCAATAATTTCCCTAGGAAAAAGCCTAAGGAGGTCTCTGCTGAACACAACTGCCCATGGTGCAAGCTCCAAGTCTCTCTGTCTAGAACACACATTAAATCTTGGTTTCACACAGAGGCAGCTAAAGCATAAATTAAAGTCAAGATTTTCAAAAATAGGTGAGTGATGCTGGCTCCGGTCTCATGACGCCCAACACTGGTATCACAAACAGTCATCCCGGATCATCTGTGACACCAGGCGTGCACTGCCTTCCATGGAAAGGTGTCATGAGAAAGCAGCTTATCCTGGCTGGTGAACCTTATCAGAGCACTCCTGGTGCTGTGATAGCACTGCAGAAAGAGCTGCTGCCAATGCTCCCCCGTACCTGCAGAATGAAAGATTTTCACAGGGGGTTGCCAAGAAACTTCAAGTGCTAGAAGCAAATGTCCAAAAGTATAAGGCATTTGAAGAGAGGGATAGTTTGTGAAAAGAACAACTCTCAGTTCTGCACTTGTTGGGTTATTTTGTATGAAAGCATTAGTCTAGCTACTGCACGAAGCCTTGGGCATTCAGTTCCAGAGAAGGCTCCAAGTCAAGGGCTCAGGTCTTGCCCAAGACACTGAACAAACTCTCTGGGCATCCAGGTCTGAGATCTGCTGCTCTCCCTACTCCTGATGACTGTTCCAGGTCTTGGGACCTGTCTCCCAGCAAGCAGGGATTTTTTCATTCACTAAGTTTTACAGGCCTCGTAAGTGTTCAGTTCATTTTTTAACGACACAGAAATCTCATGTTGCAAATCAATGACCGTCTTGTTCAGATCCTGAAAATTTTACTCATACAAATTAATTCTTCCTCTGGCAGGCAGTCAATGAAACTGCTTGCTTGTCTAAAGATTACTTACACGAGAAAGGGCTTGCAATATCAAGCCTATTAAACTCTTAGTTTATCAGGTGAAGGGAACAGATCTGCACTTCAAACTGTGTCTACTTCACTTAGAATTTCTTAGTTTTTTTGTTCTTTTTCAGATCATTCACTTATTTACTCTGAACTTACTGTACCTTCTCTCAGTGTCAATATGGCTCAGCTGGCAGCAGATGCTCCACTAGATCCGAGCACACTGGTGTGAAATAATGAGAATGGAATGAGAATTGATGTGAACTTCTGCTTGAAACCCGAGCTGAAACCTTCATATTAATGAAACTCTGCTTCTAATTTGTGCACCAGCTCCACAAGATACCCTAATTTTTGAAATACTTACAGTTTAGTCTGGAAGGTCTTCCAGTTAATTTGGAGGACATGAGTACTGGCAGGGTGAGGAACAGCCCACTCTTTGCAGATTGCTAAACCCATTTTGTTAAACATTAGGTTCTGGGGCTCTCATTCGAGGAAACGTGCTTGCAAGTCCTTTGAGGCTTGCCCATTCCCAGTCAGCTCAAATGTAAGGTCCCACCAACACTGAAGTTCACTGCTGTCTCCTAACAGGGTTTTAACATCTGAAAATGCCCTGGGGATGAGGATGGAGGGTCTAAATCAATCTGTCATTTATGTGCATTCAAAGTAATCAGAGTAAGGAAAGGGGAAGACTGCTTGTGCTGTGCTTCTGAAACGAGCTCTCTGATTTTTAGATACCTCCCGAGGCTTTAAATAAACAGAACTGTACTTCACCAATTATCATGCCTGTTTTGCTTAGCTCCCAGCAGATTTCATTTTAGAAAACTGTACTGCTCAATATTCAGAGCTGTTTGGGTAAAATTACAAAAATGAAAAACAATGTGATGGCACCTGTACCATCCACAGAATGTAAAATATCAAGGGCCTTATCAGTTCAATTATTTAAACCATCCAATTTGATAGTAAAAGCTATTATATTGGCATTATATTCGAAGACTCCCTAATTCATTCTAAATTTTGGATTCCTTTGTTAATCTTAGATTGCCTAATGAAAACAGTTCAGTACGGAAATGCAAGTTGCTAGATACAACTTTCATTAAACAGACTTTTTTCTTTCCCAGGAACTCAGCAGGTTTAACTCTGAGCTTATCTATGGAAAAAAGTAATTTCTGAAACAAAGGTTTCAAGAGCATAATCTAAATATGACAACTTTTCCATTTCTTTTTTCCCTTTATAGGTTCTGTACCACACACAAATTCTGCTTTCTTGGACTCATACAGGTGTCTCTGGTTTCAGTTCTGAGGAGCCATGCCAAGAGGATGGCATTTAGACTGACTGAAGTAACAGTTTCCTTTGGAAATGCCCTCCACTTCTGCTGCAGCTCCCAAAAGCAACCATAAAACTCAGGGACTTGGGCATAATGATTCCTTTTACCTCCCCACTGACTCCTCACCTTTTTTTTTAGTAGTCTTTTCAAAAGAAGACTTTTCACTGCCACTGTGAACTTTTACAGTCAAGTTGGCTTCTCAGTTTTTTACATCTAATTCCTTGAAATAAAAGTTCAGCATAGAAAAGATGCATGTAATAGGTTTGCAAGGATGTAAATGGCCAGGAAGAAGTAAACATTTCTCTTGAGGCTGCCAAGTAGGAGCAGAACTGAATTCAGTGCCTCAGTGTAGTAACTACAGGGCTACACACAGATAAAAGACAAAGAAGTGTTTAATAAATTCACTCCTAGTACCCCCCACATGACAAATCTGTTGATGATGCCAGCATGGATTGATGGATAATGATTTTGGGGAACTGAACTGCCCTTTACTTACTTTTAGCACAAGAATTACTGAATTTTGTCCTGTTGCAACACTACTGCAACAGCCAAAGCTCCAACTCCTGTCCTACAGCAACAGGCACACACAAGACCAGGCACGGGAACACACATAAGCAGGAGCAGGCACACTCAGCTTTTCCTCCAGCCCATTCTCACCCCTGTCCCACACTACCACCACACCCTCTTTTTCTCTGCTAATCCTTAACTAACACTTCTGTTATTTCTCCTCAGAGCAGCAACCACCTCCTGGAAATTAACCCATAAACAAAACATCAACAGGAGGCAGCAAACGGGATGACCAGACAGGGCACATCTTTCTCATCTTGTTGGCTAACTGCAGATGCCTGTGGGAGAGTATGAGAAAAAGGGAATTTTATCTCCATATCCACATCCCTAGCCTCTGGTGAGTGATGATTACAGGGGACTTCTAAGCCAAACACAACATCATTGCATTTTTCTTTCAAGAATTTATCTAAATGGTTACCCACACAAATGATGGGATCCTCGGGATCCCATGGCAATGAGCTCTTCAGCTGAACGACATGCTGCGTGGAAAACACTTTCTGTGGATTTAATAAACGCGATGAGTCCTTGTATTTCAGTGTCATCCTGGGCTAGTTCCTACTCTAGTTTTGATTTTGTTTTCCCATGCCAACCCACTCCTGTTGGTCTGGGGAGCCCTTGGAGACCGTCTTTGTTTGCTCCAGCACCCTTGTTTAGATGTTCATCTTCAGATGGGCGTTTGCCGGCGGCAGCAGGCTGTGAGCGCCGTTGGGGTGAGCCATCTTGTCGGCAGGTTACAGAGCCAGAGTAACAAGGCAGAAGCTCTGCTGAGTCACTGTGACAAGAGCTGCTCATTAGCTCAACCTGCAGCACGAGAGGGAGGGGAAACCCTTCTGGGCTTCCCAGAGGAGTCAGACAGCTTTCTAGAAGGAAAGGCAAGCGCAGGAAAGAAATTGAGGTTTCATAATGGTGTTTTCTTTTAATTAAGCCACATTCTAAAGAAACAAGGTCAGTTTGGAAAGTGATCTTGCTTCTGATGTTGAAGATATTTCACACGTAACAGGAAAAATAAACAACTCAAAAATCCTCATAAATACTAAAAGCTGTGTTCTCCCAGCAAACTGAGCCCAGCTCTACAAGAAGCAGGCACACATGCTACTGGTGTGCAGGGACCTCTACACCCTCACAGGCATCTACACTACTGCTCAAAAGGTGTAGCACCTACACCTAATTCAGGAGAGAAAAGCAGCACATTTCTCCTCTGCTCTGCTGAATCACAGCAACATAATCCATCGTTTGGTGATCTGAACATACAAACCGAGAGGAACATGCCAAGAACCTGGCAATGCTCTTACTCTCACACTTTGTAACTCTCACCGTCTGCTCAAGTCCTTATCTGCTTACCACTCTCGCCTGCCAAACATGTTTTGCAATGTGACAATGGAGTTCAGAGTATTCTGAGCTTATAAAGACTTTCTGCCTTTTCACCCAAGGATTCTAGCATTGATTAGTAAATGACTAGCAAACAGAGTGGATGCACTTTTAGACTTTTATCTACTTTGCATGTATATTATTTATCTTACAGGACATTTAAACTCTTCTTGCGCACTCTCTCATGCTTGGGCTCCTCTTGTGAAGCCTCGTCTGAGGAGGTGCTGAATATCCTCAGTTCCCATCACCTACAGTGAGGGATGGATACACAGCAGCATCTCTGTGAATTTCAGATGCCTGGGGGATGACTTGTAGAGATGAGCAGCATAATAGCTTCGAGACATTCAGCTTGCTGAATCTCCTAATAATTCTCCCACGGGAGGATTATGCCCTCCCTATTTCTCTGCTGGAGACAGCAGGCAGCCTGTCTCCAGAAATCAGGAATCACACTGATCCCAGCAGAGACAAGCACCTGAAAAAAACAGCACCCATCTCTCCACCCCACCACTCATCAACAGCACATATAATTTAGACCAGCACAGATCTCATTAAAGGACACTTGTTGCAGGAAACCTCTTTGCTTCCCCAGGTACCCGACCTCCAGGAGTCTCACATCACATAGCAGGGCCAGAGAGGCACAAAGGGTTCAGCCACAGGCTGGTCCCTTCAGCAAGTGGGAGACAAATCTGTGAGCACTGGGTTCTGTAGGCACAGTCCAGCTCACACCTAACTCCAAAACCTCATGGTTGGACTCCCTGGTAATAGGCTGAGTCCATGAGCAGAGCCTGAATCATGGAGTGCCCATCCAGGCAGCAGTATCAGGAGCCTGTGATCCTGCACAGAGACCCTCCCTGTGCCAGGCATCCACCCCCGTGCTGCAACACTGCTGTAGGACTGAACCGAAGTACACTGGCTGTATCCACTGAGCTTAGCTGCTGGCATTATTTAGAGCAGTGTCTGTGGCTGAAGGTGTCAGAAAACGTTTATCTCTTCAATGAGGCCCTACAACGCCTGGGAACCTCCTCAGAGCATGCTCCTGTCCCAGAGATGATCCCACACCTTGCCAGTGGGGCAGTACGGGCTGTCATCACACATCAGGTCACAGGAGGGCCAGAGAAGCCCTCCACACTGTGAGGATGTTGCACGTTTATCCAGCATCAAACAAGGTGTTGCAATGAAAAGAAAACCGTGCTGCAGCTTTACCTAAGCCCCTGTCACTGAAGAGAATGAACTGTATTAAGGAGTAGTCTGCACTTGAGCATTCATGGTAAAAAATGATTTATACTGACATGCAAATTTAACTAGATTAAGCTTTTGATTATTTCCCCTATCTCTTGGTTTGTGCTATTTCCCTGAGGTGGAAAAATGCTCTTTGCCAGTAATTCATTATAAATGCCCCAGCCATTCCCATTAGCTACAGCAGGTCTCCACTGCACTGCTCAGTATTAAAATATGCACAAACTTCTCTTCTTTCCAACTCACCAAAAACCAATTTTTGAATCACTCTGAGAATTTAATCACATTTCAGCTCTCTTGGCTATAATCAGAGTGCATGTTGCACACAATATTTACTTTCTGTGCAGGTACCAAACTTATAAATGACAGTTCATTTTATAGACAGAGGACACTGTTAGCTGAATGCTCTCTTAGGGTAAATTTCATGTAAAACTCTGCACAGGGCATTACACCAAAGTGCTCCTTAAACTCCTGCTAACTGCACCAAATGACATCAGACAAGAAATGGCAAAATTAAACTAGGTACAGCAGCACTATTAACTAAAAAATATTGGACATCCTAGAATAGTTAACAAAGCCAGCATAAACAACTCTTTTTAATGGCCATCAAAAGGCTAAATGCCCTGGATTTCCAATAAATGCTATAAGAGGGAGGGACAGACTGGACTCTATCACACAAAGTCAGGTCAAAGGACCGCACTTAGGTAACAGCTCTCTCCAACCTGGGATAAGCTGTAATCTTACTTGCCTATGTCACTATTAAATTAAAGGCTTTCGTAAGACACAAGAACCCTGAAAAGGACAGGATGAGAAACAAACCCTCTTGACAAGCTGAGTTGCTCAGCTCCTGAGACTGGGCAGAAGTTCGCAATGAGCAGCCTGTATTTCACTGCTTCTGACAATGTCTCCAGAGTAAACAAGGACACAATTACCTGGGCTGAAATCTTCTGTAGGAGAGGGATGCATTTGACTGACAATCATTAAACAATTAAAAAAAATCTAATATGATGGTTCGTGGAAAATACACAGCTAGATGTCCACAGGCTGTTTTTTAAACTTGCTGTACTTTGGATTATGTTTCAACCTATGCAGAATCCGAGCAGTAGAGCCAATTCTCTCCACCTACATACACACCTTCCCCTTAAGGAACTTCACTCAGCTGCTGCGCTGTATCACTGTGAGCCTCCTCTGCCACAGCATCATCACTTTAATGAGAAAGCAATAGCTCTAGGACTACATGTCTGACAAACAGATTCATATTTTTCAGTCTTTGTTCAGAACAATGAAAGAAGACAAGGAATTCATAGGGTATGAAACCTGAAGATTCAAGTGTGGTGTATATGGTGGTCATCTGAAAGATGTGGCCATCCACAGAAAGAAAAAATAAATGCCACTGAAATACGAAAGGACGTGATTCATGATGTGGTTACGTAAGACAGCAGTGCCATAACACTATTTAAGTCATTTTACAGCAGCATGACACTGGTGGAAGGAGGGATGAATCAAATTCTGCGCTTTCACTCTAAATGGATGCCCAAGCACCATGAGCTGCAGCTTCAAATAGCTCCCAACAATATCCCTCCGAATAAAATTGTGAGGGTGGGTTCAGCTTGGGAGGTGCAGTCACACAACTCCCATGGACTTTGGTAGGAAACGCGCTGCAGAAGAAAAACCCATTTCAAATGTCATGTTTTTCTATGATACGGAGATGCATGTTCCAGGCAGTGTGAACAGGAACCACACATTGCTTGGACCAGAACATGGTGGGCTGCTGGGAGGACCAGGGTTACTTCCCTTGCCCTTCAGTCCAGGACTTCCAATGTGCTTCTATAACTAAAGCATATAATTATATATTTAATGTAATATGTATATTTCTTTTGCTTAGTTGAGTTGCTGCCTTGTCCCCAAGGAGCTTTTATCATTACATTAAAATCTTATTTTTGCTGTAACTGACAGATGCTGCAAACCATCTATAAATACTGGCATACAACTACAGATATCTGTTCTCTGCAGATTTATTATACATCACTGACTCCCCCATGGAGCAAATTCACCTCATTCTTGAGTGCAGACACTGAATCAGAAACAAACCACACTGCAGGCTACCTCTGAGGTTAGATACCTGGATCCCCCTCTGCAGACACAGGTAGTCGCAACAGAATCAAAAGCAGATGATCACCATGACACAGACCACAATAGTCTCTCTCCCTGTTATATTCCATGATCAACACTAATTTCATTCCTCTCTGGAAATGGTGCAACTATCTGCTACAGTTATTTACAGTTTAAGTACATTTCTATTTTCCCCTGTTCTCTTGCTTCAGGAATTTGACAGTGTTTTGTGTGGCTTTTTCACTCGATCAATTCCATGTTGCCACCTGTCTGCTCCTGACAAATCCCATTCAGGAACACATCCCCGTATGGGCTTGGAAACCCTCACGATGTGTAGATGGCTGTCACTTCCTTGAGCTGATCTGTTCCCTAGACTCCCTGGTGGCATTCCTTGAACAGGTGAATGTTCAGCTGGTATAAATCAGCCGAGCTCTCTTGGGACTCATTTACATCAACCAAGAATACAGCCTGAAATATAGAGCTCATTTCCCATGCATCAGACTGTCAAACTGTATCCCTTGCTGAAAGGACCATTATCAGCAAAAGAAGTGCTAGAAACACTTAAAAAATAGTGTTGGAACTGGATTTCCAGCAACCCTTTAGCATAGCAGGTGAAAGAGGGGAAGATGCTCCTCACGAGCCCGTGGTCAGTCCCTGGGCTCATTGACAGAGACACGAGTTGGTTTTGCCCGCCCAGAGTTTATAGTGATTATTGTAAAGTATAAGACAATGAAACCAGAAAGCACTGGAGGATAAACTCAAAATTAATAAGAACTTGGGCGGCAACTTTCTTTGGAAAAGTAGATTGAAATTAAATGGTCACCTGTCTTTGTGAAGACTATTTAAGAATATGACTTTGAGACACCACAACACAACAAGTCTGTTTAAGGCCTTGCCAAGCCTATCAAATTCAAGAAGGATGCAAGAATAAATGTAAGAAAATATAGTTCCCTAATGAAAACCCCCAAATGACCATTGTTACTAAGGGCAAAATAAGGGATGTCACCAGTTAATTTTCCAATGCCATAAACTAGTAAATTCACAGGATTCAAGGACGACATTATTCATGGTAACATAACCACACAAGGAACTATCCCTAACCAATGCAAATAACAAAAATTACAACCAAAGTCAATTTCTGAGCTCTGCCTAAGATGCCTAGATGCCCATCAAGCTAAAACTTGGATTTAATATAAACCAGGGTTGTATTCTGCCACTTCTTTTCACATCAAGGTACACTAGAAGTGATACTTCATTCTCTCAGTGGTCCCTTTAACTTCAGGGTTACATCTCATAATCTGAAGTTACTGCTCCATTATTGGTTAACAGTGGCAGAATCCACCCCCATCCCATTTTCCTCATCTTTGCAAAAACAGGTCTGATTTTCACTGAATGTAAGCAATGAAAGAACCGACGCCCTCAAACCAGGCGTGTGCACAGGCACGGTGATGGAATTTTGCTTTAGGTACCAACCTCTCTATCCCACCTTGAGACAGGACTTGAGGTGACACCCCCCGAGAGGGGGTTGAGCCCACAGAGTCTGGCACAGCTCGACTTGGTGCTCTCTGGGCAAGTGAGCAGCCAGAAAGGCCCACGACTGTGGACACTGACGTAAATGAAAACATGGTGCAGTCAAAGGTACATTTGCAGTGCAAATGTAAATGACACTGAGCAATCACTGTGACTACACAGGATTAGGGGACTTTGCACGTTCTGGTTGTGTGGCTACAGCCCTGCAAACAGATCTGTGGATTAACCACACTAAGCAAACACACACAGGAAAAAGGAAAGCAGAGTTCGATGCTGTTCAGTGAAATGTTACTTTGTCCTGCAGCATCACCAGTTCTAATTTGCTTTTGCTCTGGCAGATATAAGAGGAAAAATATGCAAAGCTGCCTCTTGTCCCAGCTGTTAGGATTGCAAAATAAATGAGAGATTTGAATAAGTTTAATTCTTATCAGTGTTATGGGAATCATTCATTGAAGAGAATAATTTGCAGTAGACAATAAATTACATTTTCCTCTGTTTTCCTCCTTGGGAAAAACCTACTGAAACTTTACAATTAAAACTCCTGAACATAGTTCAACTAAACGTTTTTAATGGAAAAACAGTCTATTTTTTAAAATGTCTTTTTTTTTTCATAAAATCATTGTTTGCTCTTGTGAGAAATCACTCAAAATTATTAACTGACACTCTTCATCAAAACTACTCATAAAACAGTTCTTGAGTCACTCTCTCAACAACTTGAAGCCATAAAATTTCTATTTGAAAATCTTGACCAAACAAAAACCCCTCTACTTTATCTAATCTCATGTCAATGACATTTACACATATTAAATATAAAGATATAAAATGTGTTCAGGCATGTGTGATACACAAGTTGTTCCTTCCCCTCTGTACCCTGCACTAATAAGCCCAATCAATCCACACTGACCAAGAGAGAGAATAATTTTTTGTTTGGCATTTTGGTTGTGGTTTTTTATATATTTCACACTTGAGGATTATCAGTTTGCATCAAAGGCAACAGAGTTTGATTTCACACATTCCCACGTATTCCTAAGGGAAAGAGAGTAAGTTAGAACCAGACTGTCACCACTACACTGAATTTGCTGTCAAATCCCACGTCTAGAGATTATAAACAGGTTCCCTGGAATAGCAAATTATCAAGTTCTTGACAAAATATCACCGAGAACAGAATTAAAAATGTTTACTTACTGATGTATATAGATATCCTTCACTGTTCATTGCCAGATATAATTTTGTTTGAACCCCCTGAATCGCCACCACTCGTAAACCCACAGGTATGAGGTTAAACAAAGCTAGGAGAAAAAGGAGAGGGAGAGCAAAATTAATCCTTTACAGTTTGCAGCTTAGTTAGCAAATTAAACCATCATTACCAGAACCAAATAAAAAATGGCTATTCATGCATGTATTAATTTCTGTGGGTGCTACAGGGTAATACTGCTACTATCATGTTCTTTTACAGCAATTTCCACCAGTATCTCAGAAATTATCTGAGGGTATCAACGTATCTCCCTCATT
The DNA here is from genome assembly GCA_013390025.1 of Pitta sordida. Classification (NCBI taxonomy): domain Eukaryota; kingdom Metazoa; phylum Chordata; class Aves; order Passeriformes; family Pittidae; genus Pitta; species Pitta sordida. Next base: position 279,412 of record WEKX01008949.1, on the reverse strand, counting down.
CTGAAGATGGTGAATAGAAGGTACTGACAGCTAAAAGGACTTACCTGCCTTATGAGCAGAATCCGAGGTCTGCTGAGTAGAATTGAACACACTTAATTTGATTTGGGGTTTTTATGACAGTAATGCAAAAAGAAAAAAAAAATCCAGAAACAAATAAACAAAAAGTTTTTCAAGATGAACAATTTCTTTTTTTAATTTTCAGCTCAAGTTCAGTAAACCTTTTGACCAAAATGAAGGAGGAAGATGCATTTTCAGAAAAGTTAAAAATCATCATTAACATCTCAAAATGCTTCCACTCAAAACTCACTGGGGTTTTATTTTTTCTCTTTTTTAGAGGAGAATGGGTTCGAAAAAACAGAGTTAAATAACTTCAAAATAAAAAGAAACAACAGCATATTCTTTAGATCAAGCCTGAATCTGTGCTTTCAACACAGCTTCTTCAAATGTTCTGCTTTTATTTATGCTTATATGCATGGTAATAATGGCAGTATTTATAAGCAGAGAAACATCTGTTAAAAAAAATGATGATTCCAGTTTGCAAAGTGGCAAATTAAAAAAAAAAAAAAGGGGAAAAAAAGGGGGAAAAAAGGACAAAAAATGGACAAAAAAAAAAAGAGCAAAGCTCTGCCATAGCTTGGAGTCATGGATATGTTAAAATTGAACACAAGCAATAATGAGTTGAATACAGTACTCCATGTTCAAGATGCAGGATTAAAAATAAAGAGAAGTTAAGAAAATTACCATAACTCAAAGCTGCTCCTTCCAGTCTGTAGTATAAATGCAGAGATATGATAAAATAATGCCAAACTGCCTCTAATTTCAAATGATTTATTACTTGGCTGGAAAACTCTGGTCTGTTTCAGGCTGAAGTTTGATATTTATGGCCACTGTCTGAAGCCAATTTAAAATTGAATTATGAATTTGAAATACTTTTATTTTTTTCAAAAGTGTAATATAAGAAATATGACCCTTTACAAATTACTTTTTCAGCCTGAAAATCCCCTAATGGTCATATTTTATTTAAAAAAAAATTTTTACAGCTTACCAGAATTTAATACAGATCCTAAACTCTGGGTGTGGGGTTGTTGAGTGCACTGAGGTCGGGGCCCCTTTGAGCACTGCATTTCCTACAATGGTCAAATGTAGCAGGAAAGGTGGAAATATCCAGAACTAACAAACAAATGTAGGAGTTCATAAAAATCTGTGTGCATGAAGACACAAACACACATACACATGCAAACCTTCCTCAGACTCATCTCAAGTACAAAATCAACAGAAATTATTTTCTCTTCATTAAGGCAAAACCCTCTAATTCTGTGCAGTTTTTAGCAAAAGACTCCTGGATCTTCAGTAAGGGAAATGGATTTTTCATTTGTTCTCTCAAATGCTCAAGTTTATTTGGAGGAGAAAATATTCCCTTTCTGACTCATTAAATATTCCCTTGGAGAGCCCTCTTTCGCAGTTCAACTCCAACAAGCAGCATCCAATCTCTGTGTAGGCTGGAAAGCACAATTTAAAGCTCAGTATCCACCCAGAACCTGCAGGTCTCTTTTGAAAGGTGATTTCCTAATGGCACATTTACAAGTAGGGCAGGTGTTCGGGTGTTTTCAGGGTTTGAGCATGGGCTCCACTGTGAACAGTGGCACGAACCGGTCAGTAACGAGCTGAGGACAGGGCAGCACTTGGGGCAAAAACAGCTTCCACGAGCCACAGAGACAGGCTTTAGTGAGGGATTCCTGGCTGTGCTTTGCTGAGCACAGTGAGAAGACAGTTCTGCCACAGGAGGGCTGAGGCACCCACTGTGATGGGTGCTCAGCTGCTTCCCTCAGCAGTGGAACATGTTTTCCTGCCATAAATGTATATGCTCTGTTTTGAGGCAAGATGAGGGTTAGGTGCACACAGAAGCTGGTTTAAGCTTCAGTGGGATGAACAACTGCTGTGGCACAGACTGTTGGAAATCGAGAAAGGGCTGGGGGTGGGCAATGCTGACTCTGCTGAAGCAGGGAGGGACCGGCTGTTAGAGGGGTGCACACTCACCCTGTCCTGTGCCACTACAGCCAGACATCCTGCACCAGCTGCTGCCTCCAAGGAGAAGGGAAATTATCATTACACCAAAAAGGGGAATGTACCCTTTTAGCAGCAGCTGTTATTCCCACAGTCCCTGCACAGCAGCAAGATCAAGTCCGGCTTCTGGAAAAGTGAGTGGCCTGTCCATGTAAAGTGAATGTTGATGGAGCCCACAGCAAAGCCACACAGCCTCATCTCTGCATGTCTCCTGTACCACAGACAAAGGGATGGAGAGGCTATCACATTCCCAGGGGATGACTCTCATGGGGGCAGCTATGACAGAAAGGGTGACAGAAATGCCACAGGAGAATAAATTACTTGCTACTGTAATCAGTTGGGGTCAGCATAAAATAATGCAAAGTAATTTGCATCCTAGTCTTTCTCTATTGCATTTGTGCTGTTCAAAATAAGGATATAATATCTATCCTAATGAAAAACTTGGTGATGCCTAAGGGAGAGTTGATCTTTGCCATGGCCCTTGTGCAATACAAGCTGACAGAGAAATAAAGCTGCAAAGTAGGAGGCAGCAGACCACAGCTGGGTTTTTGAACATTTACATTACTGGGAGGTCTATGTCAGTCTTGGCTTGGCCACCTGGACCTTCATATGCTTTCTGCAGGATATTGCTTCCTACATTTCCTTATTTTATCAGTCTTGAAATCTTTTTGTTTTCTCAAAACTAGGGAATAAATTCTGTCTTTATTTAAACTCTTGCCCTATTCAACATATTTAATGAGGAAAAATCTCTTTCTCAGCCAGGAAATCCTCTCCACGCAGCACTTCCTCAAATCACACAAACTCTTGGCTAAAACTGGGGCTTGGTGGCTGCTATGGCTCCTTAAATACGTTTCACTTTCTGCCTAAACTGTGCTCCGAATTCTCAGCTCTCTTTTAAACTCCCTGCAGTTGAAGATGAGAACTTGTTTTTGTGAACCCTGTTTGCAACAGTGGGTCTGCAGAGCTTGAAATAACTGCACCCAAGTCAGGAGCCAAAAGGGAATCCCTTCCAACCCAGGTAACAAACGATGGAGAAGATGGATCCCGGCCCCAGGCTGCTGTCAGGAGCACGAAACAGCTGGTTATGGGGGGCTGCAAGCCCTCCCCATCCCTACCACACACAGGCAAGAATAATTGCTTTTGGAGGAGGATACAAGTCCTGTGTCTCCCCTGCAGTGCATGAACATGGACTAAATGAGAGATACTGGAAGAAAGTATTTTAGAGGGCTGATCTGCTAAATATTCATGTTATCAAGGCTGTGTGGGAAGTCCCTTACATGGACTCTGCCCCACGGCATAAATGCATCTGTCTTACTAGCTCCATTAAAACATTACAATTAAAATAAATTCAGGACTCCAGGACACCCAGGGCCACATACTTATCATACATTTTAAAAAATTATTATTTTTTATGTTAAAACTCTGTTGTGACAAGTTAGATACTTCAGCCCAGCTGCAATCTGTTCTGGGATACATCCGTTATATTTAAGTATTCAGCATTTTGGAAGGCTGATACCCAGCCCGTGGGAAAAGGGTAGGAACAAGTGATTGGGCAAATAAGACATGATATTTTATATCGCGTCCACTGCTCACTCTGCCATATTTGAGCGCTCTGTAAAATGAAACAATGCTTCACCTGCAAATGTTTTTTATATGAATTGATGGCACATAAATCAGTGCTCTTTATTAGTTACAAAGGAAGGTCTGCCTGTTGATTTTTGGTTTGTCATCTAAGTGGCCTGAAATACCCTCTTAGAACTCCTTGCACTCTTTACAGAAGCATAGATTAACAGTACAACTGTGCGAAACCCTTAAATATTTTATTTACACACATCAAATCTCTAGTAATTTTGTCCTGTTTTCTATTCATTCTCAAAGTTCTAATAAAAACCCAACAAACAAAAATGTAAAAAGCTTCTTCACAGAAAAGCTGAGGAAAATCTGGTGGAAAACTGATGGTATAATTAAGTTTAGAAGGGGTAAAAAATAGTAATAATAGGGAAATTTGAACTTTAAATTGATGAATTCTCATTGTGTGAAGCAACATGGCTCTGTTTGAACGAGCCCCTCTTTAAGAGTGGAGATAGGGTTATTCTATTTCAGGCACTCTGAGTAGGCGAGCAAATTTTCTCTGTTGAAAAAAAAAATCTAATAAAATCCAAAGGACAGCAATGAAGTTGTCTAGATTACCATGGAGATAACATTTGGTTTGTTTGTCACATGTGTCATCATCACCTCCTTTAGTTCATTATTTCTACAAGTGATTTTTATCTGTATTTCTCTCTGACCCAGTAAGTTTGAAGGACTTCTGGACTGTAAGCACAGCGTCAGTGCCGCTTCCACTCAGCCATTCCAGGACAACAATTCTGAACGGACCTAAATGGGAAGAACGAGACACCACAATTCACAAACACACCATTTATTTTTGTGTCACTTACTATAACTACTGTCTTCCTCTTTTGTTCCATCAATTGTTCCATCTGCTTGCAACTGCAAGTGGTATCCTTGCCTGCTGTATAGCTTTGTTACTATACCTTTAAGCTGAGGCTCTGTAAAAAAAAATAGTGAGATTAATGTGGGAAATCCTGATGTGCTCTTTCGAGTGAACAGGAGGGTAAAAATGAATCTTCAGGTTTCTTCTCAAAGCTGAGATAAGAAAAAGACCCAAAACAAAAGCAGAGCAGAGCTGGCTTTGCGAAACTTTTCATTCAGGCTGAGATTAAATTTATGTCTTTCAAATCAATTTACACAATTATTAAGTGTCACTTTCAACTGCAATGTAAACAGCACAGTAAAATCTACTTCGAGTCAACACAGATTCCAGTAGAGTCCCACTTGGCCTCAGGAGCTCAGCCCTGTCTCATTTAAGATTAGGAACAAGCTGACAAAGAACGTATTCTCTCTTTTAAAAAAGGTGTGAGTTCTTAGATGGAGAGGAAAAAGACTATTATGATAGCACTAATAGAGCCATAGTGACAGTTGAGAGCCTAAATATATAGCAGCAAATGTTTAGCACAGGAACTGCTGCAGCTCTAACAAACAAACCCCCATTCTTTGCTGCTCCAAAGAGTATAGAGCATCCAAAGTGATAAACTGCTCAATGAACATATGGAAAATGGAGGGGGAAACCCTGAAATCTAGCAATGTGTGGAAAATAAATGTGTGCAAAATAAATATTACCATAAGGGCTGAGGTAATTACCTCATCAGTTAGAAGAAGAAAGATCAAAACAAGGCAGAGTTTGGATAGATTTCTTTTTTTTCATAACCATCCTCAGATTCACAGTCAGAAAGCAAGATACCTTACAGCATTTCATATCATTCTAGACCAAAAATTATACAGCAGCAGAATATGCTGTCAAGTGTGTCATTTAAGATATCTAGGTAATGCATCAGGAGTAATTGCAAAAAAAGGTCTACGTCCACTGAATCCCAATGACATCTGCATTGTAGTCATTTCATACAATTATGTTTGTCAGGAGCTGATGCATTCCTGCAGCTCACTCTACAACATCTTACTTTATTCAGAGATAAACACACTGAAGATATGGTGTGTCATTTCCAGCAGCCAGTATCCAGATAACATTCCTTGTGTTTGTAATCAAAGGCATTAGGGAGCTCTGCTACCGTACTTCATTTTAGTAGGGGATGAAGGAAAAAGGTTACAGCAGCTTGCATGAGCATATTAGTTCTTATTAGCAACCTTTAATAAGAGTACTGATGGATACACAACTCTTATCTACCAACTTTTCAGAAGAAGAACTTATTCCAACCCTTGTTTTGGCTTTTCAGCCATAATCCATCCCAAAGCTGTTTGCTAACTGGGAGCAAGGCAGCTCTTCCGTGGACAGGTGGAGCAGCTAAAGGCATCAATGCTCTAGCAAAGCGACAGCAACATTACCAGAGGGCTTTACTCCTCCCATGTACAAAACAACCCACTCAGATCACAGACTGTGCCTTCGTGCCCGATCTTTTGCACCTGTGACACAGAGAACAGCGTGTCCGCAGGGCAGCTGCAGGTATGAGATTCCTAGAAAGGAACAGGGTGCTGAAGCAAAACTCTGGAAGGCACCAGTGAAAGCAAAAACCTTGTCTGCAATCAGCAGATAAAGCACTGCACAGGCATCCTGAGAAGCAGAACAACAAAACCAGATCTCTAGACTGCTAAGTTATTTAACATACAACTGAAAGATATGCACACGTGGGAACTTCCCCACTAGCGTCTTCCCCACAAATAAATCAGGTGTGTTTGCATATGTGTATGTGCAACAGAGAGACAGAGTACTGAATTACCAGTACATGGGTGCAAACAGGTGTGCAAATGACACAGACAGCAGTAGTGTGAATTATCCAAATAAATCAGATGAACATGACTGGGGAAGGGACTGGCATGGGGTACCAATGTGTGTTATACCATACAAGCTAGAGCTGGAAATACCTGCACATCCATCTTACCAGCCCTGAGACACCTGTCCCCCTTTCCCCACACCTGATACACGTTCCAGTGTCCGTTAAATTAAACAAACCAACCCCCCCAAAGATATAACCCTTGCCAACCTGGTCGCCTTCTTCGCCTTTTCTTGGAGCCAAAGAGTTTGACTCTGGAAAACACATTCAACTTGTTCTTGTCGCAGCTTCCCTTGCTCTTGCTGGGGCTGTTGACACACTTACAGGCATTGGACTTCTCCCGCTCCCTGGCTTGTCTCTTCTGGCGGATCAGGGAGCTGGCGATGGCTGCAGCCATGGCCGCCACCGCCCCGGCACCACGGGCAGGTCAGGTACACGGGGTTTGCTGGCTGGCCACAGGTGCCCCAGCCAGCATGCTGCTCGGCCCGTCCCCAATGCTGGGGACGCTGCCGGGCACCTCGGCCAACGCCACCCACCGCCAATTGGCTTGGGAGCCCAGGAGACACCGTTGGGATGCTCGCACCAGAGCCCCAGGTTGGGATGCAACAGTTTAGCTCATGCGTTTTTGTCCGCTGAGATCTTCCCCTTTGGACCTTCTGATGCTTTTTTATTCCTCCCAACTTGTAGCAAGGGAAAGTTTGCCGGCAGAGGTGAGCGTTTCTACGGAGATCACGCAGATCACTCGCAAGGCATCCCTCCGAGCTTCTCCAGACGCTCTATTTGCATGCAGACATGGCACATCCACTTGGTGCAAGATCATTGCATCTCTCCTAGCCCAAATTTCTCCAGTTAACTTTTCTCCCCACCCGTCCCCTCCCCATTCAAATCCCGGCAAACACCTGTTAGACTCCAGCAGGGGCTGTCCAGTTGCAGGGGTTTTCTGGATCCTTTTTCCTCTTCTCCCTTAAGAAGGGATCTGAAGCAAGTAGTGGTGGTGGAGACGCTGGGATGAGGTGCGGATGTCCGGCCCCTCGGCCGCCGGCTGCTGAACGCCTCGAGAAGCCTCTTCCCCTCCGCTCCTCACAGGTGCCGCCGCCAGCGCAGCCTTCTCCCCACGGGCACGTTCGGCTTTCGCATCCTAACACTTCCCAGCAGAGGGTAAACAGCCAGCGCTCCCCTGACGCCTGAGCGCCGGCAGCCCAGCGCCGGGACTGCAGCAGCAGCGGCGGAGCAGCAGCAGCAGCAGCAGCAGGATCCCTCCGGCAGCGATGCGGGCACCGCGCACACCCCACGAGCCGTGCGCTGGGTACAGAAATGAAGCGACGCAGCAAGCCCCTTATCACCACCCTCCCCTCCTCCTCCTCCTATCCCTCCTCCTCCTCTCCCAGGCGAGGCAGAGAGCGGGAGCCCGGCCCGGCGGCGCTGCGGAGGGGCCGGGGAGGAGGGGGCTCGGAGCCCCCCGGCCGGACTCACGGTACCAGAGGGTACCTGGACGGAACCGCCTCTTGGGGAGGCGCAGACACCCAAACAGACGTGACTGCGATGAGCAAACAGCCGGCTCTGGGGCTTCGGCAGAGGAGGAAGGACACCTGGCTGGGGTTCGGGGCGGGGCAGGCAGGGGGGCTCCAGCCACAGCTCTGCCTTGTCTCGGCCTCATCCTTACAGGATGGCCCCTCTGCCTCACTGGCTTATTGGAGGCTTTTTGCTTCTCTTGACGTTCCTTTCCCTCACCTGCTCTCAGCTTCAGTTTTGTAGCAGACTAGAAAATCATCAGAGAACGATTTCCATGTCATTGCTATGTTCTCCTTCTTCCTTTTGTACCCCCACGGTGGCTCTGTGTCCCCCGAGGCCAGGCTCTCATGCCAGCCGGGTTTATTCACTCCTGGTTAACAGGGGGCCAGCTGGGGTGGGTACCAGGGCAGGGAAAAGCAGCGGTGCCAGGACGCTGGGTCAGAGCCTGGCACGGCACTGTGGTTAATGGCCCGCACAGTGCACACCGACCTCCCCCCCACCCCCGTCATGTCCTAAGACAGAAGCAGGAGGTTCAGGAGATTCCTGTGCAACCCACCCCATGCTCTTCAGTATGCTTTCAATAGCTGGAGCCTAAATCAAAGCCCATTCAGGCTGGAAACAAAACAAGATCTGCAGCCCTGAAGGCAAACATCTATTGAAAGAATTTATCGGGAGGCAGAGAGGATTTGCAGTGACTTGCAGGCACTGAGGCAGGGGGATATGTCCCTGTGGGCTGTTTCCTTGCAGGAGCTGAGCTCAGTGGGGACTGCAATGGCCAACAGGCTTTGTTCATCCATCCTGTGTGCCCTGGTACAGCTCTCCTGGGACTACCGAGACTTCATAAATACTGATGGGTTGGTGTGACAGCACCAGGTTCCTGATGTGCTTTCAGACTTAGCAAGGCTTCTCAGGATACCTACCCCTTCTTCCTCTCCTCCATGTGCCATGGGCAAAGCCAGGTCCTCTCTTCCCTCTCCAGGGTTGCACATTGTGATCCCAGGTAAGGGCAGTAGAAACCATGATGCTCAACATCTCAACTTCAGAGTTTAGTGCAAAAGAAGTTTGCTGTACCTCTGCAAATATTACAGTCCTTCCCTCAACTAGAAACACCTCACAACAGGTCCAAATCTCTTTCCTCCAACTGGGAATTACTGCCACAATAAAACATGTTATGTGGCTGAGCCCTAGTAACAGAAATGCCCGTACTCCGCAAGCTTTAATATGCCCATACTCTCCAGTCTGTGATGTCTGACTGCAAGTACAATGTGTGCCATCACAGCTTGAAACCTCGACAGCTGACACGGCATATTGAATTTGGCAGCTCCACACACCCATCCCCAATACCTCTTTCCTGCAAGAAGTGTATGTGTGTACATGCACACCCACACATTTATGTATATATACACACTCCTCTATTTATGAGGCAGTTCATGACATACACATATACATACTAAATAAATACTGTTAATTTCTAATTTAACAGTAGGGTAAAAATAGCTGTAATTCACAAGTTCCACCACTACCCTCAATTGCCAGTCCACATAAGACATGTGAAATCCAATCCAGGATTGGATATTATTAGCAATAACTCATCCTACTCAACTCACCGGTAACGTACTATGAATTTTGCCACCTTTCCGTTTCCAATACAGTCATGAGTGAGACTTGTTTTTCCTGAGACTCACCAATTACTTTATAAATATTCCCAGTTTGGAAAGCAATGTTTGATCTTCAGATCAAAGTGAAGCTGCCTCGTTGTGATTTGTCCTATAGGTCACAAGACATTTCATTTTCACAATGACTAACGAGAACTCAGAATTAGGCTAACCTTGAAAATCCTGGGGAAAAGCAGTATCTAAAAGCAGTATTTAGGGTATCTTTCTGCCAGCATTCCAGCCTCTATGCTTAAAATCCATAATGAAAATTCATTTGCACAAATGTTCCTTGACAGATAACTAAAGGGAGGAATAAAAATAGCATATATGCATAATCAGATTTAAGTTTCAAAAAACAGTCCTCCAGTTTTTTTGCATGATGAACCTCGCCAACTATTGGTACTCCTACAAACATGTCTTCATTTACTATAAATGGCACATGAAAATGAAAATCTTGTTGGGAAAATGTCTTTGGTACAGGACAAGTCTTTGGACTTCTTCAGTGTTCCAGATATAAAAATCCTAAGGAATAGCTCTCTTTTTTTTTTTTTTTTTAAAGCATGAACTGTTATAATTATTGTAATGGGGCACATTTAAAGCTAAAGAGTAAATTGTCAGTCCCATTTCAATCAAAAATTAAACATCTCTTAAGAAATCAGCACGGGACAGACTTGCACAGTCACTTCCAGACACAGAGCCATGATCTCCCTGGAGCCAGAAGCAATACCACTGTTTTGAAGCAGACAAAGATCTCACCAACTTTTGATTTATAATTTTCCCTCCTAGTGACCTGTTCAGTCTTTGCTGATGATTATTTCCATGATTCTGACCATGAAAACATACTAGAACCTCCAGAAGTCGCCCAGATTGCCCTGCAATTTGGTACACAAACCAAAGCTCTTTGACTAATACAGGACATGGTTTTCAACCAACACAGAGTGTGACGTTCTTGCTTCCCAATTCCTACATGGAAAAGCATCAACCCCTCACCATTGGCTCAAACTGCAAACACTGGGGCTCTTTGACCAAGTCAGAGGAAGTGCAAAAGTTGAGTGTGGCTCCATCCCCCTTGAACCACTTGTGCTGTGGCAGCACACCACTGCTGTTTGCCATGAGTTTGAATCTGTCCTGAGTGCTAAATATTTATGTCAGGTCTTACCTGAACTGGTAGATCCTGAACAAAACAAATGCTGCACAAAAATTGAGAGCAGATGAAAAATCCCAAGCCAGCTCACTGTCATGGAACAAGCTGCAAGTTTTGACAAACCCCAGAGGCTTTGCAGCATGTCCACGGCCCACTGCAGCCTGTGAGCAGAGGAACTTCTTCCCCCCCACTGCTGGTCACAGATACTATTTCAGCACATGAATGTCAGCAGATGTGATCAAGTTGGAGAAGGGAATGGGTGGAGGAGAGACAGCACTTGCCATCTGTCCGTTCAAGTGCACTGGTGATGGGAATGAGCTCAAGATGTGACTCACCAAGGGACCCAAGCTCCTCTGTGCCCTGTTAGAAGCATTACTCTTATGACACGTTGCCATAAAGTAGGAATTTACTTTCAGTGCCTTGGGTCATAATATTCCACCATGAGGTTAAACAGCATGCTCAGTTATTTCCTTTTCCCCTATAAACAAGTGACAAAAGATTTATAATGGGTCCTATTTAAACAGTTAGTTGCTGGGCAAAACAAATGCTGCATGAAAATCAAGGCCAGAAGAAAAAAATCACAAGCCAGCTCCAAGCCTCAGTCCAGCATAAACTCCAAACTACTGCTGTACTGTTACAAGCTTGAAGCTGCTTTGGTGTGACAAAATAAATTCATCCTGGCATGGGGCATCAGGGATCCCTCATAAGGCTCTTTTGTTGGGGCAGCACACTGCTGCTGTTACAGAATATGCAGAGAACAAAAAGCTTAAGGACTCAAACCTATGGACTATTTCCACTGCCTACATTCTCCAGAAGTGGAGAATTATTGTCTGAAAAGCGCCACCAGAATCTCTTCTCTCTCTTTTCAGGACGAGATAAACAAGACTTCCTCCAGTCAGGGATGACACAGCAGCACTGAGGCCCCCAGTGAATTTTTGCTCTTCTAAGTAAACAAAATTACTATTCACCAGGAAGCAGAGCTGTTCAGACCCAAGTCCCGCATCACTTAACTCCTCCGTGAAATATCCCATGGAAATGACTCAGCTTTTCCTCTGCAGCCAGCTCCACGGCTGGACACGCGCTGCAGAACGGAGAGTGCCTGGGTGCTCCCTCCCCCAGAGATAAGTGCAGCCTGCTGGCCCAGTTCACTACCCCTGAGAGCCCAGTTTCACCTCAGAGATGAGTTCAGTAAGAGTCAGCCAGAGGTTTATTTCTGAGTGCAAGGTGGAAAAAGGTGTTAGTGGAAGAGCTGAGCCTTCAAGTAACTCCAGACCAAGAGCTCAAATCTGAAGATATTTTAGTAACAGACCAACTGGCCCACCTTAAAATTGGCCTTAATAGTAAAGAATGGCTACAATAACCAGCTGCAAAGAGAAATATTTTTATGTCGGGAACATAAGGGCACTTGTAAATATTGATGTGGATGTTCTTGTGTGTGTCTGTGCCATGGTTCTTTGCAGAAGTGCACTGTGCAGCTCTGCTCAGAAACAGGACAAAAAAAAATCAAAATCAATTCCTGTAACACCAGTGTAGATATGTCACCTGGATACACTTTGTCCAAAAGTTCATTTCGTCTTTAAGGCATTATATGGCTGGTTGTTTTTTGTCTTCTCCGAGTTCAGAATCATGAATTCCAACACCAGAAGAGACACAAGTAGAACTGATGCACACGACTGGATGTGCTAAATCTGGCCCTCATCCAGCAAAGCAGAGAAACACATCCCTGAGTTCAACATGAATCATCTCATTAGGACTACTAAGACATTTAAAAAATAAATAGGCAAATGATGCATTACAAAACATTCTCATATTCTAATCCTATTCTCTTACCGTATCTACACAAGTTCACTAGGACAAGATCCTCTGACTCTGACAAGAATTTGGGTCTCTTCTTCATGACTTACATGACCCACTAAATGCTCAGGATGGCCATGGCCCCTCACATCAAGAACAGCAGTTTCCTTTCTGATTCTCAGAGAAAATACTAATGAGAAAAACCCTAGTTATCCCCCTTCCTGGCTTTGAATACTGATATCTTTATAGCATTGTCTCAGTCAAAACTGGATTTGATCTGACCTGGTAGTGCAGCCATTTTTGGAAAAGGAGGGCATTTTTTGAAGTTAGAAAAATGGAAGTATTTTTGCCTAGGTTAATCCATATTCAGTCATCCCAAAATGTCAAGCACAAAAGATTGTCTATCCGGTGCATAAAAGATCAGTGCCAATCAGCTGGGAAAGGTCACAGAACAAACAGAAGAGATCCGCTCCCACAGCTCTGTGGGCTCCCAAATTGGGGATGTTAATCTGGTGTCTTGCAGGGCTCAACCTGAGCAAGGAACTTGCAGCAGTGACCAACCGACTTCTCTGCCCACTACAAAGCCATAGCAAACAATACTCCCACATCAGTATGCACAGAAGGATCTGTTCATTCACCTCTCAGCATGATGACTCTTGGAAACATCAATGCAAATGACAGCTTATCATCCTTGAAATATTTACATCTCAGCATGGGACACACGAGAAACGTGGGCTATATGCCACTGTCAAAATTAACATAAGGCCACTTTACACATGATAAAACACTGTAAAAAGTCCTTTGCAGAGCCAAGGCAAGTTGCCTAGAAATTGCCACATTACTCAAATAAGATCTTTTCCCACCTTCTCATAGACCTGATGACTCAACCTTTGTCAACAGCTTCATAAAAACAGACTCACTGGATCTCCAGTGAGCTGAAGCCTCAGAGTTCTCCCCTTCCACCTGCATCCAAGCATTTCAACCAGCTTCTCACAGCCATGGTCCCTGCTTTGCCCAGATGTGAACTTCTGCCCCACTGCTTGACTCCACATAGCTGGCGAGCTCAATCCCACTGTAATCTTGTGATGGATGCCAAGCTTGCTCCTTCCTGTTGCTGCATTAATGATGGAAGACTCCTCTGTTCTCTAACACTGAAACCAAATTACCTGGATTGGAAGAGCCTGGAAATGGTTTTCTCTTACTTCCACCTGACTGCCGCTATCATGGCAACACATTCACACAGAAAAATGTGATCAGAGCTGGTCACAACTGAAAGGGACCTGGAGGAAAAAGTTCCATGTCCTGGATGGAAGTAGGGCTTTCCAGGAACTGGAGTTAGACCTTGCACTGGGTCAATAATGCTTCTGTAAATGTGGAAGTGGAGCCTTGCTCACTCACTGTCATAGAACTGGTTTATCTGAACAAAATGCTGGTTTCAGTTTCTGTAACCACAAGGAAAGTATATCCTTGAGGATTAGTAAAAAGTCTGTGAGCCTGAACTTCCATTCTGTTTCAATTCACCATGCAATAAACGTGGTATGAATAGTGATGTAACAAGACATAGGATCAGTGATGCAAAAATTAGGTTTATCTGAGCTCATTTGACCAAATATCTGGACTGTATAATCAGGAAAGAACAGAGAAAGGCACCTCCAGGTAGCAAATCATTCCCATACATTATTTTCACAGCTACATGAAGGAAAACGCTATCACTGCTTTATTGAACTATTGTTGCAGGGTGATTTGGACTGTAATCTACATGATGAATTTTTACGATACATAATATTTAACATTATCAAAACTAAATAATCACTTACTAAATGTCCACATGGCTCAGTATCTTGCTTCTGGCAGTGCTCAGTAATACCTGTGAACATAAAACCAGCCCGAGTAGTCGCATGGTCACACTTCCCCCACACATACACCTGTCAGCAATTTGCCTCATGACAATTCCAGGCCTAGCAGGAACTGCTCCTGGCAAGTGCAGAGCAAAGGTGACATCTAGAAACCACCCAGGTATTTTGAGAAGAAAAATACAACGTATCATACATAAACAGAAGGGAGTTCATTACCACAGGTTAGATGCACTGTTTTTTGCAAGCAACGCCACAAAAAATACTGGCTTGCAAACAGGAATGAGAATCATAAGCCAGCATTTGCTTTATGGGATTTAAATAGGTCTGGAGACTGGAAAAAAATGTGTATGCAAATTCCACGCAAGCAAATTAGAAGAAATTCAGAGAAGGAAGCTAATAGCAGAACATCTGCTGCTGCTCCCAATATTCGCATTAGGCAGCTGGGTACATTTCTGGGAACTCAGACCTCAACAGAAAGTACAGAAAGGTTCTGTTGCTATGCAGAGAAACATTGTTCAGAAATCAGAGAAATAGATATTAAGCTGCCCAAGCTCAGCACTCTTATTCCTTGCTTAAGTCCAGCTGAACTACAATAGGAACACATTTGCTCCTGCAGAGACTGGATAGCTGTCAAACTTGAAGCTACGTTTCTTCCTTAAACCACAACAAAATAAGTAGGTTAAGCTGCACAAGTAGATAAAAAGATATTCTTGTGATTTTAATTAAATTACCAGTCCATATGTATGGCTTTTGAAACTCCTCAGTTATACAGCTAAATCATGCTGAGCTAAATTCACAGGAGACAGACACCCTATTGAGAAGATGATCATATATCATCAAGATTTCTGTCCTCTCCCTTCAACCCTCATCCCCTTGTTTATCATTCCAATTTTCCACTTCTAACTCCCATGATCTTCTTTCCTTGTTTCATTAAAAATTACAACATGCTTCTAATGAGTAGTAGACATAAAAATCAGCAGTATCTCAATGTCCTTGTCCTTCAGCTGAGGTCATCTTAGTCATGTTTACAAACAAACTTAGTTTAGTTTTATCTACAGCACAACATTCCAAGGCTTGGAAGCTTTTGCTGGGAAAGAAAGGATAAGGAGCAGGATTAGATTCTGAGGCACAGAAATAATGCTGCTGTATTGTAAGAAGTTATCTAGGCTGATATTTCAATGTTATAATTTGATCCATTCTATTCAGCCCCTTCCATGTAACCATAATGAAGGAAGGCCTCCCTGCATTTTCTGCTTCCTATAAGGAGCAGTTACAAGAGATTAAAGGGTCTAATTGTAAAGGGCACCTGTGTGAACAGCTGCGGAGATGAACCATGTAGCCACATGGAATTAACTATATCCTGCAGCACCACGTGAGGCATGCAGGGATGCCCAGGCAGTTCCCCTCATACGACAGATGCAAGACATGGCTCCCAGAAGTTGCTGGTACAATCTGTATTTCCTCTGAACTGTAAATGTAACAGGACATCTCAAACCTCTGCAAATACAGGTTCTACATTCAGAAAGACATGAATACAGGCATTTTCCCCTGTTTTTCTTCTTCCTAACTCATAAATATGAGCAAACCCCGAATATTTCAACAATGCTGACATGGACAAACACCAGGGGACCAGAGTAGAACTTTTAATGCTGGAAGAAACTTTCATCCCCTCCTCTTGGTACTTTTTTTCTTTTTTTCCTCAGCTCTGTAATAGTGTATATAAAACACCTAACTCAGTAACTAAATTTTTAAACCACTATCGCCATAAATTTTAGCCTACTTAAAAAGATCTGATGTCAAGTCTTCTCAGGAAGCTTTCAGCAAAATATAGAGTTTCCTACACAGGAAGCATGCACTTAGTTGCAAACCGAACAAATGGGACAGATTTCCAGTACTGAATGTACTGGAAACGAATACAATTACTGAAACCAGAAACAAGAGGGACACCTACAGTTAGTCCTCGCAACTGCCCCAGCAAGGTCGTTCACTTCCTTTTGTTGTTTCGGTCAGCGGTGATATTTAGTTACAGCAAACGCCCGTGGTGCCTCTGGCTGTAATTAACAACAAGCTTGAAAGGGCAGGGTTGAGGCGAGCAAGGGGAGCCGCTGGGATGTTGCATCGGATGCGTTTTTATTTACGCGGGACGCTCTCCCCCTCGCCCGCAGGTGAGCGGCCGTGGGAATCAGCGCCGGGAATCGCAGAACGGGGGCGGCTGGGAAGGACCACAGCGGGTCAATCTGGTGCGAAATCCCCGCTCCAGCAGGGTGGTCCAAGGGCACATCGTGCAGGGCAGCGTCCAGCCGGCTCTTGGCAAGGGCGGTGCACAGACCCCCGCCGCTGTCCGCGGTGCTGATCCGCTCCAGCCCCGCCGCGGCTCTCCCAGCCCCGCATCCCGCCCCACTTCACCATCCCGCACATCTTCCAGCTCCCTGGAACCAGATCCCGGCCCTCTGCAGCAAGGTTACAATCGTACACCAAGGTCCGTAATCAGCTGTATATTGTGGCTACGCAACACACTCCCCAAAATCTAATGTACAACGAAGTATTTCGACTGTTTCAGCTTCACTTCATCGTTACACCCATCATGCTATAAAACTTAGTGGTTTTGCAGAAGGCGAAGGTATTTAGCAGTCAAAATTCCTGGACTACATGTGAATTGGCTATATTTTGTAAATATCAAAACCATTGCTGACTGCTTACTTCGCATTGTATACTTTACTATATTTAGATTTACTACGTTAAAAAAGAAAAAGAAACGTGAATGCCGCATGCACCGTCATAAAAGTTGATTATTAATGTTGTTATTTGTAATACAGAAAATTAATATCTCTCCCAGTTAATATCTAATGCTCTGTAAAAGCTGCCTATCAGATTATTTGCTTCATTTGCGGGTATTTTCCAAGAGTCCCTGGATTTGCTTTTCTCTTCTAGCTGTAGGGCGTTGGTTCTTACAGTAATCTGATCATTTCACGTACCACATGCAGAGAACACACTTTTTCATTATTAAAGAAAACTAAATTACACCGCTATAAGCCTTTAGCTAAAACATTTGCAAAACAATAGAGACATTAAGATGGTTTTGTATTATAAATGTTTTCAAGTTATTAATACCATAACGAGATTGTCTTCAGTTAAGGTTAGGCACAGCACTCTGATGAAAGGCAATTAGAACAGAACTGGAATCACTGTTCTGGGGTTTTTTTTTCTCCAGAGCACATTTTATACCTGACAAAAAGCTTGGCTACAAAATTAACTAAATACATGGCACAGGTGTTTAAAAGGCCATAAAATCAACTTGTTTGACATTTGAAATACATATTCAATCAGAACAAATTTGCTAGTTCAGCAGCATATTCCGTATATTTACAGTCCCCATCAGTAGGAAGTAACAGTAACACCCGCCTTGTCCTTCTTAAATAGCATTTTTTTAGAGTTAGCGAAGACAATTCATTAAGTCAAAGAACAACCAGATTCTTAATATTAAGAAATATTAAGTTCTAATTTCTTGATATTTCTTATAATCTGTAAAAAATATTGCTTAAATACATCTTACCTGAATAAGACTTTCTTATCCCCAAAGCCATGCTGCCTTACAAGTTGCTCCTACCCAGGCAATTGCAGTCTACATTTGGAGCCAACCCACAGGGAGTAGATCAGAGAAAGTTTAAGGAATATTTAAAGTATTCTCTAAGGTACTAGCCAGAAACATCAAGCCCATACTCGTGGTATAGAGAGATCATTAATGGGCATTAGTGACAGACCATTATGACTTTCAGAGATCATTAAAGATTCATAATGTAGCTGTATTGTTCTGGCAACATCTAACCATTTCTTGGACATAAATGTACATTTCTCCTACATGATTTACTTAAACTTATTATTTTCGAGTGTCAAATTTTATTTTCTGCCTCCTAGAATTACAAAGAATGGCTGTAACTGGATCCTGTAGCACATTACGGCTGCCATAGGAGCCTGGTGCTTGGTTTATTTGATGCCCTTTATTGTAAGGCATTTTGCAATAGGAACAGCGCAACAACATCCATGAGGCAGAATATGTACCATACTTACTTTCAACTTTAAATAACCTGCATTATTGATGTATTACAAATGTTACAAGCATAAAAAGCACTTAGAAGAATTAAATTTACTAACAATTCAGAAATAATTATATTTTAAAATTGCTAAGTTTTTCCTCTGCCTTTCAGAAGAGTTCATAATTTGATATTTGGGTATAGTGAAAAATATTATTGATACTACAGTTGGGGTCAACCAAACCAGCTGCTCCTAATTGAACTTTGACAAGTGAAGAAAACACTGAGGTTTGGTTCACAAAATGTACAGTACTGAAAAAACTGTTCCAAAATGCGTCCACAGTTACACTTCAATTGTGTTAATCAAGGGCTGGATTTGAATTTCCTCTTGCTGAACCTGGCCAACACCTTGTTTAACTAAACTTTTCTCAGCACAACAAGTTAAGCACATGATTTAGACAATTTAGAAGCAGAGTCAGATTTCAAAGTCAAATACTGTCTCTGTGATTTTCTCATTGTGGAATCCTACGTAATTACAAGTAGTAGAGACAAGCCATTGAAAAAACCTCTGACTTCACCAGGAGTTACTGCTCCCTCCAAGAAATGTTTACAAGTCGTGTGTGCATTGGCTTGGTTTATTTTGTGGCCCTCAATAAGCATGTGTACCTGTTTGTCTATTGGGAGGAAAATCACCAAACTCCAGCTAAGGAGCAGTAACTTCTTAATTCCTCTAACACAATCACTCGCAAATGCATGAGATTTGCTTAAGATCAGACCCTTAAAGTTACAGACAAGCAAGCACATTCCAGATGCTCAGCTTTAGCTGTTAAAATGAGACCTGGCAACTGAAGTCTCCAAAGCATTTTAACATGTGTTAGCATTTGTGTTGTGCTGAATCTAGACCAATTTACTACTACTTAACAATTTTCCAAAAATAATATTTCAGTGTTTACTAATATACATTACTGCTTATGTATTCAAAATTCAGAACAACATATCATGCTGTGAACTGCACGATTTTAGAATATTCACTGTTTATTATGCCACAATTGCTGATAATCAAGCTGTGAATATTGCTGATATCCAAATACACTGTGCAACTAAAAACATCCTTAATTACTGTTGCCAGAAATGAACGATACGACGCCAGGAAAAGCGCATGGTACAAAAAAATGAAGTTGATTCTGAGACCTTTCCACTTGGAAATGCAACCATTTTCACTAAAAGAAGTCAAAAGCCATGTGCAAGAATGTACACAAGTCCATTTCTAATTGCCTGCTGAGTTCTATCGATTTCAGACAACTGACCTTGTGATGAGAGGTTTTATGTCACCCATGTCATTTACTGACAGGCAGTCAAAAGTCTGAAGTGGCTTTGCTTACTGTCTTGCAATTATAAACAAGGTTAATCTGCTTGTAAATGTAGTTCTTTTCCCACAAGCAACGGTGGATTTCCAAGGCCTACATCAATTTGTAATGGTAACTCCCTAAAATTTACATGGATCTTATAATAATATCATTACTTTGTACTCTTCAGCTACCTCAAGAATGGATTAAGCAATTCAGAATCATTCTTAAGGTTTTACAATAAAAAATTGAACTGTATATTGAAAACATAACCTGGTTCAGCTCATCTTTACCACCATCTGGATATTCATTGCCTATTAACTTTTGCTGGTTTTATTAATACATGGAAAACATAGCTTATGTCTAATCTCCACTTTGCTTTGATCTCTTTATGCCTATTATGTGCCTTCAACACATGACTGGAACCACCTGGTACAAAGGAACACAGCTCCTCTGAGATCCCTGCCCATAACTCTGCTAGACTACCAGTTCTCTCTGTGTGGCGTCTGTTTTAAAAAAACAACTTTATACTAGCAGCAAAAGGACTACAACTAGAGTTTGCAATAAAACAGCCATTTTTTATTCTTCTCCTTATGTAGCAATAAAAACCAAGCTGCTGTTTCCTGTTGGAAGACTCACTGGAGATTGCCACATTACAAAAATTGCAGATGACTGATGAGCTGTGCTGGTTTTGGCTGAGGTAACATTCATTTCTTCACAGTAGCCAGTATGGGGCTGGGGTTAGACCTTTGAAGTGATGACATTTGTCTTCCCAATTAACCATTACATGTGATGGAGTCCCAGCCAAAACAGCATATGAGTGGACAATTAAGAGGAGGGGGAAAAACAGTTTGGAAAGGGCATTTACATTTCTAACCACCTAAAGTAAAAAGCTCAAATTAGCCCTCAAAAGAGTCCCTTTAAGGCACAATTTGATGAGTTTACCCATGGTATTATATGCCACACTTATCTGCTTTACAAGTGACAGATAATTCAGCAGGTTCCAGTAGGATTTGTGGCTCCATGTTACCTTGCTGGGTGGTTTGAAAATAGTCCAGCAGTGACAGTATCAAGAACTCTCCTTGCAGAAAACAGAGCCACACTACCAGCACCGTGCTCTACATTCTGTGCTTGTTCTCCACAACAAACTTGCTCTCTCTTGCATCTAAGCAATGATGCTGGCTGAAATAAGGTCTCAAGCACTGCCAAAGAAGCTAGCATAGATATTCCTATTTCATAGAATCCTTCTTTGCAGGTTGCATTGCGACCAGGAAAGAATCAGGCATGACCTTATTTCCTGAAATCCAGCAAAAAAATCCCCGACTAGTTTGCCTGGAAGGAAGAGGCCGATCACTCAGGCTCCACTTCTGCTGCTGCTGTTATGACCAAAGAATCTCAGATGCAAAATACAGCTGAGCAAGCACAGCACTGCTGTCTCAGCAGGCCCACAGCAACATCATGTAACACGGAATAGCAGCTGCAAGAGAAACCTGCCAGGGAAATGAGATGATGACTATAAGATGATGCCTGCCTCTTTGTAGAAGTGGGAATAAGGAGAAGAGAGTGCTCTGAACTGCTGCCCAGTCAGACACAACACTCATTTATGGTTCCAGAGCCTGTTGCTCTGCACAGACTACTGCTGTATTAGTGATCACTGTATTTCCATAGTCATTCAGCTGTATAAATTTTAGCATCAAAGCAAAGTGACCCAATTCACCCAATTTTATAATTTTATATCTATTTTTGATTAGTAGAAATATTATATATTTGTATGAAAAACTATTTTTCTTCCCTTTCTTTTTTACCTGATTGCAATACCTTCTCATGCAATCAAAAAAAAAAAAAAAGGAAAAAGCCCTTAAAATATTTCGTTGCAGGGAATGTTTCAGTTTCTACTCTCTAAAGGAAAGCTGTGTGAAGACAGCACAGCAATTTCGTTCCTTGGCTTCATCTGCCACCTGGTGGTACAATCTCAGGGAGCAGAAAGCAGCATTTCTATGGAAAGACTCAGCATGTCCCAACAGCCACTCGGAGTTAAGTGCTGATTGTAAGGCTGCAAGAAGCAACGTGCAGAACTGCAGCTGCAAACATCTGTGCAGTTCATGTCTACACACAATGCATCAGGTTTTAAAGTGTTCTGCATCTAAATCAATGTTTTAACAGAAGGGGCATGCTTTAAATTCAGATTTCTCAGCCTCTGAAACTAAACAGCTGCAAACTCCAAAGTGTCAGAAATTGCCCACAAAATCTGCAACATTTTTGGCGAATTCCCGAACCCAAGAGAGGCTCAAATTCAAAACCAGGACTCGCAGTCAGACGCAGAATTGAAAACAGAAAAGTGTGAGAGAAGCTTTGATACCTGCCTGCAAATAGCTGGAAATGTCCTACTGTTATGCTGTAAGAATAAAGCAGGAAAGACAGAATTGGAGCAAGCTTAAACTCCTGAAACTATTGTACTTTATTTGGAATCCAATGCTTATTTTATATTCTACTTAGAGCGTTTTAACACAGTTGCCAAACAAAGTATAACCAAACGTAACTTCTCTTTTCTCATGCTAAAGTCAGTAGCCCTTGCTTGTGCCATCCCACATGTTGTACAAGGACAGGATGACACTGAAGCTGTTCTATTAGCATGTCCTGGTATCTGTGTTGTGTCACTTTCCAGTTATGAGTGGGAAAGTTAATATTTACGTACTACCAGGAGCTGGCTCCTTGCTGAAAACCTTAAGGGCAGGTCTACTTGCCCCAGTGTGGGACTGTGCAGGTATATTCAGGCTACCTTGGGTCTGGCACCATTACTATTGTCATCATAGAGAATGCTTGACAAAGCAAGACACCTAAGAGAGCACTCAAATTCCCAAGGACAGGCATCTTGATTCATTTCCACCCCTGATACATGGGNTGGTCCTCTCCAGCCTTATCTATACTGTGAAATCTACATTAGGCTACTGACCTATGCTGCCTCACAGCTGTGCCACAGTTATGAACCAGGGAGGCATGGGAGGACCAGAATTTGCAGAGGCTTTTGGTAGGATTACTGTGCAGCAGCTCAGAATAAAGCCCCTGCTCCTTGCTTGGCTCTCACCATAACCTCAAGGAAAAACACGTGCATAATACAGGCAATGCTGATGAACATAGAGCAAACATCAAAAATGTAAGACCTACAAGTATTCTTATAGTCACTTGTGTATTTCCAGAAGCCCTGCAGGATGACATCCTTGTGATACCTGGGAAGAAAATTGCAGGGACACTGGCAAACTTCTAACTCAAACACGGTCTTTACTTACTTGCCAAAAATGGAAAAGGAAACACAGCAAATACCCAACCCAAACCCTCATGACAGAATAATCCTACCCATATCTGATACTTCAGGTGCTGGAGATCAATTCTTAAAGCTAAAAGGCATGTTTACCCTACTTTCCATTACAGATCAAAACTAAGACCAGTCCCTCATTAGTTTGCCTGCTGATGGAAAAGAGCTGGATGTTGTGCCTATATTGGTGATGGGATTTGCAAAAACACTTAAGAGAATTAGGAGCATAAAACCCATTACATTTCCCTGACATGCATTTATTGAACTCCCTGAAGTGCTTTTGAAACCCCCCACTGAAAATCACACTGATACAACAGCAAAGAAATACCAGGCAGATATCAGGGATGAGGGGATAAGCAGAGACTCCACCTCCATCCCCCTGAGTCGAGGCTCCAGCAGCCCGGATGAAGTGAGGCTGAGGGTGACTACCTCCCTACCTGTGCAAATCCAAAAGATCCTGCTCCAGCTCAGACTCAAGCATGGATTCTCCAAAGCATTGGCCTGGCCAAATGGCAGGCAGCCCAACCACAGCGGCTGCAGCATTCAGGAACAGGCAGATGGTTTGGAGATGACAGAGCCTCTTGCCAAGCCCGACCCGTTCTGACTCCTCTGTTTCCACATCACCCATGCCACGTGAAAACACTCTGTGCAAACACAGCTCACAAGGAAAGCTCTTCTCTCAGCAGCCTGCAAGCATTTGCAGCCAAAATCAATACACACATCAGTGCTCCTAAAAGTAATTTCATTTATGATGATTAAATAAATTAGTTCTAATAAAATAATTATTTCTATATTTACCGGGGGAAAGTAATGGGTTGAAAGTAATTTAATTTGACAAAACTTTCGGTTTGGGTCTAATCATTCAGATTTTATTCTTAATTTTGCCTCATATTTTGTAACACTGGGAATTACCATTATTTTATTTTCCTGTGATAACATATGAAAATAAAGTAAGGAAAATACTGACCTAAGCCCTGGGCAGAAAAGGATAAGCAAACAACCCTGAATGTGAGTCAGATGAAGAAGTCTCACGCTGTTACACATGGGGAGCTGAACACACAGGAGAAAATTTGCTACTAAAAGATGCTTAGTGTGTTAACCAGATGTAGAAAGATAAATCTGTAGCAGACAAAAAAGCTCTCACCACTTATTTTGCAGACATCATTTTGGCTTATTTTCCTCATTAAAGAAAAAAAAAACATGATTCAAGTACTCAAAAAAACTCAATAAAGCATTTACCGCTAGAGGAGGCTATTCCATAATTTTTTTCCAGTGACATACCTATACCAGAGAAATTTCAGTGAAGAGCTTCTGCAAAACCACCACACTGTTTTCCAGCTGGTCCTATTGTGAATTCCTGTGAAATCAGCAAATTTCTCAATAACTGTATTTATACTCACTCTTGAGCTAAAGGAAAAAAAAATCCACAAAAACACAGAGCTCATAACCTGGATTATTTCTGTCCATTTTAATATGATGGTGCTTTAGCAGCTCTACAGACAGCAAAAGGGAAAATACTGGTGAACAAGTCAGCAGCTCTCATTCATTCTGTTAATCTGTAAATAAAATAATCCTTGGCAGAGAAATTTCAGCTGGATGAATTATCAATGAAGCCCTATCATCAGCAAGTGCATCAATTTTCTTCACTATTTCCTTTTTTTTATTTGGTCTTTTGAGCACCTGAACTTCACCCTTAGACCATCAGACTCCAAGAGAACGAATCCTAAATTTTGTGGCCTGAAGAACTGTGTGATCTTGCCTTTTATTCCAGATCTGAATAGAACCAAATTTTAAAACATCCCAATTGTCTATGAAACAGATTCGCCCTTTCCCGTCTGGTCTAGGTATAAATAGATATTAAAGGAAATGGGCCATGTAATTCTATTGGACAAATATCGAGCTCATAAAACATCTCTGTTTGATGGTCGCAGAAATAGATGCCCTTTCTCCATTCACAGAACAAGCAAATCCCACAGGACATCAGCACAGCTGATGGGTGAAAGGTTGGTCCAATAATCCCATTTTTTGGTACACCTATCAGAGGTTGCTGTACAATCTTTAGAGACTCTTTCTTGCCTGTTCTTTAACTGGAGCAACAGAGGTTTGGACTTGTTTTTTAAGAGCACAGTTCTCCATATTCAGGCAAAGCTCATGGTTAGAGAAGCCTTTGCTAGAGAGTGACAGCTGCAAGTGTCAGCTGTGCTCCAGAGCTCACCTCGAGCTTTGCCAACTCCCATGGGAACTCCTAGATTCAAGTTTCCAGGTAGAAGCTCTCCTTAAGAAATGGCCAAAAAAAGCCACTCCTATCCCCTGCCACAAGCCAGGCTATGAAGACACCCTGGGATGGATATTTGAGAGACTAGAAATAATATTCCCATGGGTTTAAATGCAAGTACCACAACTCACATCACGCACCTGCGACTCTGAGACACTGACAATGTCCCCTCCCACCACAGCCCCACAGAGCCCCAGTGCTTCAGTGGGAAGCGACCAGGCCCATCTTCGGGTACAAAGCCTGGAGGGGAGGCTACTCAGTATAATCTTCTGTGCTGTTTCTCTGGCTTCCAACTCATAAACTCTAAATCTGATTCTGCATCATTAAACATTTCTACTTTCATTTCCTGTGCAAAGAAGCAGCTGTAAAAAAAAAAAAGTAATTTAATTTAATTACAATTTTTTAATTAAGGAACTGTGTAACTAAGTTCTCAGTTTTAGTGGTGAGAGCTCTAACTCCACCTCTCAGCATTAGAGGGAGTCCTACTCCCATTTAATTCTCCTTGCAAATCCAAGGAGGAAAGTTGGAAGCACAGCTTTAGTGAACAGCATCCCAGCATTCAGTCAGCAGGACTAGAAAAATAAAAAAAAAAACCACCCAAGAATGTATTTCATGCTCTGCAGTGGATGCAGAGCAGCACAAAAATCCGGTCTCTCTCCTCATGTCAAGCATTAACATTCCTGCTCTAATGAACCCTGCTCTGAGCTCCAGCACTTGAAAAAAGAGTCACAGAGATACTCAGGTTCAGTGACCTTGGAGATCCAAAAGGATTTATCAGCCTTTAAAGTAGTTAGCTTTTATATCGGTGGGCTTGGAGAAATCCCTCAGACAGGAGTCACCCATCTCTCACTCTTGAATATTATGGTAATGACCAATGCATAGACCAACGCTTGAATAATTGAGCAGATGACTCCAATAACATGATGTTTTTCAGTACTACAGTAACAGGGGCAAGAAAGTAGGCAGGCAGACAGGAGACAATCCAGTCACACCTGATTCGTGCATTATGGCTTGAGTCAGGTCACCTTGTTCAATAGAAGTCATACCTCTGGATTGGCAGACTCCGGGTCTCTCACAGGACCCGTGAAACCTTTAATCTGTGAATATGGGTTGGGCATTAATATGTCAAATTATTGCCAGAATATTCACGGAGAAGAGGATTTATCCCTTTGCCAGTTATTAGAGGAAAAGTGTTAATTCAGGTGACATTTAGGAATAGATTTTTATAATCTATTTCCTTAATTTAAAGTACACAAGAGCACATACTCTGTTCTTCAGTGCATCTGTCACTCACAAAGGTGATGACTTGAACACACGACTGGTCTACAGTAATAACAACTCCTTTTTTTGAAAACCAGATGGAGGAGTCAATGGTGAATTTGATTAACTACTTAAAGGAGTAAAAATGGCTAAATGCCACAGGAGATGGGCTATTTCACCCCACTGTGAGGGGAAAAAAAAAAACAACAGGCATTGATGACACTGTGTCTAGTTCTCTTTCATCCAGAAATACCTACATGTATTTCACTAAATACACAGTGCTGGCAAGTTTTTAAGTCAGAGAACTGATGAAAATGAAGGTGAAAGGTAGATTACTATTTAGCTCTTTTAATGTCAAGCTTAACAGCTATTATTCTTCTAATAAGTGAATTTTGAGAAAATACTTATTACTAACTCTTTAAACAGTAGGCTGTGCCTACAAGAAAACCAGGAGCGTTTGTTTAATTCAACAGAGGAAGAAGTATTCTGGAATAGAGGAGGAAGAGCAGATTCACCCTGGACTACCCAGGGTGGCCAGATGAGGCCGTGCAAGCTGCACAGATTCCCAGTGTCACACACTGCAGGGACTGGGGCACACAGGGCCCTCTACACCCCAGCTCATCAGCTGTGGGGTGACTCTGCAGCTCTGTACCAGAATGATCTCTGTGCCACCGCTGCTCCATGAAGATGAAATATCTGTTTTCCTACCTCTGCTGCTGCTAGGGTAGTATTTTAACAACCATGCTACAGTTATTCAATACAATATGGAAGGCAGAAGTAAACCAACAATTCTTTTTCATGTTCCACTCCATGTTTTGCTATGCTCTTCCAATCAATCTATGAAGCATCCAGTGTTTATCTCTGGCTGCAATTAAACCTGCAGGAAACATGTGATAAAGGTAACCTTCCCACAGGGATTATTACTCTGCAAACCACTGACTAACCACCACATGAAACACCTAAATGACACTAGCATCAATTTTTCACAAAGGAAGACTAAGATGAACATCTCACAGTAATAATGTTAATTATACTGGGTGAATAAAATGAGAAGAAAAACATCCAGAGAATTCAATGAGGGATGCTTAGATCTGTAATGCTTAAATAGCCAAATGCAATTAAAAGACTCACTCTTTAGTCATCAGGACTTTTGCAGCTCCACTGTAGGACATAAACACTGGAGCCAGTGCACAGTGACAAGGGAACAGATTTCTGCTGTGCTCTACAGCTGACAAGTCTTTATCTGTGGGATGTTTGACATTTAATGTTTTATTTTTTAAATAAGCTTGGCAAAACTGGTCAATCAGATGACTGTACCAATTAGTAGCTATTTCCTAAAGCAATCGTTTACCCCATCAGATCTTATCTGGTTTTTATACATGACCAAGGGAATTTTAATGTCAAAAGACATTAGGGATTTTCACATGAGATGAGAACATACCTGAATATCCAACATCTGTTTGACTGAATGCCACTAAGCATGCATAGGCAGGGTTTAACACGGATGTCTTCCCTTTGGAAGTGGTGAGCAGTGGCTCATAGGATCAGGGTGCCTCTGAGCAGATTTGCTTGGTCCCAATTATATCAGAGCCATAAAACCTAAGCAGAGAAACAGCTTAGAAGACTGACCCACTCTAAGTTTGTCAAAGCCAGGAAAACTCCTCCATGGGTTGGAGTCACTTCCACCGTGTTTCATAGAGCTGTCCAGGACAACTCATCGTGACCTACCCACTAACCAAATCCATAACTGTAGACCTTCTTCCTAATCATTTCAAGTCTACCTTTAGCAAAATAGCTGTGCCATTTTGGCTGGACCTGAAAGGCATCTCTTTCACATATGACATTCTCTTAACATTTTGGTCTGTTTTAATGGATCCAGTCAAGCAGGGGCAGAGGCAGCAGTAAAATCCCAGTACAGTGGAGAGCAGTTAACAGGCTCCTGACTACATAATATACTTTCCCTATTGCACTGCTACTTTTCCAAAAGCTGACACTATCAGCCTGCTGCTTTTCTTGAACAGCCATGAGGAAGGGCCTGTGACAAGTCTGAACGCCCACCTTTTTTCAAGCTGATAAAGCCACATAGAGCTAATGCCTGCCACAGACAGAACAAGTCGCCTCCAGTCCAGCACATTTAAAAGAAAAATAAATGCTCTTAGCCACAAATAGGGACTGTTAAACAATATGATCTGTGTGGCCCAAGAGATGGGCTAGAAGAGAGAACTCTAGTGCTTACGCTTCATCATTTTCAGTGTTGTCTGCTCATTTCACTAAACAAGTGATAGCATGGAAGGGAAGCAGTGGAAGTTTTGCAAAATAAATACTCCTACAGCTGTCACCAGCTTCTAGGCATCTGGCTAAAATAAGTAATTTGCTTTCAAATTGCACATTAATGCTTGGAAGGGATGAAATTATCATCTTCATCATCAAATACTGCAATGTTTGTAATATGGTTGCATCTAGAAGCCACAATCAGGTTCATAAACTAATCTGCAAAGGGATGGAGAGAGAGATCTTGCTTTTAGCGGATAATTAGCATTTGAACTAACAACCTATTGTTTCGGTCATAGATAAACTGACTTAAATTGTGGATGGAGACAAAAATAACTAGAGACAAACTCGAGATCCTTTTGCAGTGCTCTGGTTTTGCACGCTGGAGTCTTGCAATTAATGAATTCACTCCACTGGAAGAAATGCAAATCTACTCACAACTGAATGAGAAAGGATTCTGTTGTTTGATCCAGTCTTTCCCTGTATCCTGCCTCTCCTAAGCCTCTTTGGAGCACAGAGGGGCAAAGATGTGATATGCCAGTTCACATGACATTTCAAAACATGGACAGACAAAATAATTTAATGAAAAAAAAAACCCTACTTGGCAAGTTAAAGTATCTGCTAATTTAATTTTGGGTGAAATTCAGCTCTTTGTAAAGGTGGATTTTTTTAAAGGTCCCCATAGATGACACAGTAAAAGCAAATTAGGAGCTTTACTACCCTTAATATATGTCCATAGTAAGTGATGGGGCTGAGGTAAGACTGACTGTCAGTTACCTGTAGGTGAGAAAAGCTCGTTGATGCAATGGCACAGAGTGACCACCCTGTCATATCCACAATGGTGGCAGTGGACATTAAGGGAAAACTTGCCTTAGATAGAATTATGTGTCTTATTTCAGTTGTTGTCAACATGACCTACATGGTGGTGAAATTTAAGCTCTTACAAAAGCTGCTGATACGTATGTGCAGGCTATAAACAACTGACCCCTTTCAGAAACAAGGAAGGAGCAGAGTTTTATTAAGCAGAAAAAAAAATCAATAAAACATGAGAAGAGACACTGAGAAAACTTATGTTCTAGCTACTATAGCAATATCTTTTTAATCAATTGGAAAAATGAAAGAATATACAAAGCAACTGGCCAACACAGCTGCAATTATTATTTCATGTGAGACCATGCTTCATTTGCATTGTGACATCCAATCAGTCAGAATTAAATTTTGTGTGCTACCCTATGTCCTCAGATCTCTCCTTCAGCTAATCTGTCACATCCTTTACAGAAGTGTTACAAATAAGATTTATCAAGACGACAAATAGAGCTTTCATTGTGACTGTGCACTGCACTTGCCGTGCGCTGTGTACAAGCAGCAGCTGAGCTGCTAAGCAACAAAAGGAAGCAGAGAAAGGAAAAGCCCCCCCCTTTGCCTCCCAACAGAACTGCCCATCCTTTGGCATATCGAGTGGGAACAAGCAATGTGAGAAAGGGAGTCAATTGCACCACAGATGGAACAATTTTCCTGCAGAGCCTCGGGGATGAAGGGAAAAGTTGTGTGCATTTGCCATGTCTCTGATTAACAAGAGCCTTTGATTTCCTGGGTCCTACAGCAAGTTCTTATTTTCAAAACCATGTTCTGTTCTCTTCTTCTGTTTTTACCAAAGCTGACTCATAAAATAGCTGCTGCCTGGGGCACCACAATCTCTGCTGTGGCCCTCACCAAAACACCGTCTGCTCTGATACTCCACGCTTGGCCAATGTACTACCTTGACGCTTGTATTCCCTCAATCAGTAGAACACATGGACCCAGAGCTCAGCAATCATATTTCAGAGTAATCTATTTCCGAATGATTTTGAAATTACTATTACATTTCTTTCAGATTTCCTCATCTGCAAATCTTGTCAGAATTTATCAGGCAGCACATACTAAACATTCCACTTAATATTGATATTCTGCTTAGTACTATTTTATTTTCACTAACCCAAGCACTGAATTTAATTGCCGGCCCTGCCATATATCTTTGCAACAAAACCAAACGATTTTTTGCTCTTCAGCCAAGACTCTTAGCACAAGGAAACTGCAGGGTAAAGGTTTGAAGACTGCCATGGTTTGATTCTGCAAGTCTAAAACTGCCCACAGCAACAGCCTCTAACATAACAGATACAGGTTTATAACCACACGAACCTTGATCTCTATCACAAACTCCATGACAATTAAGTGAAAAACTCATAGCTGAGTTTATGAACAAGTCATTGCAAGGTAACAATTTTCCATAAGCTGATAAATCCAAGCTTCCTCACAGCACTTGTTTTTTGTTCCTAGAAAATAAGGACTAATGCAGTGCATTACTCCATTTCCTTTAGGTTTAAATAAATTGGATGGCATCCCTGTACTTGAAATTTCTTCTTCTTCGGTATCATTTATTCAACAGTCTATGACACTTATTTACTATTATTTTCTTGGTTCAACTTTTCTTAATGCTGTGTTACAGAGCAGATTTGTCACAAGTTACAGATTTAACTCAAATAGAGTAAAATAGATGGCTCTGTCTACAAACATTGCAATGGATGGGATAATTTAGTAAAACAACAGGTTAGAGACACATTTAAGAACTTCGGTATTACCTAAAGAGCTCTGTGAGCTCTGTGTGTGTTTGACAGCAGGGTTCTTAGCTGCCTCCTAACAACACAAGTACAGATTTATTCCTCATTCCAAACACTGAACAGCACAACTGGTCTGAGCTCTTCTCTCAGCTCTGATCTGCACTGCACCTCAGCGCCTCCCAGTCTTTGATGTACTTATCTTTTCAAGACTCCTTTTAACCAATTTTGCCCTTGTTACTGTATGTGGGGGATATCTGTTACCCTACACCCGAGCACAGCTCTCCAAGCAGCCAAGCTGCCTGACTCTGATTGCTATCTCTGAGCAGCAGCAGGGCTGCACTGCCCAAGGTGAGTGGTGATACAGCTACAACATGATGAAGAGCCTTTGGAAGCCATGCAGACGGAGAAGGGCTAGTGAACAGGAGAGAAATATGAAGTTCGGAGGACAGGCCACAGCCCTATGAAGCCAGTGATACACTGCCATATTCAAAATAATCGTGACTTTCATTTCCAAGCACAACCTTATCTACCTACATGGAACAACATGTATTAACACCTAACATCTAACAGCTGAGTCTCAGGGAATTTTCTGCAAGGTTTATCACTCATTAAGAATAACACTAAATAAAGGAATTAACATAGCAGGTAGAAAAGGAGGCCCATTTATGAAAACTATATGCACTCTGCAGTAGATACCTCCTCTTCTTTCCCCTGCCAATTCTAGCTGATACTATGAGAGTGGTTTATACACTAAAACATCTGAACATGAATCTCTGCCAAAAGCTAGCTGCAATTAATCTACAACTAGATATTTTGATCACTGGTACTTCCATGGAGACACATGGAAACCAGAAGCCCAAGTACACCACCTCCCAGCTATCCCTGCATGAACTCTAGTTTCTAGAAGATCCAGTTAAAATTCGCTATATTTAACTCTGTATGTTTACAGAAAAAAAAATTGAACTTGAATAAGCTCTATTTTTTGAACTTATTTAGAAAATTTTTTTTTAGAAAATTTTAGAAAACCAATGCTAGCCACAAATTGAACAGTCTCAAACAGCTTTGGCCAACAGGGTATCAGAGTCAGAGACTGAGAGACATTGAATTAACAACTCAATCACCAGCTTTAATCACAGACCCATCCATTTGTCAACAGCCAGAAGTACAACGACAAAACCTTACCCAGCTCCCCAGATTAACACCCTCTGCATCTCAAGTGCCCAGGCAGCAGTCATATGAGAGGGCCAACGCCACTTGCACCGGAGTTAACGTCAGACTCAAAGGCAGCCTCTAGACCACATGTGCACCACTGACATTCCTGGCACCCTCTGCCCACACCCCTGGGAGACCTGATCATGCTGTGCATCTCAACAAAGATGCAAAGTCCCACCTCTGCGGCCTGGACTGGTCAAGATGGCTGGAGCTGAGCAGGATTCAGCTCCGTCACACAGCAGGTGTTACATGTTTAGCTATTCCTAACCACAGCCCTGGTGATTTGGGCTACAGTCAAATACGCACCCACCGGGGCAGGCCAAAAGACATCACAGGGTGGGTACAATGTACTAACCATTTTAGGACGTACTCTTCAGCTCATCTGAAGACCAGCTTTGCTCTTTCAATAGATGCAGGATCAAAACCCTTCTAAGGACATCTGGCTTGACTTTGCTGCATGGTCTGCATCACCAAGTAGCTGGAGAGCTTCCTTATTGAAATTTCTACATATTAAAAGTGCCAGAAAGGTACCTTTGAGTCATGTTGATAAATTCTTGTTTAATAGCTGTCAAGGGAAGATGACAGATTAGCCAGAGGGGAGATCTCTGGGCATCCAGCACTCACAGGCATATCATGTAAAATAAAATGCAGATGTAAGGAATGATCACATCACAGTGCCAGGCAGCATCGTGTCTGCCCGTAACATATGGATATAAGCCCACATAAGAAAAATCTTTATGGTGTTATCACAGGCAGAGTGAAACTCTGGGGCCGGTTTTGGCTGGAGGAGTCAATAGCACCAAAGCCATGTGTTACCTCACCATGAAGAATGCAAACACAGCCTGGCCCTTGGAGAAGAGGCACCACCAGTCTAACCCCACATGAGAGGAACATGGTATTACTTCTTTTCCCAGTGTAACAAAGCTGCTGCCAGAAGGGATTTAACTTACTGCTTTTGTCCATTATCTATTATACCCAAGCAGTTAAAGAAGCAGATTAAGTCAAAATACAAATGTTTTGGCCTTTAGATGAAACATGTAACAACCCCCTCAATTTTTCCTATTCTGTTGTTGATGTCCTCTTGCATCTCAGAATGTTGTGTGATTCTGTGACTTTTGAGTTGGAAGGGACAGTACACAAATTCCTAGTGGGTCGTGCCCCAAACCCATGATGTATAGTAAGCTTAATCTTCCTGAATAATTGTTTTCTTCCCCATCTTACGCTGCTGTACTTTTGTCTATCTTAATTTATTTTAATAAAACATACATTTATTTTGAAAAAAACATATATTATTGAGCTGTTCCTAGTTTAGAAAACAGAATCATTAACATGATATAGCACACAAGTGTATCTCTAGTTCATGTTATTTTCTGCTTTGTCAGTTTGACTCAGTCTGTTTTAAATTGCTCAAGCTATTTTAATGGCCTTTTTGCAATTCAAATCTGCATTCTGTAAGTATAACTGAACAGATAACAGCTCATTTTCAGTCTTGCTCTCAAGTCTGTTGAAGGAGACTTTAGCTGAATATTCTGTTATTTAAACTCTCTTTTTGATTGGACTAATTAAAAAAAAATTAAAATGTTAGACATATGAAATGGAGTGAAAAAAGTGAGGCCTGACCTGCAGTTTTTTCCATAGGCCTGAAGGCAGACAGGTTCCAAGAAGACCAGAGAGATAGATGCTTCATGACAGTAAATTTGAACTGGAGCTGGATGAATGGAAATATCCCAAGCCTATTATGTCAGAGTAACAATGAACCAAAGCTTCCAAAAGGTCAGATCCTGAAAAACCACCTTTGGTGAAATTTTTCCAATTCTATCTTTTTCCCTCTCTTATCCACATCACATACTGGAGAAGAGTCTACCTAGGTTTTGGAAAATCTGTTTTCACTTAGAGCTCTTGAACATACTATAGAGTTGCATGAAAGTGGAAAGAGTGCAGAAAGAGCCCAGCTCCCTCCTTGCACATATTTCTGTTTCTTTGGCAGAAGCCTTAGATCAACTCATGAATCACAGAGCATTTTGTCCTAATTTAAAGTGATAACTGTAAAAGAAATTTGTAATTTATATAAAATTGCCTTGGGTAATAATAATTTTCCTGACTCTGCAAAACGCAGTGTTAGAAAAATTACTACGCATTCAGCGCTGCAGGGCCAAGGAAGAGCTGGTGTCAGGGAACGCTGCTGAACAAGGCTCAGGGAAGAGCTTGCAGCAAAAGGGAGCTGCCTCAGACATGCAGCACATTGGGCACTGGCAGAGCCTGTAGGGCATGGTCTGACACACCAGTCCCACTCAGTACTTCCCAGTTACAGTGGTTGCCTTCTGTGGACTGTGGGAAGGAGGGGTGCCTCTGTCACTGCGAAATCAGTATGCAGGTTAATTGCTGGGCTTTGGGTTACTGACAGACTCTTGAGCCAGATGCCAGAATTTTGATTTATGAGACTCTATCAGTAATTAAAATTACTGAATCTCGTTAAGGGCACACAGCTCAACGCCTGCTGAACTGGCAGAGAT
This sequence comes from Pitta sordida, assembly GCA_013390025.1. Classification (NCBI taxonomy): domain Eukaryota; kingdom Metazoa; phylum Chordata; class Aves; order Passeriformes; family Pittidae; genus Pitta; species Pitta sordida. The sequence continues at coordinate 244,223 of WEKX01008949.1, read as the reverse complement.
CAATAAGGTTTCAGAAAGCATACTTGGAAACAGTGCTCGGAATAGTGCTTGAAAAGGATATTCATGCTGGCAACATGGGCAACATGACAGTTTTGCAGAGCATTGGGCAGCTGATTGGAATTTGAGCACCAAAGGGAATTTGTGCTCCTGATCCACCCTCAGCCTTATCATCAGTCCAATTCAAACCTCCTCTGTCCCCTGCAAGTATTGCTTAGCAGCAGTAAAAGGTTTTAATATAAGAAATCAAACTTGTTACCCTACAGTCTTCTCTTAAAATGCCTTCATAGCTGTATTTCAAGAGGCAAAAAGGCAGGACAAGGTTTAGTAATTATAGGGCCATGTTAAACTTATTCTGGGTTACTCTGATTTCGAAGATCATGACGAAAACCTGTATAATTGAAAAGTGCCCGAGTACAGCAGCAGGGCTCCTACACTCCCGGATTCCCAAGGTACCTGTGGATGGAGAAAGCTTTCATGTCAAGACTCTCATTAGACATGCACAAGGCTTTATAAAAATAAAGTTTGCTTTTGAATTCCGAAGCCATAAAAATATAATTAGCAGAAAAAGAGGGTATAAGCAAACCTGCTTGGGCATTCATGTATTCAAACTGATGTGTGCTTTGAGTGCCACACAAATCAAGTTGTGCCCTGCTTGAGCACTCTCAAAGACACCCAGGCTTTACGTCACAGCTCATTTACACTTGCATTCCATCCACTTCACACATGTGGCTTAAACCACCCAGTTGTGGGAAACCATGGAAAGTGAGTCTGTCAGTAACAGCCCTTGCAGCTTGAAGGGTCAGAGGAGGAACAGGTCCAGCCCTGGCTTTAGAATGGACCCTCAGGGCTACATTCTCCAAGGAGCAAGCAGGGCCAAACACCACATCCCCTCTGTGGCAGCTGTGCCTGCCTGCACAACAGCCACCAGACCACACCATTCCCATAAAGTTGTGCCAGTGGCTTTACATCCCAGCTTGTACATGTAATTAAGTTTCCATTTTTCAGAATTAAAAGGATATTATTGTGTAGAGTTTGACCTTTTAAAATACATGTTAAAGCAGAAGAAGAGAACAGTTGCTGAAGTTATTGATTTTCAATCAATGTTCATTCTTTAATTATTTGTCTTTTTAATTAAATTGCAAAGTAGGAATGCTGAAGCATCCCTAGAGGCTAGTATGCTTTTCCTATGTGTCTTTTACCTTTAATGTTTTATTCTTAAAGGTAAGTTGTACATCTTCAGAACATCTGTTACACTTTGGAATGTAACATAGCATTTTTGGTGAGTCTATTTTGCAGGAAGATGCAGAAAATTTTTGGGCCAATGACATTCACAGCTTGTAAGTCTCTTTCTGACGTATTGCAACAAGTGCTGTTGATCTCCTACCAGCAGTGTGTGATCAGACAGAAAATCGTGTGTTTTTACTGACCCTCATGTGGGTTTAGTACTTGAAAGAGAAATAACATCTGAGATTATCTGCTGAGATTATCATATTTTGGGGTGGGAATGAAACAACTTTTGTTATGAGACATTACTAGCACATGGAAAGATATTAACATAGTCCAAGTACATTAAAAACACACAGCATCATCCCTTTTGCTTTAATGTCTAGATTAGAATACAGTCACTTTTAACTAGAAGCATGTACTCTTTACTGATCTCGGTTACATAGCAGGCTCTGCCACTTGAGTTAACCTTTCAAAAACCTTTCATTGCCTACACACAGGATCTGTGCTATTTATTTCTGCCACAAGTAAACATAGAATTATCCTCTCAGCCATCCTCAGCTCAGTCTGCAAACAGAACTAAATGATGTCAGGAAAGGAGACAGAAGTCTTGGCAGGTGGAAGGAAATAGTGAAAAAAGAGGTATTTATGGTATTCTTTAGGTATGAAGCGAGCAACATCCTTTATTATGCTTTAGGAAAAGCAGCATCCTTCAGTATGAGTTAAACACACTGTCTTTTCCTGAAAATCATGTCTGACTTTTCATCCATTAGTGTTGCAACAACACTAATATTATGCAATGAATGTATTAAACCCCCTAAGTGGGATAAAGTAATCACAGGATTATTATGTAATTTTATATATATATATATAATATAATTGTATATATATCTAAGAAACCATCACAGTAATATATTTGAAGAAGAAAAATGAAACCACTGGAAGTCAACATTGCAGATTTAAGTAGAGGGGGCAGAGGAACTTCTTCCAAAAACAAGGCCCTCATAGGTTTGCTCTATTGATTTCTAGGAATTTCATGACCATACAAACCCAAAATTAGATGATCCGAGACTTCTACCTGGCATCAGTGGAAAAAAATCTACATGTCTTGTGCCAGTAGGCTACAGAACCACAAATACTCTTCTTCTCTCAAATACAGGATTTGAGTTTTCTGTAGAGATTCCTGAACCTTAAGGACCATTTCTGTGTGAGTTGTATTTCCCTCCAGAACATGCACTTTGCCTCTCCATCACCAGTGTTGCAGTCCACTGGCAAGTGCTAACCACAGTGGGTTCAGTCCTCTGCTCTTCGCCTTCTACAGCAGCTCGATATCCCATTTCCACTCATTGGCTTTGATGCTGAATGAGCAATTTTTCTCCCATAACTTCTCATTTTTTTCCCCTGACTCAGCCTGCTGCAGCATCTGAGCAGTCATTTACTACAGAGTTCTTTACTCCTAAGCTTATTACCTTCCATTTATCTGCATTGAGATGTGCTGCCCTATTACATCCCAGGTACTCAACATTAATCCCCCTCATGTATCAGATTAAACTGTTTCTCATTATCTGCCTGACTCTCAATTCAGCACCATTTGTAAAACAAAACCTACTTTTCCATATTATTAATCAAGACCTTTTTTTGTGACAAAAAGCCATTTTGTCACAATCTGAAATAGTTCAAGTAATATTTCTCCTGCCAGCCAAACTTGAATGTTTCCCTCTTTTTCTCTTCCTTGGCTCCAGAGGTCCCTCTCTGTAACCAGCAAATGAAAATATGAATTTAATGCATTTAATGCACAGTTCTCTAACCTGTATTGTCTCCTTATTGCTGAAGGCTCTCAGTGATCAATACTGTACATGATTTGATCAATCACAGCCTATGCATCTGCTCTACGAGACTCAATAAAACAATTTTCTACTGCTTTTTTTAAATGGATTTACAAGGCAATTTCCTTACTTTCTCATTACACGTACTAACCTTCCACTAGCCTTATAGATATAAGGTCATTTATGCCAATTTCTTGAGCTTTATTTGGTTGCAGATTAGGGGTATGGGGTTTTAAATTGTGTAATTTTGAAATAAATGGTGAATCACTTTACAAATTGCCCGTGTTTGAATTCCATTTGAGAACAAATACATCCATAACGCTTTAGTAAATATGCGTATTTCCCTACTTTGACTAATTGACTTTAACCACATCACTCGAATTAGTTACTCGTAATTCACCACACCATTAAATCCGAAACATATGTGTCCTCTTTCCTCAACCCCCCTCTCACTTTCTCACCCTACATAACTCTGATCGAAAGGCAGCTGAATTGTTTGGGAGATCTCTGCTGGGGCAGCAAGAGTGCCAAAACAGTCAAGCCTTCTTCATATTCCCCAGCTGCACAGAGAGGAGTGTACCAGGATAACAGGCTTGGAGGGGGTAAGAAATGGAAACCTACAGGAGATTTCAAGGGCCATAGTATTCTGGTAACATTCCCTGTACATATGGCAGTCTGTAATCAAAGACTGTGATTAAGATCTTGGAGAGAGGATAATTCTCAAGTTATAACTTAGACAGGACCCAAGTTCAAGAAGCTGTTAGGGGAAAGCCTGATGATACCTTTGCTTTCTGACTCCTAAACTTACAGGAACATTTTCAGAGAATTAATTTTATACTCAAGACTCCCATCCCCTCCACTGTATTTATCCACTGGAGAAGAAGGGAAGAGGAGAAATAAAAAATGACACATACTTGAAATTTAATTTAAAAATGGCTTTGTTCCAGAAAAGAACAGCACTGGTTGATTCAGTGTCTTAGTTATCAAAAGCACTTCAGCCTGGACTGAAGGGCAGGTCTATCTCTCTAGACACTTCGGCATGGGAGGACTCTCACTAACACACCACCCTTGAGCATTTTCTGGCTCATCGCTTCTGCCAACAGAACTCTGCAGACAAATAAATGGGTTTGAAATCCGCTGACAACAATTTTCCAAATTTAGGTTCATTAATTAACTGGAAATAACTCCCTACTGGGTTCCAAATGCTTTTTGGAGTAAACTTCATTAAGAAACCAACCCCAAACCTAGACCAGTGCTCAGGGGACCTATCCAAGGGCACCGCCAGATTAGGGAAGCCAGAGATGTCCCACCGCTGCTCTTCCCCACATAAAGCTGGTGCACATGCTTGGACAGATGCTCCACAGCTGGGGAACTGTTCTTCTGCAGAACTCCACAGAAATCAACATTCCATTAACACACCAGGCTACTACTCTACGAATACTTTAATGAAAATCTGGTTTAGTTTAAAAATATCAAAACCTAGCCTGCCTTAAAAATACAGTTAAAACATGGATAAGACAAAGGAAATCTTATGTTAGGTGAAGGTGATTGCATCAAGCATTTTTTTTCAGAGAAGTTTTCTCGTTTGAAAGGAATCAGACCACCAAGAAGATGGTGTCTCTAAGATGAAATGACTCTGAAACAGATATATTGAGTCAAACAAAGCACTGAGTTTAACATGTACTACAGTCTGGAAGAGATGCTGTGGCCTCCATTATTCAGATGATCTAATGTCACTCCTGCCTTGAGCCATGCAGCTCACTTACAATTCAGAAAAGCCTAATCCTCTCAGGCTTGAAATCCATGTAGAAAACTTACTACTGTGCCTTGTGGGTGGCGTTAGTTCCACACTTCCTGCTCTACTACACTTCTACACAGAACGCTGCTAAATGCAGACACAATTCATGCATAGAAAGATCTTTTCTCCCTGTTGAATTCCTGCCTCCCACTGCTTAATAGGAGACATGAACTTACACCACTTACTAGAAAGTTGACACTACTCAGCACTCTTTACACCTAGTCACACCTCTGCATTAATTGTCCCAATCAATTTTGCCATGAAGAACAATTTGATATACTGTGTAGAGTATCTAATCTGGTGTCTGCATTGCCATTTTTCTTCGCTCACTATGAGAAAGAAGAATATACTTCAGCCTTTTCCATTGTTCAACACTAATAGACTTAATTGTAGTGCAGAGGCTACAGAAAAAAATCTCACGACTTTCTTAAACCATTTCATGTATTTATTACTAAGGAAGCTCACAACCCAAATAAATCTGATTTTTACTTACCCTTAGTGCAGAGGGAACTAAAAGGTGATGTAACATTCTTAAAAGAACAACCTGACAGAAAGACTCCTTCTAACTATCCAAATGTATGAATGACCTAACACAAGTGAGAATCAAGTGTATGACTTTAATGAAATCACATCCTTAAGTGGAAATACACTGTCCTGGGACAACAGCAATTAATGCTGCAGAGAGGCTCACCCACTCAATAACCTGCAAATCCTTTAAATCTGAAACTATGCCAGTGAGAGCCAGCAAGCACAAACCTCTTCTCTGTGGGGAGGATGTTTTCTACTGCTTCTTTCTGCCCATTAATCTTTTAACTTCTAGTCTACAAGCCCATCAATGAAGAAGAAAATAAAACTACTGTAAAACACAGGAATTCCACTGATTTTTGTATTTTTCTACACACTTTAATTTCCTAGCCATTTTTTTGCTTACCCTTTGTACTATGTCCTTCCCAGAATTTGTTTATATGCCATATAACTTGGGGTTCCTGATATGGAAACATAAAATTCGGCCATCCTTTACCTGACATATGGTCATTTGTTAGCAGTGAAAGAGACCAAGAGATTTCACTGGTTTTCATGATTTCAGTCTTCAAGTAGAATTTTTTTACAGGAAACATGAATTTTTGTCCAGGAAAAGTACTTTGGGTTTAGGGCAATAAAAAGAGTAGCATTTTGCATTAACTATTAACATAATAAACAGCTTTTAAAAAATAACACAGAGTCCTCCTACACAGAGGAAGCATGACATACAGACTGATCAATTCAGTCTACACTGACAGTAATGCACACATCACACTTCACTTTCTTGACCTGCAATCAAACCAGCAAGTGTAAGGGTTACTCTGAGAAGACATTGCAAGAGATTGAGTTGCTAAACTGTTAGCTGATTTATTGAGATGGACATTGCATAGATACAAATTCCTGAATATCTGAAGTTTTACCATACACAAAGTCCTGACCTATGCCCAAACTACACTTTTCTGTAATATTCTGGTAAGATTTTCCATCATGTTGGGAAAACTCTCATTTCTTCCCCTAGTTCCAGCAGTCTTGAAGAAGACTGTAAGAAGTCTGTAAGATATGTTGATATATTTGTCTTCAGAGAAATCTTTAAGAGAAAGAGGGAAAGGTTTAGAAAAATTTTGCAAGATTACGATTATTTCACAACTTGGCTTCTAGTCTCACTATTACAAAAAATGAAGGATTAAACACCTTATAATGAGGAACCTCAATATACCAAGAAAGCAGAAGTCCATATGGGAAAACACCAACAAACACTTCTGCAACTGCTCGGGAGACTTTCATACAGTTACAGAGGCCAAACTAAACCTACTCCTACAGGTTCTTGAGCATTAAATAGGGGTGACAGTGCAGCCAGCCACCCTCTTAGCTACACATCCCCTAAACTGGGAACTTCCTTACAGGAGAGGACCTCAGGACGCACAATTAAAAAAAGTGATCGAGAGACTGTGCATATCCCAAAGTCATCCCACAGCCAGACACTATTTAACATCACAGATTTCAAAGACAGTCTAGTTTCAGGTTGTCTCAAGTTCCTAACTATTTCTGGATCTCCCAGAATCAAAGTTGGAAAGCACAGCAGGAAATCCATAGAATTATACTGCTAAAAAAAAAAAAAAAAAGGAAAAAGAAAGAAAAAAACTCCTTTGAGAAAAAAAGTTGAAAGTATTTTCTTGACTTTAGACCCCAAATGGCAGAAATCAGTTTATGAAATGCAAAGTTGATAACAAAATGTGACCCCTGCAATTACATGGCATATTTGCACGCTCACGCTCCATTTTTGATGAACCAAATTTCTTCTTTAAAAAAAAAAAAAAGCAATTTTTGAAAGCAATTCCTTCCTGAGTCTCCAGGATTCATGTTGCAGACACTATTAAAAGCTGCAGAAGACGTATTTCAAACAGTATCTGCCAGTTTTGCACCTACAGATTCCTTCTACTCCCTTCTCAGTTGTTTTGGAATGGACTTCTGGGAAGAAGTGTTATTAGAAGTAGGTTAAGCAGGCAAAGGCATTATCATTTGTTCTTCACGGGACCTTCATTGCAGCTAAACTTAATGGAGTGGCAGAGGATTCCTAGAACATTTGGCAGCACTACATATAAAATCAACCTTGAGCATTTAGTCTCCCAAGAAGTTGGAAGAATGATCAGTAGTCAGTTCTCAGCCAACACTCGCTTCACTCTTGCAATTCCTCTGTTTCACAGCTTCAAGATCCATTGACTTCAAATGGGGCAATGTCAACTTGAACAAGTTATATTACACAAAAAATAACAAGTCTTGTTACTGAAATGATGGAGAAATCAGGTGTCAGCTCTCCCAGGCTCTAACATAGTTGCACTAGATTTTTAAAGACCATAAAGAAGATCTAAACTGTGAATTTGCTCTGCAAACCAGCTGCAAGGAGCAATCTGTTTTGATCCTTCCCCGGAGTCCCATCCTAAATCAAAGTAGTACAACTGAATCTTTTAACTAAAGTTTCCTTTCTAAAAAAACTACAGCCCTGGAAGTCTCTTGAGAAATCTGACGTGTGAGTTCAGATTTGTGTGTTTTTCCTTGCAAATCTTGATTTATGGATTCTTAAAAAAAATATTCCTCAGTATTTGTGTCCTTAAAATTGAGTGTTTGTCAACTCCATGGGACTGAAAGGTGACAGTCTTATTGGACTCTCCTCCCTCAAGCTCCTCTTGTCTCCCAGCCAGAATGTTTTCTCTACAAGTAAACAGAGATGGGCTTTGTAGTGCAACAAGACACTGAACTCAGACACCAACTTAGAGGGAAACAGAATGACTCATGAAACACAGGTTATACAGAAAGATTGCTAGAAATAAAGAGGGAACGAAGGTAGAGCGTTTGGCACCTGAATAAGAAACAGCTCCTGTAAGAGGGGACGGCTAAATATAGAACACCTCTGCAACACCAACTGAAGTCACTGGTGCCTTTCAAAGGTATGTGTTGAAATCTTTGGGGATGTATTACAGAACTCAGATGGTAAATTGGCCTGGAGCCAAATATCTCTCTCACTGCATACATCTCAGGATGAGTGGATTCCAATTTTATCCATAAATAAAAGTCTGGCCAAGGACTTACAAAGAAAAATGTCGGCAAGCATCCATCTCAACATCATTTTGCTGGAAATAAGCTGACTCTAAAAGCTGGCAATAAAACTACTAAAAATACAAACAATTCCAAACAACACCACCAGAAAAAAACCCGGCAGGAGTGTCAGGTTTGGCTTTTTGTTTTGTTTGTTTTTTTTTTTTTTTACAATGGCCTTTTGGAACATGAGTTTTTAAAAGGCACCTTTTCAATTCTGTTGAGGCAGTACAAATTCTGCTGTAAGAGAGATTATATCAAGAAAAAGTTGTCATAGTGCTACCTCGTGATCTTCCTCAGTCTCCTGGATGAACAATTACACTCTTCTTATCATTTGCATGTACAAATTAAATAATCTGCCATAAATACACCTGATCAGGCATAAATTGGCAGCATTCTACAGAAGTTGATGTTCTTCATTAAATACATATAACGGTCATGGGGTCTGATTTTCACAGGGTGAGGCAGAACCATCCACAGAAAACAGACCATGTTTCTTTGGCAGTGTTGGCATAATAAACATGATGTTACTTAAAACAAAGGCATGCCTGATCTGTTTTTCTTTGGAGATCTCTTCTCCTCTCCAAGTCATTTCTCTCAGATTTCCATCCAAAAGGGGCTTCCATCTCCTCTCTAATGCAGTAGCCTTCTAATTGTTGGACCTCAGGGTTCCTTCTCTATTTGAATTTTGGATCTCACCTGCAGCCAACGGGTTCATCCAAAAGTATCCTGCTCACCTGTTCATACTACCAACTTCTTGGCTGCTGTCCTTGAAGATTTTTCTTCCCCATCATCAGACTCACCTTCTCCCACTTCAGTCTCTGCTTTAGAGAATATATAACTTCCACTCGAGTAGCAATTGTATATCACGAAGAATATGTTCTTCAGTACCACCAGAAAAGCTTGTTTTTGACTCAGAGCTTCCCCTAACTTAGAAATAACTAGCACTGCAGTTTTTTAATATATTCCCAATCATATCATACTGACTGTACATTTCACTGCACACATTGAATTATTTTCATTTAAAATAGAAATTTCATGAACATGCTCCTTTGTTACTAGTACAAAGATCAGCAAAATTTCTCACCACTTTTACATTTATCTAATTTAATAGCCAAGTGATTAAAGAATCCACTTGCTTGCATTTGGCAGCTCAAGTTCCATTCAAATTTTTGCTTAGTATGGGTTTTATAGTGTATTTAATCTAAGTTTATCATAAGAAGACCAGTCATATGAACTCCACTGGACTAATGCTGATAGCTCATCATTGGAAGGGAGAATCATATGTGAAGCTTAAATGTTTCCTACTAACAATATCTGACAGATACTGGCAAAATTTGATGTCAGCTTTGAAATGAAAGAATGATTATACTAACCAGAGATAAGGGCATCTAGACAGCAATATTTGGTCTTCAACTACTGACTCAATCAAGCTGGAGTTCTAGAGTAAGAGAAAGCGAAGCAGGCACCAGCTAAGCAGAGGTGCAAAATTAAAAATTTTAACAACTTTTGCAATTAATGTTAACTTGGCATCACCTGTTGCAGAAAGGAAAAATCCTAGGACCATTCAGAGGAAAGCCACATTTAGAGAACAGACTGACAGCCATCACAAAGCAATTTATGCCGTTAATGGCTTTTTTGAAAGATGGAAAACTCATTATTTAATTCACTGCAGTCTCAGATTCTGGTCCTGTAGAGCGTCCTCATGGCTGACTCTTTTTCTGCATCCCCATCTCTCTACAGCATTGAAGACAAAAGTGGTAAAGCCTCCAAACCAATGATGTCCATGAGGCCAAGCAAAAGATGAGTGCAAACATCCCTATTCCTTATGTCACCAGCCCACAGTTTACTGGCATTGGAGCTCTTCATGCCCTGAGAAATCTAATGGCAGTTTATGATTCATCTTCAATGGATGGTTGAAGCACCAGCCAGCTGTATGGAGCAAGTTCTGCTAATTTGGGGGTACAGACACTTTTTCACTTTCTCTAGTAAACCTTTTAGTATCATCCTCTAAGGATGTCAGGCTCTAAGTCTAGCTAAGCCTCTAAGCTTCTCAGAAAGGTTGCAAGAAATACAGCTGAGGAATGAAATGCACCTCCTCCACAAGACAAAAGGACAAAAAACCTGAGACAGGTGTATTGTGACAAGAAGGAAAATGAAGCATAAGAGAAAGGTTAAGCTGTTTTTTAGAAAATAATTGTTAAGAAATCCACACCTCCACCAGAGCAATTAAGAAAAAGCTGTGTTGGGCCACTCTGTCTTAGGTGTAGAGCTCTGGCAAAATAATCATAGAAGATGCTGAATTGGAAGGGACCCATCAGGATCACCGAGTTCAACTCCTGGCCCTGTGCAGGCCACCCCAGGAATCATGAAGCTTAGACATTTGTGCAACATTACACTGAGTCACCACTCTACACTTGTGCTCTTCTGACTTCTCCATGCCATGGGTCTCAAAAACCAAATTAAAATCCGACTTAATGCTGGCACAAATTTGAAGAGTGGCCACTAGCCTTTTACTCCATTATGAGAGCGAAATTTGACCAGATAACGTAGAATAGTGAGAACTAACACAGCTGCACCAATAACCTTTCTAGGAGGGACTGTTGCATAACATGGAAATGTCAAGCGTGAAAGACAGCTGGTAACACAAGATTTCTTATGCAGTAAGTTGTATATATTCTTCAGTTTTTCCCTGCTAAATCAACATACAAGAATTACTTAGCCTGCTTGAAAAACATGGAAGACAGCCTCAGATGAGGAGTATCCAAGATGTCTGGAAAATATTTCATTTCCTTGTTTTCTTTATAGCTGGAGTTCAATATTGTCACTGAAGAGGATGTATGACCATTTGTTGGACACACTCTGCAGCTCAGAACCTTTGCAGGTTTATGTGCTTTGTAATCTCTAGGGTTTAACCTAGTTGTTTGTAATCTTTGAGGAAAAGAAAATAAAATCTGTCTGTTTCAGTGTTTTCAAACACACAGTACAAAGAATCAAACATGCACACCAGGATCAATACAAAGCAAACACCTGTTAATTCCTCCTGAACACCACTGCTTGATAGTAAACCTTTCTGTCCTGGAGAACAAGGACAGGCTTCAAAGAAGATTTTTCAAATATATTGCACTGTCCTACAAAATACAGAGGTTTTTTTAAGCATATAAGCAAAATCAAAGAACTCGTACACAGCAGGAATATTCTATAGATAGATACAAGTGGGCAAAAATCCGAATACGAAACAGTCTGAGCACTGACTTTCCCCGAACACTCAGATACTACTGAAAAAGCATTCAATAATTTTACGTAAGTGTTCTAAGAAAACTCTGGCCTTTTGCAATCTTTGGTGCTCACTGAGGTCTGAGTAAAACTTCTTCACTTACTTTACCTTTACAGGTCAGAGCATTTAAAAGAGAACAAGAAATAGGGACAAATACTATCACCAAAAGTTAACTGCTTGTGCAGTCATAGAAGAGCAGTAACATACAATGCTGCATAGTATGCTCAGAACATATTTGAAGTAAAATGCACTGCTGCAAAAATTGTTCAGCTTCATTTGGAAAGCATCTCCAGCCCTTACAGAGCAGGATCCAGAACAAGGAGGAGCATGATAGAAAAACACAGTGTTGACGTAGCACAGGGAGATGAGACTGAGTTTGAAGTACGACTGAGTTCCTCTTTCTTTCCAGACAATCCGTCAGGAGTCTGGTAAACTTTCTGATGGATCTTGTTTTTTGTTGTGGCCTTGCTTCTGTGTGCTCAGAGGTATCAGCTTCTGAAGGCTAAGATTGCTGGTGGGATGAAGAGCAGAAATCCCTGCGTTAGATGGGTTGAGTTAGTCCTGGAACTGGAAACCACAGACAACTATCTGAGCTAATTATCCTTGGGATGGCCAACACCCCTGGACTGGGCTGCACAGGTGTGGGGCAGGGGATCTCTGCAATGTGCTCTGCTGCACCATGGAGATTTGCCTAAGTGCCAACCTTGGGAAAGGAAACAACTCTTCAGTGATACCTAAAAAGTTTAACTCCTCCTTGTTTACAGTTGCCCTAACCTAGAACCGCATGAAAGACTTGGCATGATCTCAGCCCAAAAGAACTCAGTATTTAAATACTACAGACGATACCGCTGATAAAGGGTTGTGCAATAATTATGATGGACCATGTAGCTGAGTAAAGTACAAAGAAAAACCTCCATTATTAATAAAGAACCACATCATCTTATTTAAAATGAGGACAGATTGAAGAGTGAAGTCTGATGCTTTCTCAGGAGAATCATGGGATGACAAAGTAGCAAGACAGAGGCCTTCCTCCATACAAGGAACACTCTTTGAAGTTCTCAGAGAGTCCTTTAAAGACGAGATGAGAAAAGAATATCAGGGTGACTCATTTGGTCTAAATGTCCAACTTCAGCTATGCTAAGTGCCAGATACTGTCTCCACAGTGAATATTTATTCTGAGATTAGAGCAAAACAGCAGAAGGCATAGATAAAAGATTTTGCAACAAAGAGTACACAGGTTAGGTAAGACATAGCATTTCTTGCCATGACTTGTTCAGTGGTAAGGCTAGGTCCAGGTTGAGAATTAAAAATCATTATCTTGAAATAAAAATTTTAAAACTGCTGATAATGGTAGGAAGGCCCTCCAGAGGGACCTTGACANTATTGGAATGGGCTGCCCAGGGAGGTGGTGGAGTCGCCATCCCTGGAGGTGTTTAAGAGAAGACTGGACGAGGAGCTTAGTGACATGGTCTAGCTGGGGGGTGTAGGGCTGGATGATTCTGGGCCCCTTCCGGCTCGGAGTGGCCTGCTAGACTGTGAGGGATCTAGGTTGGTGTTATGCTCTGGGATGTGCTCTCGGTCTCTGTACGGGTGTTAGATGGTGAGTTGGACTAGATGATCCTTGTGGGTCCCTTCCAACTCATAATATTCTGTGATTCTGTATGTAAGTACATTTAAGTACTTACAGACGTACTGTAATGATGCTACAGAGTGCAACTTTGGCTAATACTTACACAACTCGCAATTACAGTTTCATCTTTGAATTTTACCACCAGGAAAACTCCATTCAACAAACCTCTTAACTTCTGATTTGCTGCTTGTGTCCAGATGAGGAGGCAGATAAAAATACTGTGAGGTCTCTTTAGTGGCTCTTCTGGTGTGTCTATTACCTACAGACCAGGGACCACCCACTTGACAAGACCTTGAGGACAGACACCCATAAAGGCAGGTCTGCATGTGTTGGAAAATACAATTTAAATATCTGCTCTCCTCAAGACAGCTGGGTAAGAAGTCACTGCAAGGTGAGCATTGGTTCACCAGTGCCAGAAATATGCTGAATTTCCCCTGTGAAAGAACAGTGACATTGTCAAGTTTTAAATTCTCTTATGAAAAATAGGGTGTCTGGGGTACCTTTATTATTGATATTTTGTCTTCATTTCCTCCAGCCACATTATTCCAAGATCTCAGTCTCACAGACAAAGGCGTGCACACCATTTCCTGGACTGAGATGTGTGTGCATACAAAGTGAAAAGGATCTTCCAGCTGTAAACATTAGTTCAAGTCACATTCAGCTGACAGCAACTGCCACATATCTTTGAAAAAGTCTGTTTTTCATGTAGGCAGGAATAACGTGGCAGGTGTATTAGTTAAAAAGCATCAGCAAAACAACACAATAGGATGCAGCAGTCATTGCTGTGTATAATACCCTGATCTCCGTGCCCCTCAGGAGAAAAGTAAAGCCTTGTGGAAAGCTCTTGCATTGTGTCCTGTGAAGTGGCAAGTACATGTAAAATTCAGGAGCAAGAGGTTTGCAACCCATTTGAAATGTTACATTTGGTGACTTTCCTTCAAAGCTTCAAATTCCTTCCTCCATATATACTCTGTAATCATTGTAGTACCTAATGACATAAATTTTATAGCAAGAATTGGATTCTTCCTGCTCAGGACCCTGTACAGAGAACCTTTTATTTAAAACACATCCAGCCACCTTAAAAAGAGATGGTTTTTATATGGCAGCACAGAGTTGGATGTGCAAGCAACAAGCACAGAGCCAAGTACCTGGTGAAAAGTAAATAAGGTGCAGAAAATAAAAGTCTCAGGGGCTAACAGTTATGGGGAAAGCTGAAATAGGAGCCTAATAAACTGTCACCTTTGATGGATTACCTGCAGTCCTGGTTGCTCCTGTCCTTCTGCCCTCTGTCCCTCACCACGACACCCCACTGGGGCTCCTGCCGTGGCTAACACTGGGCTCACCCAGGGATGAGCTTCTCCTTAACTGCTGAAAAAGAGGGTGTTTAGTGGTGGACCTTGCTGAACCAAAGGTCAACATATACAAGCACATGGTGGGAGGTGAGAGGAAGGGAGGGCTGGAGGCATTCAGTTGGCACAGACTTCCACTGCTGAAAAAAAAGATGAAAAACTCAGATTCTACCTCTTAAGTCCATAGGAAACAAAGCTCTGCTATATTCCTGAATGGCTAGAAGTGACACTCTCCAGAACCCCTCAAAGAGAAGAGTTAAGCACCTAGTGCTCAGCTGGTTCAGCAGGCAGAGTTTCTGTTACTCTTTCTGTTGAGGTGTCCAAAGAGTTTTGAAAACCAAGTCATTCACTCCCCTCTTTATAACAGGAAACATTAAATTTCCCTAATGCACAGGACTGCTGTGAGGTCTTGCACATTCAATCCTGAATCATTTGGGCAGTAAGGACCATATTAACTCCTAAGGGAGTAAGAAAAGAAGAAATCAAACTAAACTCTATGAGGGCATTCTGATCTCATTTGCAGACAAGTAAATATTGAGTAAATCTTGGATTTTGGTGGAATTACTCTGGATTTGCACTGTCTGAGCCTGAACCTGAGCCAGGCCCAGACTGTGTTCAGGTAAGCTCATTAAATACATCCCAACCCCTTTGACTCTGCTGGGAGCACTCACATGTTTAAAGTTAATCGCGTGCTTAAAGGCTTTGGAGGATCAGGGCAAGAGGGCTCAGCCACTTACAGGACTCAGCTATTCTGCTTTATGTACTGAGCATCTGAAGAAAATAAGAGTGCAGTTGTCACCCCTGTCTCTCAATGCCCTGAAGTAGAAGGTTATCAGTTAATCACTTAAGTCAAAGATGGTTTCTCTTTAGGGGAAAAACCCATTAGACTAGTGGCAGCTTCAGACCTTTCACTTTTGGTCTCTGTCCCTCCCTTTAGATCATCCTCCAGTACAGATATGGTCCCACAGCTGCAACAACTCCACGTGTACCCAGACAGACAGGATTTAGAGCTTATTTTTACGTAGTATTGGACAAGGCTCAGGCATCGCTCATTGCTGCTTGTACCAGTGCCAGAACTCGAGAGCAAGGCACAGTTAAAGCTTCACATTCCCCATAGGAGGATGTGAGAGGTGCAGGAACAAGGTTTTGGTGAGGGAAAGGGCAACGAAGAAAGCATCAAAAGGTGCAGGGCCTACCATCAGGCAGTGCCTTCCCCGGGATGAACTGCTCCATGTCAGACAGCTTAGCTGCAGCAGGAAAGGGGTAAAATACTCCTTTTGGCAAGTGCCAGTGGGATACCAAGCCTTCACTTTTCACCTCTGCTGAAATCAGAAGACATGATGAAAAACATGGACGCTTATGAAACTTTTCTAACGCGGATCATGTAACTGAGTAGGAGCCCCTGTTCAATGAACCAGTGAGTTCCTCTCAGACAGCTGCTGGTCCAGGGTAAACCTGAGGCTGAAGGTACAACTGCACAGATTCTGAACATTCTTGCTGGTATCTCACTGCCAAGTGTCCCCAGTTTGAATGTCTTGGACAAAACCAGCACAGGCGGCTGTGCCTTTTTCACGTGGCTCAGCTCTATTATTCTGCACTGGAACACAAAGTCATTTTTAGCTCTGAACAATATGTAAAGTTTAAAACCCTCTCACAATTCTCGACGATTCCAAATACAGGTTCTCCTCCCCCTTCCTCATTCTTTTTCTTTTCTAAAATGCAGAAATGCACATGCATTAACATAATTAAATGAGCGAGCAGGGCTAATAGGCCTGATTTGGTCTAGAAGAAAAGGATATAATTAGAGTGCCAAGTAGCAGTACTGTCTGTGATGACACAGCTCTTGGAGCACCAAAGGAACATTCAGTATGACAACATAAAGGCTCTAAATTTCTACTGATGACAAAACTGCCTGTGCACATGGAGTAGGCAGAAGAGGCAGTCTCTCACATAATGTGCTTAAACACCCTACCTTTCCCTTGCCCTAGGACTGGATCTGCCATTCATCCCATTGCTAGGGATGAAGACAACAAGCCATTGTCAAGGGCAACCAAAAAGATGCTTGTATCACATTAGCATCTCTAACATTTTCTATCTAATCAGATTTCCTGTTGGTTGAGGGAAGCTGCCTTTCCTCATTACCAGCTGCTACCCCAGATTTCCCTCTCCCCATCCCCAATACGTATTTTGCCATGCTTGTCTGCTTTTCTGTGTAAAAAGGTTATGTATGCCTGGAGGGAGACTAAATGTTACCAAAAAAAAAAAAAAAAAAAAAAAAAGAAGGCAAAAAAATCCCACATGAAAACAGAACTACGGGCAAGTGGCCAAGACTCTTGATTGTGTGACTGTGACTAACCAATGGATGTTTTTAAAAAACATTTCTCATTTTATTCCCTCTTCTAGATGTAATAATACAACTCAAATTAGTTTTCCAGGAGCCAACTCCTTTTTATGTAACCATGCTTTATACAGATAGCAGAGGCTTATGTTTAAACTATTTAAGAGAACAAATAGCTGCAAAATGTACTTCAGATGGCCCTTCTTCTGCTAGCAGTGTATTCCTAGCTTGAGGGAAGCTATAAAAACACCCTGTATTTTGCTGCTGCTTGGATGTAATTGTAAACAATGCCCAATGCCCACAGGACCCAGCATCCAGGTAAGGATGTCAGCTCTGCTTGTTTTATTGCATTTGGGAGATCCACGACATTGTAAACTGTAGAATGACTTTGACAAAACAAAGCTGGAATGACGTGGAATAAAGCAGCAGTTCAGCTTTTAACTTGGTCTCAAGTTTCCCACAGCATTGGGTTGGACTCGATGATCTCAGATGTCTTTTCCAACCTAACTGATTCTGTGATTAAGGAAAGGCAGCATTCCATCTGAACCCCAATCCAGACTGACAAACATCACCCTGCTGGTACTGAGCCCAAATACTAGAAATTTCCACATGTTGGTAAAACAGGAGAAATTACATCAATACTTTCTTCCACTTCTACCACTGGCTACAGTTACAGGACCAAGGACCTCCTATGTGTCCTCCAGGTCGATATCAAATGTACTGGCCCTGGATCTATCCTCCTAAGGAGCATTCAAGGCATATAGGTGCTATGAACAATGATGATATTGGAAACAGGCATCCAGGCATCAGGAAAAGAACAGGAAACTTAGGTCAGTTTAGGAAACATGGATCTAGTTTTCTCATTTCTGCTTTTGCTTTTAGAAATAAACCTAAGGTACGAAAAATGAAATAGGCCTAAGATATGAGAAGTGATGGGCTACAGGCTCAGTTACCAGCATGAGGTGATATTTAACTCTTTCAGCAAATAGTAGAACATTCCCCAAAAACCCCCACAAAAATCCTGGAAAATCTTTTACCTGGTATCATCCTACATGCCCAGGGGGTTCAAATCCTGAAGTAATAAATGTGGCTCTCCAAGCATTAACCCTGTATTAACCCCCGTATTAAAGTGGTTGGAAGATGCAGAGAAGAAATCCATCTTCTAAACAAAAGAGTTAGGCAAAGAGTTGTACAGTTAGAAACATGCAGGTATAACTACGTGTTCCCATGCCATTACTCAGCAGATAAAAAGGTACATTTTTTAAATCTCTACAGAGTCTTTCAAGTCTGCAATTTTCCATAAAACTTTTATCTTGACATTTTGCTTGGAGAACTTTCCTAATAGCTTCCTAGTTGTCATACTTCCCAATGCCTTCAAAAATGTGTAAATTATGCCACAGTAACAAGTTTAAAGATTTTTTTTTTGTTCATCCTACCAGCACAGTTGAGCTGTTAACTGCTGGGTCACACTGAAAGGTATTCTGCTAGAATTTGTTTCAGCCACTGCATTAACTTCAATGGACTGTTGCAGTGTTTGCATGGAAAGCATAGTTCAGATCATTTCACACTCAAAATTTTTTCAAGCTTCATGCCAAGAAACCACTGAGGATGACACACATCAGTCTTTCAGTAGGTCTAACACCATTTCCAGGCAATTCACAGACATTGAAGAAAAAGCCCAATGCAACCCAGGCAATTTCAGCTACAAAAGAGGTTACAAGGATTCCTAAGCATGTACATATTTTCTGTCTCATGCTAGAGGCAACACCTTTCACAGAAACACATACAGAAATCAAACAACAACAAAAACTGATACTCTTATGAATTCCTATCAACTAAGATGGTTGTAGGACAAGTCAATATGGCCACAGCTTCTTTTGCCTGTCTAGTAATGCAAAATTCCCAGGGGAGTGGAGGAAGGATAAAAAAGAGACATTCATCCTCATATACCGCAATAAAAGATGGCAAACTTTCCTCTTGAAACTAAACATTTTCACTGAGAATGAATAACAATAGCATATGCCATAGAGGAAGAAGTAACACAGCTGTTGTTGGAGGCAGACAGTGTGTAGATTTATGAAGAATCTAAGAAGAGCAACTGTTGGCTTCCAGGCGACAATACATCAGAACTGAGGTTCCCCCAGGTCTTCACTTAGAGCCTGCACAGTGCAAGCTTTTCGCAGTAGATCCTGAATTCCTATACACTGAGCCAAACCGTGTTCTCAGGAGACTGAGGCCCTGGAAAGAAAAGGCCCAGCACACCTCTGCTTTCCTTGTTCCTCTTCAACAGGCCAATAGTGTGCAAATTGTTGATTTATTCACTGAAAAACTATCAGATCCAGCTAAGAGCTAGTCCTCAGCAGGAATCCAGATCCCAGTATAAGTTCCACTGAAATAACCATGAGTTTCTGCTGGAGTTGCATGTGAGCACATGGAAAAATTGAAATACGTACAGCATGTGAGTCAAAGTTTAGGACACTTCCTTATAGCTAACATGGAATCTTTCATTTCATCAAATATCACTTGTTGAGCACCTACAGTAGCTCAACTGTCATCATCTTCCTAGGGGAGTTTGACATGAACAGCTCTGGGCTCACAATTTACTGACGAACAACACAAACTTTGACATATCATAGGAAATCTATGACATCTGCTAATCCAGAAAAGTGCTGTAAGATTCTGCCTTCCTTCATGTTCATTGAGTTTTGTTTATTGATACTTATTTATTATGAGAAATCACAACTCCTATCAAGTCAGTCGCAGGACTGAGAGGACAATTAGACATTCCTTAAACACCAATTTTAATATTGAAACAAAGATCTTCTCCCCACACCTTACAACAGTGTATGTGTCAGACAATATTTCTGGTGACATGAGAAAAAACACTATTTTAATAAAATATGTCTTTTTTAAAAGGTAAAAATCTCCCAGATGTGGTGCAAAGAACACTCATGTAAAATTTGGTCTATGTAACAGGAGAAAGCAATTGACTGAAATATTTCAGGCTAATAGTGACAGCTCAGTGACTGATGCCCATCATTACAGGGAGAATAATACAAGCAATCTGTGATAAGAGCTCCAACCTGCTCACTCTGCCATTCCTGCAGACTCAATTGTGGCAGAATCAAGCCCTGAATATTTCATTTTAAAACACTCCTACCAGCAGTACCATTATTTGTCTCGGGCGATACTGGAGCTTATGCAAAAAGTAGAAGGCTTACCATGTGGAATATGAGGCAGTAACGCAAAACACATTTGGAAAAATAAGAGAAAATATTAAAATAGTATAATTTAAAATAGCTTGATCTTATGTACACTAGATGAACAAGATATAGATACCTCATTAGCAATTTCACATTAGTAAACACAGCATGAGAAGAGACCGTACCTTTGCTTTATCTGAAAAGGAAAACATTCTACTTATTTTTTTCTGCTCCGCATGCATTTAATTTCCCAAAATGCAACCAGGCGTGCATTACATACAAACTTCATCCTGCTTCACCGGACTACAGCTGCCATGAGCATTCTCTAGCGCTATGCAGAAGCCTTATGGAGTGAAAGGCGTTGGGGACAAGCCGAATCTGGGTCTAAAGTGCCATATTTTCAGCAGAGTGCAGCTTCAGAAAAGTTACTGGAAAGAACCGACTAGGAATTGATGCCGTTTTAAGTAGCAAGCAGCTTTTGGCAGCAAAAAAAAAGGGCAGTGTGTAATGATGAGAGCTGAAACAAACAAACTTTATTTAAGAAAAAGCAGCGTCATTTCTCTCGTAGAACGATGCCGTACGTGGCTCATACTATAGTGTCCCGTGACAGCTGAATCAGACACTAACAGGCAAGCAAAGGGGACATGGAGTGCATCACGCTTCCTGCATCAGTTGCACTGCACTGACACAGGCTGGAAAACACACAGCACACTCTAGGGACATACACGGGGAAAAAAAAATAAAAAAAATAAAAGAAACGAACAGAACATGGATCCATAGTGCCACAAACCTTCCGGCTCTGTGTTCTCTTTGAGGTGCACTTGCTTCAGTGGGCAGCAGAAGATTTCGTGACACTTAGCACGAAAAGGGGACTCTTTTTTCTTTAATTCCGCAGATTGGATCGAATCTTGCCGTAACATAATGTACTCCTGTGTGCCAGGGGGAGCGTCATCCATAACTGTGGTCACCACATAACAAAATGAACTCAAGTTAGAGCTTGAGGAAAGCAATCTAGAGAATCAAATCAACTACATAAAGTCAGGGTATGGGAAAGAAAGGAGGGGAAGAAAGGTTTATAAGAAGGAAAATAAAATTTAAAGTTCAAAGTATATTAGTCATGGTGGTAGAAGGGTGGGAGAAAACATTTACTTTTATAAACAATGCTTCCCATAAACATCAACAATTCACACTGTTTCATGCAGCTTTAATAAATAGTAGAATACCACCCTGCTCCAAAAAGCAACAAAGTTCCCTCCTATGTCTGCTTTATTCTGCTATAGCACCTCTATTCTGCATGCAAATTAAGAAAAAAGGCAAACCAAGCATGCTTTTATGGCCTAGCCATAGGCAATCTGTACATTAACATCAGCGAGGAATCATTCCACATTTGCAGGTAGTGCAACTTCCGTGTATCTATTCCCCAAAGTATGAAAAACATGCCCTCATCAGGACACAGAATTACACACAGCTCCTTAGAGCAGGGATGATAATCCAATGACATTTGACTTCATCATAATTTTCCAGGGATAGAAGAATAAATGTACAAAGAAAAAGCACATTAATCGTTCTGATGGTTTTCTTGTAAAACAGCAAGTAATTTTTAAACTTGATCTTATAAATCAACAGTGCCATTAATAACATAAATGATATGCAGTCTGAAATGCTTTCTGAATGGGGTCAGACTATTAAATGGCAAAAAGATAAAATATACAGCACACAGAACTCCAGCTACCTCAAAGTATTACATTACCAGGGAAGAATTGAAACACTTTTCCACTATCTAAAAAATGAAGGCTTAATAACAGAGATAGTGAGATTCCTCAGCTCACAGCTTTAAGGCACAGATCATCTCACAAGAAAAAATTAAATGCTTTTGAAAAATACAGTCTCTAACCACCACTAGTTATTTATAGCACGATGCAGAGATATAAAACCACAGCCAAACCCAAGCCCTATGGCAAAAAAGAAATTAACAATTCCAAGAATTAGGAAAGTAAAATTCCAATAATGAGGACAGTAACTATTGATATGCTAGTCTAAAACTACAGATTCACTACCATGCACTAGGTAACTATTTGATTCTTCAACCATTGATTGTCAACTGTAAAAATTTAACTGCTTCGTAAGTATCTGCCAACATTTAACCATTTAAAAAATCTGTCACATGGATCCCCTCAAACAAATTTATCCTTTCACATTTTCATGCACTTGATTTTCCTCTCTAGAAAGAGTCATATCTAGGTGATAAATTCACCTTGACAGTCTTTCTGTTCACAGTGGGCAGTCATCTCCTTCCAAGACCTCATTAATCCACTGGAGAAACTTTGCACCTTGACTGTTGTTGCTTCATTAGACTACATGCAGCATCAGTAATACACACAAATAATTTATATGAAGCATCATTAAAAGGCATGAATAAATTAATAGGAAAGCACAAGTGGTTCAAAGAAGTGCAGTAGGTCAACGGAGCACAAGGTCTGCACTGCCATATAATTACACCCTTAACAAAAACAGTTTTTCTTTGGTTTGTGGGAAGGCTACAGACATGTCCTTGAAACATTCTGACAGCCTTGAGATTGAAGGGCAACCGCTGGGAGTATTTACTGAGAGTCAACACCCAAGACTGATGAGCTCCTCCAAAAGGCCATTGTGAAGGGAGAAGGAGCTAGTGGTGATCACCCAGAGGTTAAGTTTAAAGACATGTTCTTCCAGCTGCAAGAGCTGTTTGGCAGTGGGGTATGATTTCCTGGCTTCTCCAGGCTCAAAGCATGCAGCATCTGCAAAAATCCATAGGCTGATTCCATTCATTGAGTATTTGGCAAATAGCTGCTTGACATAGTTAGGTATGCCCACCTCTGTCACAGGGAAGCTCACTAAGACAGGTGGAAAAGATATCACTGGTCCTTCAGTAGTGACCTGCATGGTCATATCACCACCTGCATGCAGATTTATTTAAATGTGAATACATCACAACAAGACCCACATATTCAATAAGTGAAGAACGTGGCAAAATCAACAAAAGCCCGTTGGGTTACCAGTCCCAAGAACAGCAGATGTAAATGAGTCTTGGTTTTGAGAGCCATTGTAGAACTGACATCTGGAGCAAACCCCAGGAACTACAGCACTAATATGTAGCTTTAATGCTGGAATGATGTATGGATAACTTAATTGATGTCAGTGTTCTGAAGGAACAGCTAAAACCTTTTCGTAACATGATGAATGGCCTCAAGTGAGATTGAGAATTCATTACAAAACAAGGAACACACCCTGACCCCACTGCGTCCTTTTTCCTGCTCTGATGACAGCCAGACACTCTCATGGAGCCACTGAAATCACAGCTGCAGGACCTCAATCACTGGCCCCAAGAACCAACTCACAGGCAAATTTCAACTACATGAAATCTAAAGTAAAAAACTTCAAGATCCTAACGGTGCCCATTTGTGATGACTAAAAGTACTCAGTGCACAACCTCAAAAAGATCATTATTAAACAACTGTTAAGAAGCACTTAGGAAAAGAGAGAAATACCACCAGAAATCTGCTAATGGGATATGAAAGAATCACACGTACACCAGAGTGGGAAAGAAACCATAAATTTTAGGACATTAACAGAAATCCAAAGCAGTGTTTACATACTGTGCTATGTGGAGCAGAGGACACTGTTTCTACTCAACTGTTCCCTTCATTGCAGACTAATTGCAGGATCTAGGATGAGCTTACAGCCCTCTGTGTAATGCACAGATACACGAGCTAACTTAAAATCAGCTAATTTGTGGAGTAATCAAAAACCAGCACTAAGCTCAAAATGAGAGCAGAAGACCCACTTGAAGCCTGGCAGATGCTCAGCTTCGCTCCATCATATGGATGCTGTCCTCAGAGCAGTTAGAAGAAACATCTACATTTCCTTGGGCACCCTCCTGAAGGCAGATGTCTAACCATCCTGCCAGTCTCTAATCGTCAACTATGTTTCTGTTATATTTCAGCAGCTAATTTTTTCTTTTCATTTTAACCTAATGAACTCCCCATCGTCACAGGTAGAACTTGTTCTACATTCCCATCTCCTCATGAATAAAACAGAGACAAGAGTTCATATGTCATGGACACAGGTCACTAATATACAGCTAAAGAATTTGTATATGCTCAGATGGAAGACAATAAATACTTTGTGGCTTAAAAAAAAAGCAATCTTTTTTCTTCCACCCATCCTCCCCTCACAATTTGATGGAGACCAAACCCATAGCACCTGTGTACATGAGATGGATTTGTTTAGCAGTAAGAAAGAAATAGCTGCGGTAACTATTATGTTTCCTACATCAAAACATTCAGCTTGCTAAATATCACCCTGTAACATATTCTTTAAATAAAATAATAATAATTACATTAATGAAAACTTTCTGTCAACAAGCCAGTAGGAAAAAAATTCCTTCTTTCTATAAGCTTTATTGAGAGAAAGGGATCTTTGGTATGACTGCCGGCACCAGGATGTTTTTCAAGATAAATTCAAACATGTTTACTTTACACAAATACACCAGCTAAACAGGCCCCTGGTTTGTGTGTTTCTTTTATGTCCAACTGCATTTCAGTCCCATTTGGAATTGCCAGAAACCATAACATCACCTTGTCCATAGGCCTTGGCTCAGGTTCCAACTGAATAATCTTTGATGTAATTCAGAGTTTAATTAAGCTGTAAAGAAACTTCTTTCCCCCCTGGTTTTACATGGAGAGGCTTCAACTCTGTTAGCTAAAGGCTTTAGGAACCATAGGGTAAATAAAACCCAGGCAAAACAAATCCTCATTAACTATTGTTCTTGGATGTACAACACAATTTAACACAAAAAATTTATACTGCCCTAGATCCATTCCCCTCCTTGAATGAACTTTGCAGGTTATTGCCTGAAACATGAATTTCCTTCAGTTCAATAACTTTTCATAGTCTGGTTAGTTTTATATGCTGTGAGCCCCAGGATACTTAGAGTTGCAATAAATTAGTTTTCCTGGAATTTTGGAAGGACTGAAGTCAAGGCTCTACACCGGAGCTTCAAGTCATGGAGAGCACAAGAGTGTGTCTTAAATCCTGGACCCAACAAAGTGAAGAAAATCCATTCTCTTTGGCATAAGGGAGCAAGTGACAAAATACCCCCACATTGCCCCAACATTACTATTTCTGGAAAAATCAGAGCAGCAACACATGCCTCCCCACTGCTGTCTGCTTGGCTGTGCTGGGAAACAGAATGACCACCCCCTTCATCCTCTGCCTCCTCCAGCCACAGAAAGGAAAGAAAGGTCCCAGGTGATGTTACCCAGGCTGCTGAGGTGGTTTAGAGTTATGTAGCAATTTTTTTTCCCCCTTTAGGAGAAAACATTACATTATCAAGTTGCTTTCAGCTCCTTACAGGAACAAATCTTAAAAAAACCCCTCTCCAAAATAACTTGCTTAAAGTGACTGCCTGCAGGACAGGGAAAGGTAGGAAAGGGAGGTATTTTTCTGCAATAACATTTTCCCAGTTGAGACAGCTGATGAAAAACTCTTGGGCATACATGTAATAATAATTCCCTTTGCTTCTTTTCATCACCTCTTTGTTTTCCTCCTAATTTATCCCAGTTGAAAGTGTAATTTTTTTTTGTTAAGCACCTGAACAACATAAACTCAGGGCAGAAAAATACTTACAAGCTAAGAAAAAAGATTATTCTGGGACTGTAATACTCTCAAACCCTCTTAATGACAACATAGTCTATGCGTATGATTTCACTGTCCAGCTTTGCCAAAATCTTGATGAAGTATTCTTACCAAACAGCCCTGGCACTTCTGCATCACCCACAAATCTTATTTTCAGCTTGCAGCTGTGTGCTCCCAACTTTGAAGTCTGGTTGACTCTGACTTGCAGTTTTCACAATGAAGATAGATATCACAGGAAGCACAAGCAGCCAATTTTCTAATTTTTATTCATAGCAAGCAATTTCTGGACTCCCTCCTTTTGTACTACTCCTTCCTCCCCAGTATATCACCAAAATCAGGCATCACACTTGAAATGCACCAGCTTACTGCAAACTGAAAAAAACCAAAATGGCAAAAATACCTTGTGAAAGTCACAACTTTCTTTGGAGGATATTCAAAATTAAAGCTCAGCATAAAATGAACTCTCATTACATCTGGAGGTGCTGCTGGATGAGACCTGTGACGGGTGTCCAACTCCTTCACTCCTCTTACAGGGATGCAGTGCCCGGTCTTTTCTTCTCAAGCCAATACTAAAATTTTTCTCTTCAGCATCTATTTCTCTGTTCTTATTTCTGAAGTGATATTAAAAGGACAGTTTTTCACTGCATGCATGAACAGAGCATAAATTTTGAGATTGGCAGTAGCTGTCTCTAAGAGCTCAGATAATTGAGGAAGCAAATTCCTTGCCCAATAGAGAGATTTTACTAATTGAACTAATGATTTTTCAAACCGCTGATCTAAATTAGATTGCAGTTGTTTATAAGAAGTTGAGGCTTTGGGGATTGAACAGTATGTGGTCTAAGAGCTCTTTCTTTGGCTGGTGGGAAAGGGAGGCTAACCTCCCATTTATGGTATAAATGGCACAGGAATACTTAAAATTCACCATTGACATCCCAGTAATACTCTTTATGGTAAAGTCAGCATCCCAACTCCTGCTGGGGTCGTTGTGTAAGGCAGAGATTCCCAAACACTTACATAGGAGCTGCAGCTTGGAGCTCAGCATCCACCCTGCCCCTGGGGAAGGTTTCCCATCCCACATAGAAAAGGCACAACCAAAGATGTCTGCCAAATCCTAAACCTACTTGGGGACCTCATCCCTAGATGGAAATGAGGCAGTGAACAGAAATCCCCTCCTCAAAAGTCTGCATGAGGAGCTGGGATGCTACAGTCCTACTCCAGAGCTTGGTCAAGCACTTATAAAGACCATCAAGTGCAATGCCTTCAGCATCAATAAAGTAG
Source organism: Pitta sordida (assembly GCA_013390025.1). NCBI lineage: Eukaryota > Metazoa > Chordata > Aves > Passeriformes > Pittidae > Pitta > Pitta sordida. The sequence goes on along the minus strand of WEKX01008949.1, from coordinate 217,009 downwards.
GAACAAACTCCACTAAAATCTGTTGCATACACATGTGGATTTCTCCTTTCCAAGACAACACTCTTCCCTTTTTTAAATGGATTACTCGTATTTCACAGTCTCTTCCAATAGAGTCAATGAAATCCTCATTAGAGAATCAGGAATAAAGTGAGCCAAAATGATATGGTTAAAACCTACTTTAGGCAAAACACTTCACACTGAATTAATTCTTCAGGTTTGCACAACCACACCTTCACTCCTATATGGTTTTAGTGGTTTATTTTTTGATTTGAAATTACTTTCCATTATGAAATATCTTCATTTTTTAAACAAGCAATTGTCTTGTGATCAAAACTGGAAGCTGACAGCTCTTTCAAACATGTTTCTTTCAATATATGTAGGAATTTCTAAACTTTTTGATCTTCTGAAAAATTCTGAAATACGCTCTTTGTGGGTCAACCACACAGAATAGTTTTTTTCAGATCTTCCAAAAATATTTGCACAGAACACTCCCCCTTGACCTAAAAGAGTAATTGGATTAACTGCAAGCAGTAATCGGCTGTTATCCTCTGAAAAGGCTAGCCAAGATAAGGCATATCCCTGTGCATAATAAATGCAACGACATCCAACATCAAAAATTTGTTGATAAATGCCACCAAGAATGCATCTCCCCTTTTCCCTGTGGAAACGGCACTAACATTTCTGCACAGACCCTTATTTCCTAACTATTCCAGGCATCCATCCACGAGCAAACAGCCTTTGATTAACTCTAATCTAGCCACTGTTCAGTGATGTAGCTGCCAGTAACTCTGACCTTACTGTGCTCACATTCAGTGAAGGAAACAGAAGGCTCAGTATGCAAACTGGATGTATTTCTTTGGGGTATCTGCTGCCTCCCTGGGGTCCGAGTTACAGATGTCAAGAGAAATCCTCCCACCCTGGTGAAACCCTCAGACTGATTGATATTTACTGATTACTGATTTTTAGGTAGGCAGGGATGAAATTGCAACAAGTCCAAGAGCAATCAAGAGAGACTTTCAAAGCTGTAGGATGACTGGTTAAGGGACCAGGAGCATAAATAGAGTTCTCATTTATCCCTCCAGTTGCAGGGACTAATGAGGGAAGAAACAGGAAAAGCCAGCATTTCAATACCTTGCTCGAAGCCTGGTGTCAGCAGCAAAATGTTGTGCAAGTGGAGGTGTAGGTTACCTATTAGGAAAAATTTCTTCACCAAAATGGTTGTCAAGCATTGGAATCAGCTGCCCAGAGATGTGGTTCAATTACCATCCTTGAATAGATTTAAAAGATACATAGAAGTAGCACTTGAGTATGTGTTTTAATGGTGAACACCACAGCCCCACGTTAACGGTTGGGCTCAATGATCTTCGAGGTCTTTTCCTACCTAAACAATTCTATGATTCTAAGAGCTTCATTTGGGAGAACTGCAGTTGCCTTTCCAGATGCTGCTAGGCAGTGCTGTCAGCCTTCTGCACCTGAGCTGTGACAAAGAGAAGATCCACACTCCTGCCCATCGGGGGCTAAGTACGTAACAGCCACAATTTGCCCTTCATGTTCTCAGCCATCAGGATCTGTGGTTTTCCTATGCAAGACTTGTTCTCACTCTTAAAAACTGCAGCTCAGTTCACCGCTCTGCTGTTCTTGCCCCCGAACGAATGAATATTTCTTCCCTGCCTATTACAAATGGTTTCCTGCTCTTCCCAGCCGCTAAAATAAATGCAAGTTGGCCGCTTTCCAAACAGGTGGGTTGATCCATGCACCACAGCAGACAAGATAGTAATTCACAGCATACTATTCATTTTTCTGGAGCGTGCATACGAGAAGTAACAGGCACATGGAGCAGATTACAGCAGAGCTGGAAGCACACCAGAGGGTTATCGGAGGACATTTCATGAGAATCAGGGGCTGCTCAAGGGGAGGATGTTGAAACAACAGAACCTGCTTGGCCAGGTTCAGGAGCTAAGCCATCCACACTGCACAGCCATCAAAGATGTCGACTCTTTGGATCAAGTTGTGCCTGCCACCTAACGCACCAGCCCACAGCTTGTGGATCAGACATTCCTCTTTCTGCTCCAACAACACAAGGTAGGAAGCCTTGTGAAACACAGGAGATGGAGAACAACTCTGAATGGAAATACGAGTTTTCTCAAACCTCTCACCCCTGTCTACCACAAAACCCACTCTGACCAGCTCACAGCAAAGAATATCTCAGTATTGCACATTGCACAACAGTGAACTTACATTTTCCATTGACAAAGTCTGGGAGAAAAAGCAATAATTGTTGTTGTTTCTAAAGAGAATATACTTGAAGTGTGGTGAAAATCAAGCAAACAGTGGAGAACATGCCAAGAGAATTGCTAGAAAGGTCCAGAGATGAGTGGGAAGCCAGAGGTTTTTGAGAACTTTGGTGAGCTACAGTTTGCTACTTATTAAATATTAGAATCCTCCTGTGCATAGCTTTGATAAGAATTTAATTATTAATGTAGCCCTATTTAGAGTTAAGAGAATAGATTCAAATTATAAGGGAAGTCAAGAGAAGTGGGAATGCCTGTAGCTTATTTCATTCTATTTATGGAGCATCTATTGACAACAGCTGAGCTACAAAAGACGACAAACTTCCCTAGTGTTGGCAAGAAAAGAAAAACCAAAACACTAAGAACGAACTAAAAAAAAATCAGAATCCTCTTGGAAGAGAAAAACAAGGAAGATGAGCCCGAAAAAGGCAGTAAAATCTTCAAATAATCTGGAAATCTGAAAGGATCAGCCACTCCTCTTGGGAGCAGCAGATGAGTACCAGTACAATAGTCTACCACTCTGTTTCAGAGACTTGCCACTGCTGTAGCTCTTGGGCATTGCATTTGCCAGAAGCAGACAAGAACAGAAGCATTCTTCATGAAAGGACAGGTGACACCTCACAATTATTTGCCTCATTTACTAGGGATTAACAAAAGGAAGGATGCAAGAAATTGAGTGTTTTAAAATTCAAACTCATTACAGAAAGAGCCGTTCTGAGAAATGGCCTCAGAGGAAATATTTCAACGCAGAGCACAGAAAACTAATCAGCAGGAGCAAAAAACCTTGGTGTGGCATGGAAAGATGCACAGTGTGTACTCATGGCCCTGGGAAGTGGCAGAATTCTGTACATGCTCTGAATCAGCGGCCCTGCCCAAAAGGGCAAGTGGCTCTGACCAAAACTATGTACACAGCCACTGGATGAACAGTAGAAAACTCATTTCAGAAAAGATAAAAAACCTAAATCTAATTTAACCTGAAATATTCCTTTTAATTTTAGGGGTGGAAGTTATTTTCAAGAGGTTAAAGATTGGGCTTCTACAGACAGGGTCACTATCCACAAACATACACATACACAAAACATTTCATTTTTCAAACAGTCAAACGAAAGTCTGCAATATTTTCTCATATTCTTTTCTTGGACTCAAGCTGTAGTTAAATTCACATCCATCCACAAGAGATTTTGCACACATCACCTGTCAAACATGCCCCAAAATTTTCCCCGTAAGTTCTAGCATGCTTGAAAAATACTATTCAACTGTAGCCTCAATAGAGTCATTCATACAACCAAAAGAAATCTCTGCCTACACTGTCACTTCTATGTACCAATGTGTTACCTGCTACAAAAGCCACTGCTGGAGCAGCTTTCCCCAGCCCAGTTGCCAGCACCATGACTGAATAATTCACCTCAAATAATCTCACAATTAGCCATCCCTTTTTCTTCCCCACATCTGGACCACGAAGTGTTAAGTCATTATATCCACTTGAGCACCATATCGATCGAGGGTGATGTGCAACAGCACTCACAATACCACATTCCCACCCTCTTGAAATAAAAGGACTGCATTTCGAAAAGCCTTCACTTGACACAGGTTTATGAATTGTATTTGAAGATATTTTTTCCCTCTCTGCACTTACCTAAAGCCTTTCAGACATTACACAAATCCATATGCAATTATGCTATCGCATTTGCACAGTGTAGCCACAACACACTTGCTGCATATACACAGAGGAGTTTCACTTTCCACTGTTAATCAATTTAATCAGCACTGAGCCAAATTAGCAGAAGATTAAACTACCCGTTTTTCTGTTACTGTCCACCTTAATGATCAAGCCTGTAGAGTCCAGCTACACGTTCTGTATACTGCGATCTTTCTCAACTACCAAACAACCTGGGTACAGTATTATGGCCCATTCACATATTGGGCAGCACATCCGCTATATACCAGAGCCCTAACTGCACCAGAATTGCAAAAGTATAACTTTAAATTATATTACTATTTTCCTTAAAGTGGTAGCTTTCAATTCATTGAGACAGCTGCCAGAGCGTGTTACAGACAAGGCGGGAGAGGTGATCAGCACTGAGTCACAGACTGCAGGAAGGATTTCACTACCTCACTGTAAACAGCGAATGTGCAGTGACTTGGCCAATGACACTGACCTAACACATCAGGGAGCACACAAGAGGACTTTCACTGCCCATTTATTAGCTTCAACAGACAAGCTCACAGCAGAAATTGGAGCAAACTTCACCTCAGCAAGCATGAAGCTACCAGCTCCTCCCTCTCCAAGTGGTCTCTGCAGGGAGATGTCTCGGAAGCCCTCTTCTCCCTGCCCTGTGTGTGGGCAGTGGGTGAGTAGGACTTTCTTGGCTCCAAAAAACAGAGAGACCAACCTCCCCCAACCACACACGGACTGATGGTGGTACTGAGACTGTGTAAGCACAACGTGACAAGATTTCCTTGTTCCTCCCACTGTTTTAAGCTGCCTTTGCTCAGACAGGAGCGATGCCACAAAGCTGCTCAATTCACTGAGCAGGTGTGCAAGCAGTGAGGGAAGATAAACCAAGGAAGTTGCCAGAGATGCTGCTTAGAGCACATTCACAGTGATGTCTGTGTGTGCAGTGAGATGGCTGTACATACTCTGGAGCACAAAAGCACTGGCACACTAGACTAAAACCTGATCCAAAAGGAATTTCAACACTGTGATTGCATATTAGCAAAAAAGAGTTAAAAAGTACTGTGCTTAAGCCAAACCAGAAATAACTCAGATGAGTGACTCTGGCCCAGCAGATCACTGGTCTGCTCAAAAAAGCCCAGCCAAGGCCAACGTGTCGTGCAGTTGCTCATGACTGAGTAACATGTTGTCACCAATGGGAAGGGCACAGTGACAAGGTTATAATAAAGAAATAAAATTCAGATTTTTTTTTACAAACCAGCACACATTTCCACACAACTTAGCATGAAATTCAGATGTTTCTATAGGTGATCTCCTGTCACTCTCTGAGTCTGCACAGCTACCATCCACTGCCAGCCATGGGAGACGGCTCTGCACCAGGATGCACATAAACATGCCGGCATAACTGCTCAAGATGCAGTGCACTATTTGGAATTAACTTTTCCAGAAATCAAAACACAAAATGGTCAAATAAGGATGTTCCGTTACGGCAGAAATAACAGAGGATTTTATTGCCTTTGTGTATTTTTATACTACATTGCATAATATGCTCATGTTGATGTTCAGCACTGTAAGCGACATAAAAAACAACCTAAGGCAGCAAGCACGGGCAAGCTCTAAGAAAAAAACCATCACATTTCACGTTCCAGTGCACGATGTGAATGCTGCAGTCCTCTAGCTTACAACAGTCTATCAAAGTTAGCAAGACAAATGTGTGTCTTCGAAAAAGACACTGTTTCAACACAGAGCTATAAATTAGCTTCTAGTGTTTAGGATGTAATAAGTGCTCTTTATTTTTGTAGGGAAAAAAAAGCCACTCTTCTCAAACTAAGGACACTGCATGCTGCATACCGAAGTTGGCTAGCTGCCTCTGGCTATACCGTACTCACTATTTACTGCCTTGAAATCATCCATATTAGAGACAAGTCACTATTTTGTGTCATTACTGTATTTATGCCTACTGAGCCTCCACATACCTCAAAATAAATTAAAACATTTATTCTGGAATCTTGAACCAGGATTCAAAAACTTTAAAACATGGAAGGGACTCTGCTGCTGTAAATGTCTGGAACTTGCAAGTTCATACCAGCTCTAGTTAAACAAAAAAACCCAACCAACCAAACAAAAAACAAACAAAGATCAAGAAAATCTTCAAAGCAATTTGCAGCAACTGAATATTTTGCCCCTACAACTGTCAAAACAAGTGCTCACTGCTGAGCACTGCCCTGCTTTGGACAGTTCAGTTTTGCAAACCATGTTCTCAGCAGTACTTGCACAGTTCCTAATCACCAGTGGCAGGAGCCCTTCTATTGCTTCTCGCTCAGTATGCCACACAAACACTTACAGTATTTTGAATATGAGTCCCCACGACTCCACTTGAATCTTAAGTGACTGCTGGAAAAGTCAAAATGAATTTTTAAAGCCTTCTCAAAGAATTCATTTAAGAAACAAAAGTCTTTGCAGGCTGAAAACAAGCCTACCTTTCCTCTTACTTTTACATTTACTAATCTGTAGCTACCAATGTACTCTGCTCCTGAAACGAAACTCTGAAGAGCACTTTGCAAAATTTTATTAGCATTCTAGTCCACCTTTATCTATAAATTTCACACCAGATACACAATTGACACAGGCTAATGTGCTTGCTGTTGCATGCACCTGATTGCCACCACACCACACAGAAGGCGATAAAGGCTGCTGGTCACAGATGTGGTATCCCACCCCCCAAGAGGTCCTACCTGTCTTAGTCGTTTGGGTTCAAATCCATGCAAAGCCCTTTCTGGAGGTAAGAAAACAATGACCAAGCTCCTTCTCCCTGTCCTGAGCTGTCATGCAGATGTGAAATTGAGGCTGTCCTGACTGCCTGTGGATCTCCAGGCTGCGAAACACAACGATCAGAGATGACTCACTGTCACTCTCACATACATTAAATGGTTCTGCCAATTTTCTGACTTGAATTATTGCTGTAATTGTTGTGTTTCACAGCTGAGGAGCTGACACCAGGGTTGAGTCAACCACTGGAGAGCTCCCGCAGCCGTGCTGGGTCAGGCTGTTTGTGTCGCTGGGGCTCAGACCTTGCCCTTATGATAAGCAGAAGTCATTCTTTCCCACCAGGTAAGACAATAGAGAGCTTCCCTTGGCCATATCTGACACTGAAGTTTCTCACCAGGAATGCATATATTAATAGAGCCTGACTAACAGCTTTAGCTTCACATCATGTCTAGACAAAAGTGCCCCGCTGCGGGCAGTAGCCTGGAAGGGCACTTAAAACAGATGTGGGTGAACAAAACAAATTGTGTGGAGAACTGACAAGTTGTATGTACACTGCATCTCATTTATTTATACTCAAAAAGTGAAAATAATGGGAATTTAATAAAAGTTTTAGGCAGAAAGAGGCCAAAACCCCATATTGGCCAGAGAACCAGGGTCAACCCACGTTGTGCCGAAGTTGGACATCAAGAAGAATTTCTTCAGTGAAAGGGTGGTTAGGCATTGGAAGAGGCTGTCCAGAGAGGTTGTGCAGTCACCATCCCTGGAGGTGTTCAGGGAAAGACTGGACATGGCACTCTGTGCTCTGGTCTACTTGACAAGGTGGTGATCTGTCAAAGGTTGGACTCCATGATCTTGGAGGTCTTTTCCAACCTTAACAATCCTTTGATTGTATGGGAAGTTGTGGATGTCCCATCCATGAAAGCATTCAATGGCAGGCTGAACATGGCATTGAGAAACCTGGTCTAGTGGAAAGTGTGTCTGCCTCTAGACAGGGGTTGGAACTAGATGATCTTCAAGGTTTCTTTCAACCCTAATCATTCTATGTCCATTACTCAACCACCAAGAACAAATTAAACTGTCAGAAGACAAAAACTGAGTAGTTAAAAGTTCCACTGCAGCTTTTGGGGGGCAAAAATGTAAACAGGCTCTCTCCAGAGTCCAGGTGTGCTCAGCAGTGTCCATCAACAGCCTGGCTGCGCTGTGACAATACAACTCCAAACAAAACTCCTTAGCACTACATACTCCATGCAGGAAAGTGAACAGTCAACACACAGCACAAAAGCACTACAGTTGAAAAACCACTGTAAAACCGATGCTGGAAACAAAGAAGGAACGGTAAAGTATTTATCACCCATGAGAGAGTCTCTACCACTTCTCGGCAACCACAAGAGTTTGCTTGCCCTTGCTGTGCTACTTGTTAGGTGAACACTGCATCTAGATGTAAAACTGCATCACTGCTTCCCTTCATTTAAACGATCTGCCTGAACTGAAAGCATTTAACTCCCTTTCAGAGCCTTTTATTATGCTCTAACATGCTGTTGGTGTGATTACAGCTTTAAATATTTACTTGACGCTATTTTGCATCTGGCAAATGTATTCTGATACTCCCAAGAAAGTCCCTCGCAGGATTAAGTTATCCACTGGTCTTTGCACAGTTGTGATGGATCCCATTTATTTTGCCACTGCAATCGTCTTTGAATCAGGTTTGCAAAGTTTAATGAGTTTTCCAACAATTCTGTCATGACAGATGAGATTTATGGAAATCAGACTCATTTCTAAGTTTCTATTGACATTAAGTCTTTCTGTCTCAATTAGGCTTTTTCAGTTTCTACGCTATTCAGACCCATTCAAAGGGTCAGTTACTCTTTCACTGCTGTCAATTTGTATGTACCTTCTCAGATTATTCTCTTTCTTATTGTTAATTAACTACTATTTCACATTGCATATTCCCATTTTTAAAGATAAGGTGCTATTGTCAACAATAGCCCTGTAAATGAATTATTATAACTATAATGCATTCATAAACAACACATTACAAGACTTAAAATACCTATTTTTTTACAGTTGTTGCAACCCAGTTGGCCTACGCGTAATAAAAATTGTGCACTCATGAAATTAAATTGAATAAACAAAATCAATTTTCAAAGGCTTAGTTCTCTGAAAAAGTTATTGCCTCTAACGCTTTTGGTCAAATGTTATTTTTTTTTCTGATGCTAAATTAGAATACTAAACTAAAGAAAAATGACAGCGTCTGGGTAGGGGAACTGAAGTAATGAACATCAACAAAATTCCACTGAAGGCCAGGTAATCACAAGGGTGGGAAGGAGAGAGAAGGGGGAAGGTGGGAGGAGAAAAGCAAACCGACAAATATCTGCTGATGAACCTGTAGTAAGATAACAACTTTCTTAGACAAGTCTTCAGTAAAACACTCCAGAGTCAACCAAGAAACATCCCATAAGCCTGCCCAGGAGCTCCTGGAAACTAGAAACCTAAAGGGTCTCTAAAGCAATGGGACACATTTGAAGCAGAGTCCTGACCTTCAATGATTTACACACTTTTTAGAACAGGGAGGGCAAAACACCAAGTGTGGTTCCTCACTAACTGCACCCCCACATTCCTCCCTCCAACTGTGCTTTGATTTGGTGTGAACACGCCTCCTACAACTAATTCATATGTGCTCTCAAAGAACACACTGATAATGGAGAGCTCTGCACAGTCCCCTGGATACATCCAAACAGCTGGACTGACATCTGCAGAGGCCACACCACGTTCCCATCACTGTGCTCTGCTCTGCCTCTGCACGGGTGTCCATGTCCACAGGTAACACATTAAATTGCTCACATCCCACTGAGGACACACCTAAGGAGCAACAGTGACAAAATCCTACTTCATTCTAAGCTTTGGTTGGGTTTTCATAGCCTCCGGACTTCAACTTGATCTCAGAGCCTGTGTGTAAGGAAATCTATCTGTCTAACTGATAACCACAGAAAAGGACAGACTCCTCTGGTGCAGCACAGCTGGGAACTGTGTGCCCTACAGAGCCATACTGACCAGCACAAAAGGTCTGCACAACCTCCTCCCTTTCAGGGATTCAACACAGATGCGTCAGCACAAAACCAAGGGAACATTTTCTTTCACCTTCCTGTACCCCTGATGGCTCACGCTGCAGGCAGACTCTGCTCTGCACACATTCCCACAGCACTAGACAGATGTCATTTTTCCTATTTATTTGCCATGAAAATACTCATCCAACAACAAAATGGAGAGTAGGAATTGCCCAAGAACAATTTTTCAGTTTCTATAAAACCAGCAACTCAAAAGGACACTTTTTCTCTCAAGTTGCAGTAATTAAGACAATTCCACACTTTTTGGCTGACTCAACTTTGCATTTAGTAAAGCACATCGTAAAATGTCTCCCTGGTTTCTCCTGAATGGCCTTTAAAAAACTGGCAGTTGAGACTGCTGAGTCAGCACTACGCACGGAAAGCTATTAAAACCTGAGCCTTAGTAACTAATCTCTGCTAGCCACTCATGCCTATCCCACAGGGCAGGTACATGACATGTAAGAGTTGTTCCCAGCATGGACAATGTTTAAATTTTCTTCATACCTAAACCATTAGGATTTTAGTTTTTCTTTTTTTTTTTGCTCATTCTTAACCACAGGGCTATGAAGTCCTGGTCAGATTAAGGCTTTTGCAAACTATTCACAGCTAAATCAACCAAATGCACACCTCCAGCTCATGGCATTTTGCTGTTGCTCCTTCTGGAATATGGAGGGCTTAGATGAAAACAAACAAACACAGGGTAAAAACTGTCCCCCAAAATGCTGAATATTTATGGCTTGCACACAGAAACCTGACTGGCAAGTGAATGCTTCAGGTAGAGATAAAAGGAGTGACAGAAGAGTAACTTTTATCTCTGCAGTCTACATTTAATGAATGCATCAACCCTTGCAGACAATTAGGGTCAGCCTAACTGGCTTGTTGTTCCTTTGTTGCAGTTTTGAAGAGTTCAGACTTTATTTATTCTTCTTCTTTTTTTCTTTCCTACCCCATAGTTGCAACTAAATATAATTTTTGGCTTTGAAAAGACCTGTTTCCATTTATAGAATCCGGATGACATGCTGGGATGATATTTTCTAGCTGAGGCATCTGCCTCCTTGACAGAGGGAGAGATAATCACATTGGGTGAAACAGGCTCGGCATTTGTGACAAGCTTAAGATGTCAGAAATGAGACTATCGCGTCTTGTCCCTCTGGATATTTTTTTCTGAAGAAATTTAGCCACATCTCATGTGAGATGCAGCCAGCTTGCCGTGCTGCTCTGCCTCCAGCGACAGAGGGTGGGAGGAGGGAGGCAGGGAACTGTTTCACTTCTGAGGCCGCCACAGTTTCTATTTAATTGCTTGCTTATTTATTTAATTATAGCAGCGACAAGAACTTCTGGTCAAGCTGCCAGCATGGTTTCCCTGAAACAATTTCCTGCTCTGAAATGCCTTGTGCTGGACAGTCCTCCTTCCTGTCTGGATCTCCAAGAGCAGACAAAGCACAGATCAGCCTCATCTTCTTCTGCATCCCCATCAAGAAGCAACAAGATGTCACAGCTGACTGAAGCCACTTCGTCCCCAGGCAGCAGAGGTAAAAGGCCCAGAACACAAAGGGTTTGCAAGGTGACTGAGTCTGGAGAAGCATTTCTAGATGGGTTGAACCCTCAGATCCATACAAATGCCTCCATGACACCCAGCACTGACTCCCAGATCACTACTAACCTACAGCATTCGCCCCCTCCACACTGATTTAAATTCTGCCTTTGAATTTACAGATCAAATGTTCTGCAACAAATCAGTTAGATCAAGGTATCACTTTTCTTTTGAGATGGGCCATTTGATGCTGCAAAATGCCACCAACTGAACCTTTCTGAAAGTAAATTCCTCCTCACAAATAACTTTTTCTTGCCAGATACTGGTGTAAGTGCTCACAAATCATGGAAGATTTCCAACAGATGTACCACCTTCCGTGAGACAAAACCAAGGAGCCTTTTTGAATTCAAGAATAACAATAAGCCATAAGGGATCACCCAATACAGATGATTGTTAGTATAAATATTCTGAGTAATGTTCACCAGGGGATTTTTTTTTTTTTACCAAGGAATGTTGTTTTCCTTGAACTGATGTTTAAGTTACTCTTTTGTAATTACTTGTACTGTCACTCCCTGTCCTAAAAGGAGTGCAAGCATAGTCTTCACAAAGTTACATTCAATGTTACGTATTTTTAATGAAACTCAGAAACAGGCCTTGACTTAGAACAAGATATATCTACAAACAATGTATTTTCATCTCCTCTAGTTTTCAGTGCCTCATTTTAGAGATTAATTTGAGCTCTGCACAGGATTAGCAGCCTATGTTCACCGATTTCATTACAACCTTGACTACTCATTATAAAAAGGTCTAAAATCTCCTCTTGGAAGCACACATTAGTTGCTACTCTAGTCCTCCTCCTCCAGTCCATGGGGATTTAAGTCCAAGGCTCTACAGTTGGAAAATGAAGATGTGAAATATGTTTGAAAAATGTGCCAATCATTTTTCACACTTTCTTCATCCTTCAGCAAAGAATGACAGCAGAGTAATCTAGCAGAGTCCTTTAGAGCTTCTAGTCATTCTCTGTGATATAACTTTGTAAGCTCTGCTGTGTTGTCTTTACCTTGTCAATTGGGCTTTGGCCAGTGAATACGATCAATGTAAAGTGTGATTTATGTCACACTTGAGACAGCCACGTTCACAGATGATATCTGTGGCGGTGTATTTGTTAGGAAATTTTCTTGGCCTGGTTCTCAGCTACTTTTGGGTTATACAAGGAGCATCTCCTCAGAGAATTGCTTTCAATGTTTGCAAGGTGACGGGACCACCTCCATCCTGACCACATACATGTTGTGTGTCCCAGGAGGCAGGAGATGTCAAGGGAAGAGCAGTACAAGAGGATGTGAGTTTTGCTTGCATCTCTCTGTTTTTCCTCCAAAATTCTTCCCAGCAACTGTATCAATAAACCATCACTCCAAGCTGAAGGTAATGGAAGAATATCAGCCTTCCAAATTATGCTAAGTTTTAGGGTGCAAAGACTTTTTTTGTGAGGCAGGCAGAAAACCCCCCACCGTATTGCATAAGCACAGTGAAGTATAAAGGCTTGCTGCAAGTCAGAGATAGGAGGTGTGTAGAGATGTACCTACAGGACTCTACTAAGAGGGGACAAAAGATGAGAGGGGAAGTGGCAGAGCACTGATTTAAAATGTTTGAGGATACAGTCTTACTAGAGCTTGGAAAGCTCTGTGTGCTCTTACCTCACAGAAACAGTCTCAAACAATGATGCACTAACCACTGTGCTCCTCAAACATACCACAGCCAGTCCTCCCTCCCAATCTCACTACATTCCCTCTGTCTATCCAGCTTGATAGCTATGCCAAAACTTTGGGACTTTCTGATGGTTCTCAAGACTTCTGAGACTGAGCATGTACCATTCACTCTCCCCACTGCAAGGGGTGAAATCAGCTTCCTTTCCAGGCTGCGTGTGTTATGATCAAGTCTAAATCCTCAGAGGACTGTGGACAGTACACAGTTTAAATGCAGATGCTTTTGATTCAATTACTTGAGGCTTAACTCAACAGTTATGGAGTATATTTCTTACTCACTGTGCTCAGATCTAATCCTTGTCATCTGCCAACAATTTGATGATTAAAACAGAGATCAAGAAAATATTAATAAGCCACAACTAGCTTGCCTACTGCAGTCAGGAATATATTGGCAATCTGTTTCCCAGATATTTTTGCATACTGTTTCCTGCATAGTTTGACCACCCAGGTGAATGGTAAGTATTGGTAACTATCAGCATGTTTCAGTGTGACACACCACCTGCACGCATATAGCTCAGATGTTAAGAACTGTGCTGAAGACACACTCCCTGGATGTCATGAAAACCCTGCAAAGCAATTACAGAAGCAAATAAATTATTAAGAGAAAGAAGTGACAGCTCTGGGAATTGATGCAGATCCTGGTGTGAATCTAGGTTGTTACTGACAAAGTTATTGTTTAGTAGGTGATTGGTAATGCATAAGAGATGAGTTTGGTCCTGCTCTGAATATCCCCCTCAGCATCCACAGAAGGGAGAGAAGAAAGAACAGCACAAGTTACCTTCAGGATTTTGGTGACTGCTCATCCCTTCAGGCTGCCTCAGACAAACTGCCAAACCCAGCTGCCTCTGTCCCTTACTGTGGCTCAGAAGCCGACTTTGCAGCACTCATCCTCTCAGCTGCCTCGGTGCCAGATGTGGTATTTCCCCCCCCACCCCCAAGGAGCCATTTCCCACCACCTTCTTCCCAGCCCCATTCCACGGGCTACATCCCTGGAAAAGCAGCTTGGCAGCAAGTGAGGCTGCCACATGCTCCTTCCCTTCCCTCTCCTACCTGTTATCAAACAGGGCAGTTCTTATAAGGGCAGATATGACAGTGTGTCAAGACGTAAAGAGATTGTTACGAAGTTCATATCTACATGTGTCTGTATAAATCCACATACACCTCAGTGTCTGCATCAGCCTTCTGTATCTCCCTGGTACCTTGCCTTTGGTGCCATCTTCTCTATCACCTTCACGTGCACTGTTGCAAGACCTGTACAATTTCTCACACTGTATTTCCTATCCTTCTCTGCCAGGAAAAATGAAAGAGATCTCAGCTAACAGAAATCCCAGTATCAATGGTGCTGCCCTGAAAGTCAGGAGATTGAAATCTGAATCTGATTTTCAAGCTTCTTATATCGTTTCTTTCCGTAAGATCCAGAAGCTCCAAGTTACACAGTTTAAATCATGTCTTTTTGCAAAAGAAGTGTAAATTCCAAACAACTGAATTGTGATTCATTATCTGTCATTTTCAGTCAATATATCATGTCTAGCAAATATTGATTTATATGTAAGATTACAGACTTTGCAATTGTATTCTCCAAAGCCATTCAATAGCAGCAATCATAACCAAGAATTGATAGGCCATTTCTCCAATATACACAAATTAGTCTTTGCTAATTTGACCTTAAATTAATGAAGTTTCATGATTCATTTTCACATTCAAAATTGCATGTGTTGATTCGGTTTCTTGGTCACATTATTCTTCCCCACGCTGCATCTCATCCTTTGACTATGAAACTCCTTGATGGTATCTCATTATTTCATTTTACTTGCTTTACGTATCTGGCAGATATGCAGACTTCTCATCTTCATTTTTACATGCATTTCTTAGCTTTGATTCTCTTGCAGAGGATCTTTTCATCTGTTAAATTCTTTCAACACACATTCCTGTGTGACGTCTGCAAATCCAAGCCTGACATCCTACTTCACAAAACAACTTCACAATGATTTTCCAACACAGCCAGGCAAAACCTCTCATGCCCTCACCAAAGGAACCACCAGCTGCTTTGTGTGTGCCTCGCCTTGGAAGTTTCTCTTCACAGCCTTTACTATAATCTCAGCTCTCACACCAACCATGGTACCAGCCAGCATCACACAAAAATTGTATTTTCATTCATCTGGGTCCTAAAGGTTTTGTGTAAAGGGAATTTATGACTCAGCATGAAGTGTCCCTCTTTGTACTCTGCAACTGCACATTGGATTTCTGCTTTCCTTGGACCTGGGCACTGCAATCTTATCTGCTCTAGCACTGCCTTGGTTATCCCACTAAAGCTTTTTCACTGATATGATGAGACACTGTTTGGCAGTAAATTTAATTGCCTTCTTTTTTAAAAAAACATTAAGTGACAATTTTCTAGTAGGCTTCTCAATTTTGCATCTTGGACCTTCATTATGATCTCATTTCAAATTAGGAACCCAACATGCCCTCCAAAATCACATGTGATCCAGGAGTATCAAAGCATCTCTTAATGGCTGGAAAGTTTTTTTTCAACTTCTATTCTTTAAATCTCAATGTATACACAGACAATGGCTTGGTGTTCCCAGTAACCATAGGTTGTTAAAAAATTCTAGTGCCTCAGGGTCAGTGTTATAAACAACAATGCCCTTCACTCACTGTCATTCGCAGTGGGCAAAACATGAGTCCTATGGCAGCTGAGCCTTAACCAACTAAAAGGCTGTTGTGATGGAAGGTGACTATCCCAACCTTGCACCATACCACAAGAAGATAAAGAGTAACTGCACTGAAGTTTCTGCTTTGGTCATTTGCCATGTGTGCAACAAAAAATACGCCTTTTTCCTTGAGGGCAAACTCTTTTCAGCCTGGCAGGCACCATGTAGATGGCTCCTGACAGACAGAGGAGGGATAGGATGCATGACCAGGGGCAGGGCTCACTCAGGAGCTCCAGCTCACTTCTATTATATTAAAAGAAAGTTGCTGTTGATGTGAAATGACCACCCGTGGTTATACAGGCAGAGCCGGGACCCTCATGGGATTGTTATCTTAACACCTGTCTGTTGATACGTGGTTGTATTATTATTATTATTATCAAGGATCACACACAGTCTGAGGCAAATTAAAATTCCAATTCTGCCATTTCATGTCATTGTACAATATGGCAAGCTGTTGTTTGATTTGGTTTCTAGCAAAGCAGGCTCACAAACTTCCTTCCAAGCCAGTATTTCAGATATGCAATAAGGCTAACACAATGCATTCACTCATTAAAGCAGTTTGATGTAACCTGCACTCATTAGAGCAGCCACCATCTATATCCCTGTGACTGCAGCCTTGTTTTCATAACCATCAGAGATGACCTGCTGTGCCAAATGCCTCTTCTGTCTCAGGAAAACTTCAAAGAAATAACAAAATGGAAAACCTTGATTTGCTCAGGCCTTAAAATCCATTCTAACACAAGAATACTGTAACATTTTGAATCTCGTTTTTCATCCAGAAAAAGGTGGTGTAATCAGATGAAGGGAAATTCTGCAAGAATACAGACAGTACTGTGATGATAGTCATGCAGGACATAACTTTACAAATAAAAATGATAAACTGCCTCCTACATTTGGTGGAAAGGATGGTTTAACTACGCGGGAAAGAAAATACTATGGAGTTGAAACAATAAGAGCCAACCTGTGACCTTGGTGTGCAGCCCAGGCTGCCACCAGTATAAAAACCAGATGTGGAGAGAGATGTTGTCCACAGGCGGGGAGAAAAATCTCTCTGTGTTCATTAAAATAAGATACTAAGAGACGGTACAAAGACAACTGAGGCAGCATTTAGCCTTTAAGCAGGGATATTTATATTCACCTAGCTTGGGATAATTAACCCCGGCCCTTAACTAGATCAACCTATTTCAGTAGTTGGAGGTGAAGAACAAAATCCCTAAGTGAGACTTATTCTCAGTCCTCCCTCTAAATAAATAGCTTAATACAAAGCAGCTTGTCCTCTCTTAGCATACTTAAAAATTGTTATTCACCTAACAAAAGTGAGAGAGACATGCAGCAGACTTTTGACCTGCTACACAGTAAAATCAACTGAGAACAACAGCAATGGCAAAATAATCTAAGTGCATATCTGCTGTTTACTAGGCAAAAACTTCAGGTTCACACTCGAGATTTAATAATGTGATAACTGCACTGACAGCATCATAGACTTGCAGCAGGCTGGTGCCCTCATTACTTACCTGCCTATAAATTAAATTATGAGTTCACATAAGATGAAAAAGTTTGCTGAACTGAATCTATTTATTTATTTATTTTTATTTCAAGCTACTATCTCTCATATAAGTAAGCCATCAATGCTGAGAGAAGCACCTGGCATGTGTACAGAGGATTTTGGGGCTAGATCCAGACTCCTCCTACGCACAAAGCATGTCTTTCATTTAAACTAAAGGAAGATCACTTTAGCTGAAAGTGACAACATATCCTATACCTTCCCTGTGGGTTGGCCCATCTCTTTTGCAGACAGGCTGTACCTCAGGCACATCTTTGCTATCCTTCACTGCCCAAGACATCTCCTTCCATGTATTCATAGAAAGTGGTTTGGTTTCAAAGGGACTGCTCAGAGAAAAGTAAGAAGAATTTCACTCAGTATTCCTATTTCTGAAAACACTTCTGAAGTTCTTCCTCAACTGTTATTTAGAAGGCCTCCTGAGTAACCTGCTAAATAATTAATACCTTTCTTATTTTGCTACCACAATGTGAATACTTAATATGTTCCTTAGGAACTACCGTATTACAAGGGAATAAAGTGATGCAGTGGGTTTTCAGAGAATATTTATATGCTTCTACAGCACATGGTGGAAGGCTATGGAACCTTTTCTCCTCCCAAGCACTTGTATTTTAACACTTTATTTGTAATCTTGGTACCTACTGTTGTAAAGGAATAGGTTTAATGAAATTCAGATAAATAGCCTCGAAAAAAGCCTTTGGAATAGAAATATGGTGTTTCACAGAGGAGTAGTGGTACTGTTTTAGAAGAAGGGCCAGTTCAGTGCTTCAGCTTAAATTCTATGTACCAGGCACATTACACACGGGTAGACAGATAATTATTCAACACTTTCCAAGGTCATAATCTCTCCTTGTTCACCAGTATTTCTATGGCTCTTGGAGTTTTTCTGTAGCTTTTCTCCCCCGTAAATCCTTTCCCCAGCACATGCCAGTCCATAGGTGTTTTCAATTTACGACACTCTGATAGTTTTTCTAATGCTCTGGAGTCGCCCAGTGAACATCAGAAGGAACTCAAGGTGGTGGTGACAGCGGGGAGCATGAAATTCTCAACCCGAAAAATCCTCAACATCTTTAGAGACATTTCTACCCTTGAGCTCTGCACAGCAGATCAGAAGCTTCACAAGCATAATACTCTCAAAATTACTGCTTACAATTAAGTTGTGTTGTCTGGGAGACCTGCAAATGTTTGCTGTAGTACTGCACCCCAGACAAATCCACAGCACAATACAAAGCTCTGAAACAAGGTAGTCTATGTTCTTTCCAAGCTCCACCTTTCCTTTAATAAATGCTCAGTTTTCAAAGTGATTAGATTTTATTTTCTATTTTTTAAAAAACAATTTGCTCCTACTTGCTTCTAAATTTCAGTTTTAGTTTTCCAAGATTTTCCAGTCTGTGCCAATTAAAATTGCAACCACATCTTGGTTTCATTTTCCTTCCACTTTCTCTCTAGCCAAGAAAATCCATATAATTTAGGTTAGCTAACATTTGCTGTTTTCTTTCTGTATAAAGAGAGTTTTAAAAAATTAATATATTTTAGAAATTAATATATCAAGAGGACAGTGAAGACCCGCTATTGTACAATATCTTAGTAAACCTTGGCCTTATTTCACTGAAACAAATGAAGAAACTCCTCCAGTCTCTGCAGAAATTTGGAAATAAGCAAGCAGAGTAAGAGTCAGGGTATTTTAGTGCTCCAGGCTTGGAGTTTGAGCAATGAGTTACCTCTAGGTATCTCCAAGGAGCCCCAAAGCAGATGCGCATTTTCCATCACTGCTATTTTTTCTCTTGAGCGTCTGTCCTATTTTATCTTGAAGGNGGAATTAGCATTGCTCTGAATCACATGTCATGGATGGAGTCCCATTAGACTCCTAAGAGGTTGATTACAGTGTCACATTCATTAGATCAGTAAGGAAACACATTTTGCTTGAATCAAGGCTTCTCTTCAACAGAGGAGCACTAAAAGAAAAAGAATGAATTTATTTGTATGCTTAAAAAGTGAAATAAAGGCCTGAAATTATCAGGGTTTTAATGATATCTCTATCAAATAACTGTTCCAACACAACAGACATATTAAGGAGCTTACAGTAGGAGTATCTTAATGCTACAGCACACCATTATGGGGTGCAAATAAAAGGGCTGAGGGGTTCCCAGGGAAAGGATTGGTGCAAGCACACTGATAGTGGTAGTTAGGAATTTAAGGAAATAGCTGGGGCATCAGAAAGAGATGCCTGTAGGCAAAAAACGAAGGGAAACAGGACGAGGGAGGACAAAGCAAACAGCCTGGCAAAATAACCAAATTCCCCTGGTCTCCGGTAGCTTTAACTCCCAGACACAGAAAGAGAAGAAAAGGCACCACATCTCCTACCTTGACCTATGGACTTCCCCCTCCTCTCCATTCAATCATTCCTGGGCTGACTCGATCCATAGAAAGAAAACCATCATCCAAGATCGACTTGCTATCCAAATCACACGTCCATCTCACTTTAACAAAAATTAATGCTCAGGAATGCATTCAACCAGCAACTGGAAAATTTTGTTGTGGGAATACACAAGAAATGTGAATATGTTTAAGTCAGGCAGGCCAAATTCTCATTCTCTCATGTCTGCAAATGCCTGGACACCAGTATGTCTTAGAGGGTGCAGAGCTGCTCCCCACAATGCTGTGTGAGCTCAGCTTGTGCAGATGGAAGAGGAACCTCAGCAGGGTGTGATGGAGAACTGCCCAGGCTGTGTTAGCTCCCTGTATGAACACAAGGATACAAACATCCTTCTGGGAATTAGCATTTACATTTTATTTGTGGCTTGCGTTTTTTTTTCAGGCTGCTCTAGGCAATATATTTGTAGTTCACTGGACACAGACTTCCTAATAATCATTACTGTTCCTGGTAATTTTTAATGAGTTGATGCAAGGCAATTTCACTTCCTTCCCTCTTAAGATGAATTATAAAAAAGATCTATATAAGAATAAAAGCCTCATAAACGGAGGAGCTACATGCCATGATTAGAATTAACAGAGCCATCTGTTTCTTTACAGTCACGCACATCTCAGACAAAAAGTACACACACGACATATGTCATTACTTCCACTTTCCTAATAGAAAATATTTGTCATGATTCCCTCCCACTGGAGCACAGGAAGCTCCACTATCAGCTTGCAATGCCAGAGGAACCCCTCCCACTAAAGCTCTGCAAGCAGTGGATTTGGGTTTTTTCTCTTCCTCAGCCAACCCAGCGTCGTTTTTCATGCCTCTGTGAATCCTTTGCAAACATATTTTCCACAAGATCTACACCTGGGCATTGGCTTGCTGTTTTCTACCATCAACAGAAACTGCACTGTTGAGCTCCACACATGTACTTGTGTCTTCCCATTTAAAAGTCAATTTAGGAAATGAAGCTGTTCATTGGATGTTATATTTTTATGTCAACGTACTGCACGCTGCAATTTTTTTCCCCTTTCATCTGCTTCCAAATTGCTCTGACAAAAAGCAGGCTGGCGGAAACACACCAGGCGCACCTAAACATACTCCTCAACATCAGCTTCCATGCAGTTACAGACAATTAATGCAAACACTCCCGCTTTCCTTCACCAGAAGAAAGAAGCAGCAGCACCATGCTCTCTCTCCTTCGCTCTTTATCACACACATGCAGCCAGCTGGAGACCTAGAAGCTGAAGATCATGTTTTGAGGAAACACACCTACACACGTCTGTGCCCTCGCTTGTGCCATATTAACCAAGCTGACAGGCTAAGAGACGGGTTTATAAAACATCTTAAAGCATCATCTGTGGTCGCATATATCCCTAAAAGGGTCTACTGGAGCAAACAATGCCTTCTCTAGGCCAGGTTTTGGGAAAAAGGTATTGTAGACACCATAGCTGTTATTTGATGCTCCTCTCCTGCTGGAAATGCTCACTCTGCACAGCCGCTTGTATTGTAAGGCTCCCCGTAAACCATATTTTACGCTGAGGCATCCCACCTCAGCGTAAAAGGCTTGCTTAATCTAATAAATGTCTCCCACTGTTCTCAGAAGTTTTTTCAACTTCATGGCATGTTTAATTAGCATCCAGACAAAAGAAAAGAAAGATCTGTCTTGCGACCGAATCAATCAGTACTTCTTTAATCTAACCAACCGACGAAGCCCTGACATCTTGCTATAAAGTTACACATTTACCCAGGTTTCCCACCAAAGCAGCTCCTGTCAGGGGAGAAATCAGTGCAGCATCTGTAGGAGTCAAAACTGCCCCAGTGATGCTGGAATGTGAGTAGGAATGCTCACGCTGAAGCATGACTGTCATTAGCCCTCCTCTCTTCTACTCAGTCCTGAAGAGCAGATTATCCCTAAACCGTGAAAACCATAAATACCAGATCAATGACGAAAGTTCTCAAAAAAAAAACCCTCTCCTGAAAAAATATAAAATTGTTCCATCTAAAACATCTCCTCCTCTTTCCTTGCCTTGCCACAGTTCAAATACTGAACAGTTCAAGGCTACCTACTGTGCCACTGAGACATCCTGAAAGGATTTTTCCATAAAAATCAAAGACTAGCTTAACTTAAATTTGTCTGACCTGGGTTTTTGTCCTTGGTCTCAGTTATGAAAAACCTTTAAATAGGAACAGGAAAAAAAGAAAAGGAACATAAAAGTTG
Source organism: Pitta sordida (assembly GCA_013390025.1). Classification (NCBI taxonomy): domain Eukaryota; kingdom Metazoa; phylum Chordata; class Aves; order Passeriformes; family Pittidae; genus Pitta; species Pitta sordida. The sequence continues at coordinate 194,958 of WEKX01008949.1, read as the reverse complement.
TCTTGTTCTTCAGCTTTTCTCTCTACAGGCCTGAATGCTTTTGCTATAAACTGTTTATCAGAGACTAGGAGAAAACCTCTGAAATTAAAACACTGGCAGCTCTGCAGCTATGCAAAGGGAAAATTTCACCCATTGTGCTCTCCAGTGTAGATCATCATCTCTGTGCATAGACACGGCCTTCATTATTTGCAACACTGTGACCCTGAGAAGTTCTGTAAATTCTCCGCATCGGTTTCATAAAAAACACTGTCTTCCTCATGTCTATCTATATTCCGTTTCTGTGACATCTTGCATTACTATGCAGGATTGCCTATCCATGGCAATCATTCCTTTGCTTTGATCATCTGTGGAATGCATAATAGTGAAAGATGTTAAGATGAAAAAAAATCAAACAAAGCACTTTACCCTTAATCCAACTGTATTAATATCGTACATTTTTAAAGTACATTGTGAAGAGTGGTAAATACATATATATATATAAAAGCATCTGTGTTTTTATCTAACCTTCTAAACAGAAACTTGTAACAACAGACATGCCCTGGGACTAACATCAGTATACAAGATTTGTGTTTCAGAGGCACGAAGTCATGACATGCCTCATGATTCCCACATTCTTCCACAAGCACATTCCTAAATAGCTATGTACACTGACACCTTATTTAAAAAATATCTGAGTTAAGCCTCCGCTGAAGGGGAGAGCAAGGTGTAACCTAGATTTATTGACATTTCAGCTGTCCTGCAATTTTCACATGGCATTCTGCCTTCCAATGAACACACCCCACTACAGAGTAGGTAGACAAATATACCCATCCTCAGTATCCCTCATGTACCCAGGGAAATCTCTCTTCAAAACAGTTATGAAAATAAAATCAACTGTATCTGCATTAGAAAAAAAGTAAAGGAACCTTCTTTATCACCCACTAGCAACATTAAGGTTTTTCCTGGTGATTGATTCTGCTCCATTTTTATGTTCTCCCTGACAATGCAGTTTTACTAGCCAGTAGCTATCCACATCTTGAGCTAATAAGTGCTACATGTTAATTTATTTCTATTTATCAAAGTTCTTCTAGCAATAGTAGAGGTTATTTTAAGACTTGGACGTAAAAAAGCAATCATTCAGTCACAGAGAGGAGTGTTGGTGAACTGAGATCAGCTTAGGAAACCAGGAATATTTCATAAAATCTCTTTCTGGATCCTTCCACTGCTTCTTGACAAACAAAGCCTGGCTGAGATGAAGCACAAGCACACATAGGTGGAAGCAACTGTCACTTACTACTTACACAAGTTTTGAAATTCTCTTTTAATGCTCTCTCCTCAGTGAAAGGAAGTCATCCAACAAGCACAGTTTTTCATCATAAACCTGAAGCACCTACAACATAAAAGTCCATCAGCTTGGACCTGCTAAATCATCCAACCTGACTGCAGCTGCTGTACAGGGACGAGGGGATAACGAACACGTCAAACTGCTTTATGCAGTGCACAGATTGTTCTCTATTACATTACCTGGAGGACATAACAAACGAGAGAACTGCAACTTGACAGAAAATGTATACAATTAAACTTAAAACTCCAGAGGGATGGATAGGAGATGCTTGGCAAGGAGATGTACTTCACTGCTATGTGGTGCAGCTCTTGGCTCAGTTTCAGCTTGAGGGAAATACTGAAGCATGGGCGTCTGTTTGTTTTAAAGATGTCAAACCATCAGCCAATTTTATAAAACAAAAAGCATTCTGAATGGAAAGTACTTCAGGCTAACCAACATGCTGAAAAGTTTCTTTTGGATAATTAAAAAGTTCTTTTTAAAAGTGCCCTCCCTATTTCCCTGTGTAATTTGTTTTCAGGTCTTACACTGATATTTCCAAGAAAAAAATTAAAAAAGCTAAAAGATGCACAATGATTTTTGGCAAAATAAAAACTTTTATGCAAAACTGACCTGATTCTGAAAGAAGCAAAATGTGAACACAGCATGATATAATTGCATGAATTTGTTATTACACAGTCATTCTAACGACATCTGTTTCTTTCTTTGCCTCACTGATTTGCACAGTTTAAAAAGCAGACAGCATTACAAGCTGGACATTCAGGAAGGTCACCACCTGACTATGATACATACTTCCACCTTAACTATTTTAGGCTTATTTATGACATACCAGAAAAATATTACTATACAGGGAATAACCATATTCAAAGCAGTATCCATAGCTAAGTTGAAATACATCTAATATAGGACTGAAGGAATAACTTGGAAAAAAACATCATAAGAACGGTTAATTTTCTATCAGAACTCTCACAGGTTTTGCACTGGGATTTCGTTTTCATTGTGATTTATCACTTTGGTTTTGCCTGGTGTTATCTCATTTTCATGCATCACTGTATCACAAGAACAAAGTTTAATTCCACTGCTTCTACTGGAAGGGTGTTTCAGGGTGTCATGGTCAGAAAACCATGTACTACAAAGAGAACATGGAAATAATAATAGAGTACCACTAGCAGGAAAGGTTAATGTTAGTTTCTCTTGAATTTGCTCTTTTACTAATAATTAGATTGATCCTGCAGTCAGGCAGACAGTATCCCGACCTAATCAATAAGTCTGCACAAAAAGAAACAGAATTAGTCCAAATACAACAATAAAGGCCAGAGAAAATTACATTAAATAGGTGCTATCATAATTAAGGACTGAAAGATACAATGGCAAAATTCTCCTCTCTGACCTACGTTGCCAGTGAAAGCACAGAGTGTACTTGTACTGTAATTTCTGAATTGGTGATATAAATGGCACCGCCAATGACTTTCAAGGATCTCCCCCATGCCAAGAAAGCCCAGAAAACCTAAATGGCAATGACATATCTGTAAAGGAAGAGAAACATTTTCACTGCAGCTTGAACTGAAATATCGTGTCAGAACATATAAAATAAACTAATAAATTAACATACATGACACACACATGAGATAAAAACCCAGATCCTCAAACTGATAATCACCAGCCATGATGTGTGTATAGGTGCCACAACATTCAGTATGGTCTGACTGATGCAGAAGTAAGGCTGCTGGATCAAATGGTTTGACACAGTCTAGCAGGATGTTGTGGAATCTTGCCACCCAGCTATGCTTCACTTTACATCATACATGGATTAACAGACTGAAGGAAGCTCCTTGCATCAAAACTAGTAGGACGCCTCATTCTTAAATAGCCCACTCCTACATGCACCATTAAGAAGCAGAAAATTATTCATATTTCACTATGAAACAAAACAGTACTAATTGATTCTGAATAGATACAATATGGAAATTGCAATTACAGTAACTCCAGCTGCTGAGACAGAATGTGAACAGCAGCCATGGAGTCTAAATCCCAGTTTAACAGCGCTTTCCAAAATTCCCCAAGAAGAATGATAAACATGGGCAATCCTGCTGTGAGACTTAAGTATATTTTCCTAAAAATATCTTTGTTTTCACTTGTTTCTTGACCTTTTTTTAGTTTTACTTTTTACACTACATGCATTAATTTGAATAATACAAAGTATAAATATGCTATGTGCCAGCCACAGTAATTGTGGTGCCGAGACTCACAGTAAATCTTTAATGAAAATACCTTTATTGCAAATTAAAAACGTAATATGGGGACAGCCATAGAATCATAGAATGGTTTGGGTTGGAAGAGACCTTTAAAGCTCATCTAGACTAACCCCCAAAGGTCCTAAAGTTGTTTCAACCAAGAGAAAGGCACAAGGAGACAATGCCATTTTCAGTGAGAATTAAAAGGGATTACATTTGTTTGGAGTGAATTTTCCACTTATACTGAAACATCAATCGCAGCTCCCACTTTCAAATTATGTCATCATTGTTGATACACTGTTTACACAACAATTAAGAGCAGAAGGTATATTTTCTCTTCCAAGCATAGCACTCCTGTTGTTCTACAGGGATTTTGCCTTCCCCTGCCAAACATGCCCATAAAAAGAACTAGATATGTTTTTATAATTAGATATAAAACCAAGTCTCAAGCACATATTGGTTTCTTTTAAGGGCCATTAGGTATAATTTAAAGAACAGAAAAGAACTCTAGTTAAAGTTCCATTAGACTGAATTTATACTTCAGTCAATTAATTAAATAATCCATGCCTTTGTTTAACCCGAGGGCTCTCAATCCTGTCATTAGATTTCATAAGTATTGATGATTATAAAATATTAGTTTTGAACCGCTTTTATTAGTAGCAGACTGAACCAAACCACAAAGTTCAAACTTAGATTGACTGGCATTAAAAGTGAGTGTGTATCTTTAAACCGCACAGGCATTGATCTTTGTGTTCAATACTTCTTTTATTTAAAGACATTTAAAAGCATAAGGTAGCAGCAAGTCACTCCACTGAAAAATTAAGAATTTCTACAGAATAGACAGTGAAAACCTGCCTAGTTTTTACATGCTTCACTAAGAAAGAGCCAGACGTAATGAAGACCCGTTGCACAACCCCACCTGCCACTGAAATAGAGCCAGAAATGAAAGGGATCTATTTTTAGAGGGATGCTAAAGGTCAGCTAGCTAAGGCCTTTAGTCATGCAATGTCATCCCCACGTTAAGCCTTAAGATGTTTTTGAGCAAGGCACTTGTTATACAGTAAATGGCAAACTTTTTCCAAGATGTTATTCACCTTCAGTAAACGGTGCCAAAAGTGCTCTCAGGAAAAAGAAATGGCACAATTACAACTTGAGCAGGAGTCAGAAAATGTCCATAAAAATATAACGAAAACTTCTTGAATGCTGTTGTGATCCTGCTCCCATGAGAACAGCAAGAATCAGAGGATGGTTTTTTAGGAAAACATGCAACATTTGAAGTTCTTGAAGAGACACTGAAATGTCATAAGGTCGATAGGATGCCACAGAACCGGGGCAAAAAAACACCTTATATGTACTCAATGATAAAGCATCATGTTACATACATGTACCTACAAAACACCCTCTTCAACAAGGCGTGGATAAATCTGAAATCTCACACTTGCCTGGGACCTGGACTTACACTGCCTCAGCCTGGCCATGTAAGTGACACTCAGCAAAGACCCCACCCCTGCATTTCTCTGGGTCTGAGCAGCACAGGGATTTCAAGGGTACAGAGGCTGGGACTTGCTGAGCAAACCACAGCACATGCAGGAAGGCCCATGAACAGAGCGATGATATCCACTTCCTAGAAAGTGAGCGGGGTGCTTGGCTGAGTAATTCCAAAGACTAAATTCAGTAGTAGGTAAGCCAAGTGGGAGGTGTATCTACAGCCTTACAGCACACCTTATGGAGTGGAGCCCAGGAGAGGCAAGTGCCAAGGGCCATCTGGTGGGAGACAGATGTGGAGCTGTAGCTGAGGAGCAGCCACAGGCCTGTAAATACTCGCAGAGGATGTACATGGCCTCCAGGACAGTGCAAACCAAGTCTTTTCTATTTGCCCAGCTTGATCTCCTACAGTTGGAGCACAAGCTGCTATCCTCCCCTATGTACAGGACAGAGGAATCAGGGCCTAAGACATGTATGCATTATTTAACCTCTTTGCACTTGCAAAAAAAACCCCAGAATTCCCTACTGTGAAGTCTCATTTCAGCTCTTTTGTCTGAGGTTTCACCCCTCATGTCTGAGTTGAAATTAACTCTTCATCTGCCCAAAATGGGATCTCTTGGCAGGAGAGAACAGCTCACAGAATCGTAAGAAAAGAATACTCTTCCTCTACAGCAGGTCTCCCCCTTCACTGTGCAGGCATGAACCCTCTCTGCCAGTCCTCAGCCGTCACCTCAGGTCCGTCCTGAGTGTAGTCTGCTACACGAAATAAAATCCCAAGAATTACTACTACTAAGATCCATGTCTTTGGCTGACCAGGGAATGGTCACAGTCCTATCACAATGAATAAGATGAACAACAGTACGGATGGTCACTACTGATACACAGAAGAAATAGATTTCTGCAGTGTCAGTGCAGCTTTGTAGATGCTTGTATACAAATGGTATGATAGAATGGTAGGGAGGGAATTCGTGTATCAATTTGCAAGCTAGACTTGTACAGCCATCTTGTAGAGAATCAGAACATCATGAATTTTGACAGCTTTGTCACATGGAAGAAAGAACAGCCAAAAAAATTAAAAAAAAAAAAATCAAACAACACAAGAATGAAAGACTGATCCCGCTCATCCACAAGCCTTTCCAACTGGAACATTAAACAGCACTGCTGTGCTAGCACCAGTTATAGGAGTGTCCAACATCATCATCTTCCTTTCAGAGTCCATACACTTAAAAGGAGCAAAAATTTAGTCCTTGAAGATGCAAATGTGACTTTGAATGGCAGGAGAAGGAAGGCAGTCTATTAGGTGGTCTAGAGGTAGAGTGGGAAGACACATAACACAAGCAAGAGATCTACAGCGCCTACTGTTTTCTGCCCTGCTTTCAAGGACCTTGTCTGCCCAAAAATAAAAAGCTCATTTTTCTTAGTAACTGCTCTCACAAATTGTTCAAGTTCTATAATGCAGAAAAGCAGGGCCAATGAACTGCAGTGAATATTAAACGCCTTTAGTGACACTGGAAAGAAAAGCAATGCTTTGCCTGTACTCTCTTCTAAGCAAGAAAGCGAAAGAAAAAAGAAAAAACCTAAAGATGTGGTTTGCTGTGTAGCATTTCTTGCTTCATTGTTATTTCTTGTTATTTGTTATTGCCTAGGGCACAAGTTCATACTAAGTGAAAAAGTAAAGGTACAATTTTTATTTTTTCTCTCCTACATTCCTCCATTCCCATAAGCTACAGTCAGTAAAGTTACACGATTTTTGTATCCCTTATTCATAACGGACCTTCCTGCTCTTTTATCACAATACATTCTATTTCATCAAAAGCTGAGCAGCAATTTCCTTCATAGCTCAGATCACAGACATAAAAATGTTCACCACCATCAGGATGATTTACAAAAGGCACTGGTCCTCTACATCCTCAATACAGACACTGGCCTCCTTGTCTCCTCTTTTACGACAGGTAGCAAATGAAGTAATGAAGTAGAAACGAAGTAATAAAATAAAGATAAATCATTCATCTTGGAAAGGTCTGCATCAGACCAATTAAAATAATGTCTTAGACACACTGCCATAATATATAGTACCTATGGGAAGAAGCTACCAACAGGAGCAAGCCCTGCAATTACTATTTTCTCCAATTATATCCCCAGAGATTTCAAGCTCCAGCATAATAAAGGATTAACAAATTTAAATGTATTAAAAAATAGTCATATTGCATTTTTTTTTTCCAGTAAGCTATGAAAGGCAGTGGTTGTGCCAAACCTCTGCCCACAGTGGGAGCTCACACACATCCAGACGGACACCAGCTACAATGACAATTACTGAGGGTGGGGAGAGTTTGCAGACCAGGATGCAGAGATGGGTTACAAGCTGCAGCCCATGTTAGGAGCCCATCAACTTGCCTGTGACTTCCCTGAAGTAGGTAGGAAGGCTGGATCCTGCACTCCCATGACCACCAGGGCTCCAAAAGCTCCCACTTAGTGCTCTCCCACATCGTGCTTGATGTCATGGGGCCAGGCATCTCTCCCCTCCCCACTCAGATCAGGGTTGACTCCATCCCTACTGCATCACTGAGGCCCAGGGGCTCACGGCTGAGTATTATAGGTCAGCATCCACAACCACACTATAAAGAGCCAAATAAAGAGTATGTAAATGCTCAGCACTCCTCCGTATAAAACCCTTGTGTTGTTCCATTCTTTGCCATGTTCTCAGCAGCGATTTATATCACAGGCATGAGAACGTTCACTGCCAGAGTGATTTACGGAGCTGTAACACAAACAGCAGCCTCTGTCTCTCCTGCTGCGGCAGCCGCATGGGAGGAGATTCAGAGACCAGAACATGAAGGTAGTTGTTGAGAGCGCAGACTGGGGATGGTATTAGGCAGGCAAAAAACAGCACAATTTCATTCAGCCCTGCACTCAAAGTGCCCTACTAGTCCAATAAATGGTTCTGGTTGCATTTCAGAGCCATGTCTGCTCTCCAGCCACAGGGATATGGGAACCTGCTATGTAATCAGTCCTACGCTCCCTGGTCTGTGGCTTCTCCCATGTGCCTATAAATCCATCAAAATCCGATTTAGAATTTTGTCCTTCTCTCATCTAGAGTCCTAGACTGAAAATAGCACCCATTTCCTTCACATTTGTTGCTTTTTAAACAATTGTACAGCACTTGTATCTAATAATAGTATAACACTGCTTGTTACAAGTACATGTTGTTTACTGTTTGGATGACCAGTGGAAATGCTTTTCATATTCCACATAAAATCTCCACGAACACCGGACTCAAGGTCTCGAAGATCTAGCATAAACACTAAAGAAAATAGGGGGTTTGGGGTTTTTAGCTGATAATTTCCGACCAATTCAAAGGTCTACAACAAAATTCACTGTCAAAAACAATGAACAAGAGTAGAACATGGGGAAGAGTTCAAACCACAGAAAATCCACTGTGACAGAGTTAACTGAAGCATGATCACACAGGCTATCAGACAAATCTGGATCACTTGAGCGGACTGGCACAGCTTAGAGGGGGTTTTCTTTCATTTATAATTAACCACTTGGCTGTCACATCACTGCATCCACGCGCTCTGGTTGTGAATGTTTACATTGGAATGTCTGTAACAGACACAGAGACTGTGAGCTAGAAAAGGTGAGAAGGGTAGTTATATATGTGTACCAGCAAGATGCTCAGCTCAGCACCACGAAAGCAGCTAGAGAAGAGAGAGAACAACTCAGCAACAAACCAGCCACCGAGGCAGCAGCTCCATACACTTCCCTGGGTCCCTTCAGCCCAGGCTACAGAAACCTTATTGTCGGGTAACAGAGCACAGTGAGGTTTTGACCTGTGCAGTCTGACTTCTGACATAAGGAACAAAGATAAACTGCTAGGAAGAGGTTATTGGACAAAAGCCACTAATAGTCCCAAAAAGCAACAGATAACACAGAGAGTGGTCTATGTGACTTAAGATAGATTTCCCAGAAAGTTCTCAAGGATGAAAACCTTGTCATGCTGGTAGCAAAGCCCAAAATGGAAACTGCATTAAGAAATATATCAATGAAGTACAGAACTCCAGTTTAAACAACAAACAATTGAATTTAAGCAAATTAAATATGGTCTATCCTGATTTAAAAATATCTACTTCTGCCAGTAAATCTACTAAAGAGATTTTACAGAACATCAGAATAATTGAGGTAAGAAGGGAACTCTGGAGGCCATCTAGCACACACCTCACTAATGCAGGGCCAGATAGATCCAGCCACAAAAAGTTTATACATTCAGGTCCTTGGCTACTCCTCTCAGAGAAATTCATTTCACAGGAGTCAACTGCAAGTTCAGGGTGTTTGTGATTTATTTCTTTAAAAGCTGAAAATGTGACTGTGAAGACCGAAGCTTTAAATAAAGCCAGCGAAATGCCTGGTGCTTCACAAAGAAAGCTGCTTCACAAAGGCAGCCAGTGCACTCATATCTCAGACAGTCCTTGAACAGGACATCTGTATAAATCTAGTTTCTCTCGACTGGATGCCACACGGGCACCTTCAGCGGCATATCTACTTGTGTAGCTCAGATACTTTCAAAGTAGACTTTCTCTTTCCTATGAAGAGTTTTCTATAAAATGTAGCTAAACTTATTTACCACTGCAATCAGGGTCCAAAATTGCGTGCTGCAAAATCTTTAACCCCCAGAAAAGACAGCCTTGGAGACCCACAGACCCATCTCACTGGCCTGAAAGGCAGGAATGGGCATTTTGGAGACTACCTTACATCACAGAGAGCCTGTCCCTCACTGGCTGCACCACAAGGAAAAGGACAGCACTCCCACGATGTAATGCCAACCCCTAGTCTGCCCCCCAGCTCTGCTCTCTGGCAGCTAATGATAAGAGGGGCTATCACAGGGCAGTGTGTCATCTGTGCCTGGTGCTGGTTAGTTGGACCAGTTGTGTCTCACATGTTGTCATGAACCTGTCATGTCCCTTCTTTGAGATTTCAATGGCAAAGCTGTCTGCTTAAGAAAGGGACTGAGATTTATGCTATCATAAAGTATCCACGGGGCAAAAGCTCAAATAAACACAACCACATAATGCTGCAGGACGTTAGGCTCCTTCAGCGCTACTGCTGATCTAATCCATGTTTCTACAGCCCTTCGCAGAATGATGGAACATCGTTCCAAGAGAACAGGATTCGGTTCACTCCAGGCCCTTCGCTTTGGCTCCTGGCAGCTCTGAGGCATTACTAATTTTGCAATAGTTGCCAGCACCAATACACCAACCAACCAGTGGGTTGAATATTTTAGCTGTAATAAATAGATTTGAAGAAACGCTTTCTTTACTGACAACCTGCTTTATTTTTGCCAGTAGGCATGAATCAAAACAGAATCACAGTACCCTAGCCTGACTTCAAAGGATATGAACATTTAATTTTTTGCAGCTTTTTGCTTCACTGTCCATTGTACTGCAAACACACCCCTGGGCCCCCAAAATCTCTTTCATCACTAATTTAACTTTCTCTCTTTAAAGATGACAATACAGAGAGGATGAAATGCATTTTCAGCAAAGGTCAAGCTGACATGACCTTGTTTATTTTCCAGAGCATATCCAGCGTGTGGACAAACAGAGGGTTGCTCCACAGGCAGAAAGCTGAGCTGGGCCCAGCAGAGCTGGAGGATGCAATGCTCCTGGACTCCCAGAGCTCTTTCCCAGACAGAGCCCAGGCTCCAAAGGTCAACACATGCCAGCAGATGGGAGGCAGCACATGATTTCCTTTTGCTCTGTGGCATAGCAGAGGACTAGAGATCAGATCTAAAATTCAATGCAGTGATGCAAGTCAAGCAATTAGTAAATGACTTGGCATCTGCAGACCAGCAGGCCCCCTATTAACCAGCTAAGTACATTATCTTTGTAAAGATCAGAATTTTTTTCTTTAAGCTAATCGTGTGTAACTCCTGCAACTTGTCATATCCTACTGCAGACTCAGGCTTCAACCTTGCAAGGTACCTAATGTCCCTGCTCCAATGAGATCTGTCAGAATCAGCATGCTCCTACCTTCCCAACAAGGGCATCCTCAGGCTGAGAATCTCAAAATAACCTTTTATTCATTGGTGTATATTCAAGGGGGAAATATAAATGTTTTCACTTGTGAATGGCCTAACAACAGGCTCTAACTAGCACGGTCTCTCCCATTTTCTCAGTTATTGGTTTGTCTTTACTCTGCACATTTCATAACCAGCTGAATCTCAGTCAGTCCTTCAACGTCATCAGCCCTTACAAAATGCTAGTGCTTACCACAGAGGTGGATCCGATCAAGCAACATAACCAACTTCAGCTAAGATGAGGATAAATAAAAAGAAAATTATGAAACCCCTTGTCTTCCTGCCCCACCATTTAAAAGCTAGCATAAAGGCTAAGGTGTTTATATGAAGTTCTCAGAACTTTTATTCCAGTTAAAGAGATGGAAAATATCTCAGCAGTGGTGACTGAAGCATCCACAATGTTTTGGGAACCCAGCAACAACCTAATTCTGACTTTAAGACAATGAACAGGCTTCAGCATGCTGATTATATTAAAAAAACCTCAAAACACAAAAAACAAGGCTGGCAATGAAACGTCGACTATTCGAACAAACTGGTTCACAATTTAGACAGATGTGATGTCAACCATAACGCTACATACAGCTAAATGGTCAGACATTTTTCAAGGGCTGTTTTCTATAGTGGGAAAATAACGTGTGATCCATGCAGGACAGAAGATAAGGACAAGCTTTTCGGTGAAAGAAAACCTCCTCTGTCATCTACCACAGAGTCTGACAACACCACACTGGGGGAGAGAGGTGGGTGAACAGTCATTAGACACAAAGCATGCTGCAACACTGCACCTTTCCACCCAAAGGGCTCCAAGGTACTTTGCTATCTTTTGAGGCTCACAAATATCCTGAAACCACTTATTTCAACCATTGGACATTTGCTATCAGCTGCCACCCAGCCCAGGTACTGCCTTACTGAACCCTGACCAGCTATGCCAGTAAGAATGGGAGCACACAGCTAACCTGCAGAAGTGTGGCCAGGAGTGAGGACAGCATCACAAGAGGGACAAAGCCCTCAAACGAGAGCTATGGGGTTTCTAATAAAGCTGCGCAGAAAATTACATAATGGCGCCACGAAAATATCAGAGAGTGCAGAAGGAATATTCCCCTCTGCCCTAGGATGAAAAGCAAACATCTCTATGTAAATTACCAGTCTAAAAAGCATAAAAGCAAATTTCAGTTAAGGTCTGACAAAAATGCCATTTAATTTTGATGCTGTTAAAAATAAAAACAAAAATATTAAAAAAAACAAAACAGAAGGGTTGGTCTATTTGCTTTAAGCAGACCTGAAATGCAAAACAGGTGACACTCATCTCTCCCTCATTTACACTTCAGTTACATTGTTACTTTCATCTACTTTATAAGAAATGTAGGCCCTTTTCCAGGGCTCTTCACACCCCTGGCTTTATTTGGCACATCAATCACTTGCCTCCTCAATCAACCCCACCTACTGTCACCTTGAGCCCTGGAGGCAGATGACAGTACTGAGAATTCCACAATGTACTGTTCCATTTTCTGTAGACCGTATCTAGATTCCCCATGACAGCTTCCAGATCATCTTGGGCTTGACCCCAATCCTTCACCACAGGCCATAGTTTGGGGGCTCCAGAGGCCTGCTGTCCCCTGTGAGGCACATGTGATGTTTGCTGCTGTAGCACTGTGCAGCTGGGACCAGCTTCTGGACAACTGCACATCCCCGAAGAGTGGACCTACCATCCTTCAGGGACCTTCCAGATCAGGCTACTGAATCACCCTGGGAATGTGGTATTTTCAAATATTTGTCACTGACCAATAAAAGACTCCAGTGAGGCTAAAGCAAATTGTGTTCTCAAAATGAGTATTGATCATACAGCAGTGTTCATTTGGAAACAGCCATGTTATCTGATCATTTCTGCTCTTCCATTTCCTCTGTGGATAATTTTGATTTCATTTGAGAAAGCATGTTCTGCCCCATTAAGACATTTGAAACTGCAACATGACATAGAGCCATAAACTGTTGCACAACGCAAGTGGTTCAGCAGAAGCACAGAGCAGCATTTTGTTGATATTAATTTTGCAAGCACTGCCTGTGTCAGGAGCGTTCCACAGATGCCTGAAATCTCCTATTTAGTTTTTGTCATGTGATGAGACAACCTGAAAGGTGTCCATCTCTCCATCCTCCATCTCTTCCTACTGTTGCCCTTCCTATTTTACTAACGTGGCAAACCCCACACCCGTCCCAATTGCAAAGAGTAGGACAAGACCTCCCTCAGGCAGGACAAGGCCGTTTCTGAGGAGGTCTTGCCACACGGACAGATGCTCAGAGCAGGTTGAGCTGAACCTGCCAGCTCTGCTGCAGCTGTTTTCAGGCAGATTTCTCGACAATGACAGAACGTGCTCTCGCAGCGGGACAGGCCCACACTGGCAAGAGGCTTTGCCACCTGATGGCCTTGAGCCAGCTGGGACAGGCACACTGAACTGTCAGAAAAGGCCTCGGCAGCTCACCAGTCTGCCAGGTGGGCTACACAGCAGGGAAATATTGCAGATGCAAGCACAGAAGGACATCAAGAGAACAAGAGTAATATGCTCTCATTCAAATTTCATGTAGATACTAAACACCTCATCACAACATGCTGTTCAATAACACTCTGACAGCTAACTTGTTTTCAAGGAGGGAACTTAGTAAGTACTTTTATTAAACACAGTCCCATCTTTGTCACTTTACCACACCTTGACACTTCCAGAGGGTCATAGACAAGCATATCTTTAATCTAAAAATATTCAGTAACAACACTGCTCTACATAGGATTTGTAACAGTTAAACTTTCTCCTGATCTCCCTTATGAGATCAACATAGGTTTCAAGTAATTCATCAAATTGAGAGCAAGTGGCGCTTTGTGGCTGTGCTAGGAATTAAATTACTGTAACTGGAGTGCAGTGTGGGTGCTGACTGGTCTGGTAGTGAGAAAATTTCACACAGTTTATTCACAGTTTAGAATCAGCAAACTGTAAAGGTATTGAATTAAGAGTTTTCAAACAGCCTCATTAGTAATAATGGCAATATCCTTATGTGTAGCATCAAAAATGTGCTAAGGGTCACTAACATGGCTCAATAAATACCCTAGAAGTCAAAATTGAATGGCAGAAATGGAAGACACTATGATATTCTGATAAAATAACAACATTCCCTCCTCCTCCACCTCAGAAGCTGCCATCACTATATTTCAGTCCAAACACCACTGGTGATTTATATTTACTGAAGATGAAAGCCAAAGACAAGCCCACTCTAAAGCTTTTTCCCTTTCAACTTATACAAAGGCCAAATTCAACTTCAATCAGACTAGCACTCTGCCCATCATCTGTCAATGCAGCTCAGCTTGTAACTATCTTTTGAGTTTTGCTTTCACATTCTATTGATTTGTACTGGCCTATGTCTATGAGTTTCATTTCTTGGTCTGATTGTCCAGTTGTAATATTTGTCAAAGAAGAATTCACTAGAATTGGTATGGACAAGGCCTCAGATGTCAGAAGCTGAAGACATAACAGCATGAAGATAAAGAAACTCTCTGAAAATTGTCGTTAAATATTTTAGCATTAAGCTAAAATCTTCACAGACTTACAGAGAGCTACAAAAACCCTACGATATAATGATCAGACAATTCAGAAATGAACAGATAAAGGCAGAAGCACACAGAGCACCAGCAGCACCCAATCACAGATACAAGTATAAAACCAATATTCCTTTTTATGATACCGAATACATGAGCTACTCAAGCCTGTTTGGCCATCACATTAAATCTAAACAACTCATGCCAGCTGGGGTTTTCTTTTCTTGGATTAAAAGATACTTAAGACAATTCCATGTGTTTCTTATGTCTTAAAAATAAAATCCTCTGTAATTGCACTAAATCATTATTATATGCACTTTCTCCCAGCCATTTGGCTGAAATGTTGGATCAAGTGAGCAGTTACCCTTCCACTGACCGTGAGGTAATTTTCAATCACAGAAGCACCTCAGTTTGGAAACTACCACACAGACAACATGATTTCAGGATTTTTGTATCTGAGCATGCATTACCTTGAGTAATTAAAAAGGCAGTGCATGCACACAGGGAGCTAAAGTCTGCATGCCACCAGCACATTATTAGTCTAGCAAGAGTCTTCTATCCATGTCCAGCAAGTCAAGATACCTTCACTCTACAGATGTGGAAGTGAAGCAGAGAAGTAAACCTCAAGCAGCTCAAAGATTCAGTTCATACACGTGCTATTTGTACAGCAAACATCCAACCATTTCTTCCCAAGTTTTCAAATTTACGAAGAGTAAGAAAATGCTGACAAATGAAAACGTCCACTCTGCACTTCACTTCTAACGCTTCTAACATTTCAAGATATTACTTTTCTTAATCTAAACCTTGCCTCTCCCAAGCAGTAATATGCATCAAAATCACAGCTCCTGAGTCTGAATGAATTCTTGATTGAGTTGCACAAGATTGCTTGTAGGCTTTGCTCTCAACTTCCTACATCTAACCTCAGGAAATTCCCACACCAGCTTAACAATAAATTGAGTGCTTTGTCACACTTAATGAAAGAACAGCCACAGAGTTAATTCCTGCCTGCTTGGCCCACAGCCAATACAAAGCACAGAGAAATTTGGGGGCATCAGCATTTAAGCTGATTTCCACACAGTTGCCACCACTGTATATTTAAGCAGAAGTAGCTCAGAGGTTTGTTAAAAAGGGATCACCTTGACTGAATGTAGAGTTTCACAGCTTCTGAATAACTCCAGAGAGCTCAAGGAAAGAGTTACCTGAATCACTGTCCCACTTAGTGTTTCAGGAAAATGAAAAAGAGGGAAAAGTATGTGAAAAAACTCTAATCCATTTGCCAATCCAAATACTACTCACTGAATGGTACATCTCAATGCACAGGCTTTGTAGTTTATCCTCCTCAAATGACTCCTAGATAAAATCAGTCAGGTGATTTACAGGATATATTGATTAGAGAGGATTTAGCTAAGGCAACATAAAAAACATCCAGATTTATCAATCAGTGAAAATTAAAGAGAAGAAAGAACGCCTGCAAGCTATTATCCCTGTATATAAATTTTTATTAATGAATTAACTAACTACACAGAGAATGCTAGATAAGAATTAAAGTGATGGGTTTTCTCAGAAAAAAAAAAAAACAACAAAGCAGAACTGAGAAAAAAGCAATACAAATAAAGTAAGTTTTCACTATTTCCTTTCTTGTTTTTTTTTCCTAGTGTCTCTAACAGGCTGAATTTTTACCTGAACAGTCACGAAAAACTCTAAGATGCTCAGTTTTCTCCTCGAGATCACAATTTTTCAACCTTTACATATCAAACATCCTCACCTTTACTCTATTAAATTCCAGGCAACATGAACTACCCAAACATTGGTTTTCCTCAGGATCAACTTCCAAGCATTCAAAAGACAAAATATCCTGATTGTGCTACACACAGACTGAAAAATCAGAAATTCTTCTGACATGGGGAAACAGAAATGGGCCCCTTGACCCAGAACTGGGCATCCTCAACAACCCCAGCTGGGTGAGGGCTCTCCTGGGGCTCCAGCTTTGCATGAGACTTTCAGAGGAGTGTCCTGACAGTAGCTCCACAGATGGTCTGTTTTATCTCTAGGCTAATGTGTCCTTCCTGTTACAGCTCTGTGAGAACACACGTATGCTTTGACGTAGTGTAAAAATCAAACCCCATCAACCTGAGCATATTGAGAACAACCAGCCTGGCTCCCCATAAGGGGGGTAAGCTTAAACCTACACATGCATATGACTGCAGAATCCTTTATGGGATTGTCCATAATGCTTGCATGGAAATAAAAAGAATAACTTATTGGATACCTCAAAAAAGCTGTGGAGTGCCCCCAACTCCTGACCATGGTTCAGAAGGGGAGCAAAAGGAAGATACAATCCAGAAGGTCAGACTGGAAACCCACCTATATTCACTCAATTGGTCACAGCTCCTCTGAGACTTGCTGCATCTTAGTATGCTGGGCAAAACACACATTCCTGATGGCAGAAAACACATTATGGAGAAAAGATACAGAAAAGGAGGGGAAAAAGTCTGTCTCCTAGAAAGCTGCTTCAAGCGATAACTTGGGTTAAATTCGCCAAGTGGCTTTAGGTGGCAGAAGAGAGGGGTTCAGCCAGGCTGACAAAAGAACAGTGGTGTCAGCAGCCCTGTCTCACCAGCCCTCAGCTGGACACTCATTTGCAGCACAATATCCTGTCCACACTCCAGCAGGTTTGAGCTCTCAACACTTACTGCCCGGGAATTTGTATCAACTACACAGAGCCACGAGAGAATGAGCAGGACAGTTTCCAATCTCTCTGCTCAACATTACTTTATTTCCTTAAATATTTAGCCGGGCCCAGACTGACTCCACCACTCAGTAGCCAGATACTTTCCACGGATGCAGGAGAAAGGCATTTAAATTCCCCCAGGCTGAAAAGGGAAATGAGTTCAAATCCACAATCTGAGGTTCATCAGCTCATCCAGGAACTACTGGGAAAAAGTGCTACGTCCCAGATGTGCTCTTGTTTTATGAATCATGATTCTCTAGAAATTAACTCATTTCAAGAAGATATAGATGCTTCAAAGGTTTTTTATTTTTATTTTTTGAGTTAAAAATATATACTCTTGTCAGTGAGACATGCTGACAAATTTTCTTTTCGTTTCAGAGCATATCTATTTTGTTTTTCTGTGCTATTTTAGATCAAGCACAGAGCCAACAAAATAAATGCAATTACGTATTCAGCTCTATGCTAAAGCTTCATTTGAAGTCAAAACGGAAAGCACTAACAGACAATGGCAGGGCAGAACAGTAAAGCGGTAGATTAAAAAGATCCAGCAATTCTACTTAGTGAGCACATTTCTGTTTTCTTGTTTTCTTCACAGCCCTTCCTAAAATTCTCATTATTGGCAAGAAAGTTCTTGTGAGAACAAGCCAATTTCTGACTGTCGTGTCGCATTTCTGAGAACTAAAAGACATCACCTTGTTTTTAGTGTATGTGAAGCACCAAAAAGAAATTGGAGGCCAGCAGAACAGCCACCTCAAACCCACTTTGTAGTGACCTCTGCAAGGTCCCCGCTTCAGCAGCAGGTGTGGGAGGGGATAACCAAACCCAGGAGTCACCTTGCAGAAAAAGACCTGTGAAAACATGAGATCTTCTTTCTATTTTTTACAGAAGATGAACTCATTATTTTTTATACAATGCAACTCTGTTGCCTTTCCTCCATTTGAATTTCATGATACCTCAGAGGAAGAACAAAATGCAATCCTCACGTTCAGTTTTACCCCAAGGTAAAATTGTTTCCCTGGGAGACGAGTTAAGGTTATAAGGCTTGCTTTCAAATTCAGCTAAGAAAAAGAAAAAAAAAAGGGCAATTTTACTTAAACTACCTTGCAAGACTGTTTACAACCAATGGCTGTAACTAGTGCAAGTAAAACAAGAAGGATGTATGCACCAAAAGAATATCATTCTTCACCAAAATGACCCCATTTCTGTTGGTTTATGTTTAAAGCAGGCATTCCATTGTTTTACCAAAACAAATGTTCTAGGCTTTAAAAAAACAAAACACCTCACACATCCCTTGATACCCACATCAGGAGCACTGAAATGAAAATCTCTCTCAATCTGTGAAATCGCTGTTTGTTAAGATTTCATTAGCATAGGTCAGTCAATTGCTTGTAAGAATTTAAAAGCTCATTGCAGACTTTTTGCATATTCAGCAATTAAACTTCTACACTGCACCTGGTTGTTTCCCACCTTGCATACACAGAACAGATCCGGTTTTATGGAAGCACAGCATGTGGTATGTAATTACTTCCGAGAAGTCAACAAAGCAGTTGGTCTCTTTTACAGTCCAATAACTTTCAATACTAAAATCACTTTAAAGTAACACTTTAAATGAAATTAAATAAGCAATTTGAGCTTTCATGACTTGAATTCTTTTTAATTGCTATGGCCGCTGAGAAGCAACCTGTGCTCCTTCCATTCAGGCTGAAAGCACCACCTGATTCCTTTGCAGAGCATTTCATTAACCTCATACCCCTATGGAACTGAAGCCATAATCCTGCACTTATTGGGGGCGACAGGAAACAATTGTAACAGCAAATCAGGATTGAAACCATCTTTACACCACTGGGAAGCTGCTCACCTGAATTGTGTAGAGCTCATGGCCAAAAGATCTGGAATTAATTGTTCTGCTGGACATACCAGCTACCGTTTTGGCAGCAGTAGTTCAGAATCAGGGCACAAAAATGCACAGACATAAGAGTATTCACACATTCCCCTCATGCTGCCAAGAATTTGAGGGTGCATAATTATGCGTGTTACTATCAGTGGACATTCTTAAGGAAGTTTAGATTTCTTTGTATGACCATTCAGCAATGTTGTTCTCTTGAGTCAGTGAGATTTTTTTAGTCACTGGAAGTTCTAGTAGAGCACCATCAGTGCTGGTTGTAATAGTCCAACACACATCCGTAATAGTTTCTCTACACATAACACTCTTCAAGATGCCTCATTTCTTTTTCTTTCTCTCCCTCTAAGCCCCTTAACTCAATGACATGAACACACTTCCACCCTCTAATTGCTTGTCAAATAAGAAAAATAAATTACAAAGCTGAGGCACTCTCTCATGGAGGCTCCACAATGTATTGTTGGAACTCAATCCATCATTATTACAGAGATGTATCAACTGCTCCATATAACCATGTTATCTCATCAACTCCTTTGCTATCCCATTCCCCTTTTGTCCATTCTCCCTTCTTTCATCCACTGTAATTCCACTGTTCTTTCCTCCCTCTTAGCAGGGGTAGTTATTTACTGTACCCATGTATGACATACCAAAACCCATACTGGGCTTTCTTGCCATTGCACTAAAAGAAATTCTCTCTTTGCCTTTGATAAACTGGAAATTCGTAACATACAAAATAAGGTCCATCACAGTGAACGGAGTTAGAACAATGAGGTTCTTATATCCCAACTCTTATCTGACTGAGTTTATCTTTAATTCTACAGAGAAGTCTATGAAACTGAGTAAAGTTTCAGTAGATCAAAAATGGAATTCATTATGTGAAAAGATCAGAGACACTCTCTGAAAATTACTCAGCCAAATCCTCAGGTAACGGCTTCAGTGGAAATTAAGGTGGATGAATGTTATCCAGACTAACCCCAGCCTCACACATGGGCGAACTCTGCAAAACCATGAAACAAAGACACGAAACCTGAGGGACTAAACATCAGGTTTTGCAAACATTGGACAAGGGCTCATGAGTTACTACACACCAGCAGAACTGCCCTAACAGCACAGAAGCTCAGCTGCTGGTACCTCTTACCACAGGATTAGAGAAGGCACAAGCTCAGTCACATTAACTTTTAACACTTTGCTCTGGGCTGAGTTCATGTGTTGACAGCCATGCTGGTTTTGGCTGGGGTAGAGTTAATTTCTTCACAGTAGCTGGTATGAAGCTGTGTTTTGGATTGTGCTCAAAACGGTGTTGATAATTCAGGGATGTTTTTGTTATCACTGAGCAGGGCTTACACAGAGCCAAGGCATCTTCTGCTCTTCACCCCACCAGGAAGTGAGCTGGGGGTGCACAAGGAGCTGAGAGGGGACACAGCCAAGACAGGTGTCTGTCTNCTTCTGCTCTTCACCCCACCAGGAAGTGTCTGTCCCTAAGTGACCCAAGGGATATTCCAGACCATACGGCATCATATTCAGCACATACCAAGTCATGGTAACCTGTCATAGAGCCCTGCTTTCCTGGGTATGGCTGAACACCTGCCTACCCATGGGAATTGGTGAACAAATTACTTGTTTTTCCTTGCTTACACTTGTGGCTTTTCCTTTACCTATTAAACTGGTTTTATCTCTACTAACAAATTTTCTCACTTTTACCATTCCAGTTCTCTTCCCCATCCCATGGCGGGGAGTCAATAAGCAGCTGCATGAGGCTCAGTTGCTGCCTGGGGTTAAAGCAGAGCAACAGCCACTGTAGCTCAATTGATCTAAGATACCTCAAGGACTCGTGCAAGTCTGTTCTCCAGATAACACATGAGCAGCACTGACATGGTGAGTTAGCTCTGGGTATTATCAGCATTCACTCACTTGAAATATATTAACAGCTCTTTTATTATTTATATATTATGAAGACTTCAATCCGTATTATGAATTATGAGCCTAATTCTGTTTCCAGTAAAATTAATGGCAGAAAAATCTGTCTTTATACTTAATACATTCTTTTCAATGCCATTAACTTATTAGTGAATATCAAGTTCTGCTGTCACTGCAAAACATTTCATGTTACTCTACAAAATGATCTAGTATCTCAGAGAAGAAAGAAATGCATACTAGGAGAACAGTCATCTCTCTTCTTAAGAGCCTAAGATGGAACATCACTCTGATGTCACTCCTTACAACATTTAATTTAATTTGCATCCGTATTTTGCTCCAGTCCAAGTTGTTCAACAAAAGAAAGGAAAATATTGGAGGGAATGGCTCAGGAGTGACGTCACTTTCTGCAAAGTGAACTAAAACAAACACAAAAATAAAAACAAACTAACATTGCACAATATAAACAAACAAATAACAGACCAAAAAACCCCACAAAAACTCACCAAACAAAAACCCCAAACAAACCAAACCCCTTGTTGTTCTGTAAAAACAAACACTGGATCTATTTGTCTTGATTGGTATATCCCCTTCTAATTATTACAAACTTCACCAAGTACACTCAAAATTTTAGCAGAGGAAAAAAAAAATCCACACCACTCAGTATCACAGAACAATGCAAGCAATCCTGTCACAGTGAGAAAAACCACAAAGCATCCAGGGATTTGATGAGCATGAGAAATCAATCACGCATCAAGTCGATTGATGTGGTTTATTTTAAGTCCTTCTTTTCTGATTTATTGCCATCATTGCCACCAATTTGCATAGATAATAGAACAAGACATCCTCTTAAAGTCTTAATCAGGAATTAGAAAGTAACATACTGTTACATCTCTTTCTGCTCATCAGTAAAGCACACACGTTAATGTTTGATGTCAGTTTTCCTCTTAAGGATGGATTGGAAGGAGGCACTTCAAACTACTTTGTGACATCACCACCTATTTGTTACTGTAATAGCTGCAAATCAAAAAACAGTCAACAAAGCCTTCAAGACAAAGCAGCTTGTAAACATGACTGTTACAAGAACAATATTTCTGCAAGCAGCGCAATTTTTTTTTCAGCATGTCAGGTACTGCTACAACTGAAATGTTCTTCTGAACCATTTCCAAACTTCACCATTATTTTGTTAGAAGTAAAATGATTTTTTCCTACGTTAAGCGTACTGAAGGTGAGTGGGTAGTTTGCTGCTCAGTAAAGTGATTTCTTTGATAGGTATTTACATCATTCACAAAATCATCACAAATACGCACAACTGTTTAAAAACAGTAGAGAAACAATGAAAGCCTTGCCTCAAAGAGCCAGAGGAAAACATGTTACAAGAGCAATAGTTCCAACGCAAAGCATATGTGTAAGTGCAAAGATGGAGAGGGGAATTCAAAGAGATTAGCGTTGAACTGCTGCCTCTGAGTGGTAGGTTCTGCACAGAAGTGTGAGCAATTGGGAGAAAAACCACTAAACGAGAAGCTCAAATTGCACATTGACTTCAGGAGGTGTGTTGGGAGAACATGTTCATAAGGAACCTGGGATAGCGAAGCAGGAGAGATTTTTCTCTGTTTTTCATGGAAAACAAAAATGAAGTAAACAATGAAGTAAAACACTAGCCAGGACTGGCTTTTAGCCCTGTATACAGGACATGGGCTGGATCAGGCTATGGATCATGCTGATAGAGTTCTAAGAAATTCAGTGCCATACACCTTAAAAAGATTAATTTCTCTTGAGAGTATGAGCCAATACAACCAAAACACTGTGCATGAAACCCTCAGGTCACAGACTGCTGGACCCCAATACACACAGGGGATACAAACATAACTATGTCTTTGTGCTTCCCTTTCCTACATGGGCATCTTTGCCCTCCATTATTCCTGCTTTTATGAACTGTTTTCTTTCACCTTCCTCCCTTTTTAGTTGCTTCCATCGAGCCTTTCCTCTGGGCACAGCAGCATCCAGACTTGGCTGTGATAAAGCAGCAGGGCACAGGCGGAAAACATTAAATACGACAAAGAAACATAGAGCTGAGCTCCCAGGACCAAATGCCAAAGGCTCAGAAGTGTTTTCCCCAAAATTTCCCATGTATAGTAGGTTTGGTTTGGGGGGTTTCTTTCGGCTTTGTCAAAAGAGCTGTGGCTCCTTGACTAACAGACCCGGATCTCAGATTCCATAAGCTCTCAGAGGATAAAGTGTGAGGATAGCCATGGCCACAGGAGACTGAGAGTCTTGCAGCAGTGACCTGGGCTCAGCTGCCAGCAGAGTAACATGAGCTTAAAGCTGTGGGACTGGGGTATCGGGCTGCCCCACAGCTGAAGACACAACCCTGTAATCACCCTTACCAAAATCTAATCAAGTCAGGAGGACTGTTGATAGGCTTAACTGGATTCAGTCATGACTGGGGAAACTGGATCCTTCTAAATAAGGAAGACATGATGTGGGCTCTGACATTAAGCAGCTTACAGGTGCTGCTTCCTTTAACTCTGCTAAAATAATGAAGAATTAAAGTTTGCTGGGAAGCTTCAAAAAGAGCCTATATATAGATGAAAGATGAAATCTACTACATGTCTCTGAGTTAAAAATAACTGCAATATTAAAAATTAAAATTATCCTACAAAGAACTGTCATTATTAGAAGTTCTAAGGCCAAGTTAAAAATTAAATCCAATCAGCACAGAACAACATTTGGAAACACTTTTAAAAATGAATGAGACAAAGATTAGCTACTATAAAATACCGTATCAATTGTATGAAGCAGAATTATCTGCCCTCCCCCCCCCCTCAATCACTTGCCATTATTGACATATAGCCAACATTCTGGAGCTGAAAAAAGAGCATGGCATGGATTTTTACAATCAAAACAGCTCCAAGTCAATACTCAAGACAAATACCCTTTGGGCAGAGAAATGTATGATGCAGGTTTCATTCAGTATGGTTATTGACAGAGATTAAAAATATAACCCTCAAAGCATCCTAAGAAATGCCAAATAGGAGATCAGTTTCCAACTAGTAAAAAGGCAACAAATTGGATAGTATTATCATCTGAATCACTCTGTTAAAAGAATTAGTCATGTTGGTATGAGAATGGCAGTTGAACTTAGGCAGTCTGCTTTTGTAATGGACACCCGCTCATCTAACACTACATCCACTGCAACGCCCAAATTACCCCAAAGCTTTGTAAAAAATCTAAATTGCAAGTCAAGAGAGTATATGCATATAAAAAACATATAATCCTACAATTAAAGAGGTAACATAACCACATTTACTGGGTATCTCATAAGCTGAAATAGGTAGAAGAACATACAAGTGTGCACAATGGTACTGATGGATTATCTCACTCCTTCCCCTTCCTTTTTTCCATCCCTTTCAAGTACAGATCAGTGCAGAGGAGATGGGTGACAGTAAAAGCTGATTGTAACACATCAGTGGTCCCTTCACTCCATCAGCTCTAGAAGCAGCTGCATTAGCAGCCAGATGTCTGGTCGTAGTTCTTTGCCACATACTACTAATGTCTCACTACAGGGAATTTCTTCCACAACTTTAATAGACAGTCCCTCTTGAAACTAATTTCACAGAGTGGAATCTAAATTGCATTCTCCTTCAAATAAAATACCTTTGGAACAATTTACTCAGGGTGTAGAAGAAGAACTAACAAGCGAGTCTGAAGATAAAAATTTAATTTTTTTTTTCAGTCGAGAATGATAGCACTTAGTAAAGATAATTGTGCACATTCACCATAAAATGAGAACTTGAGGAGAACACTGTAAGTCACAAAATATTTGAAGCACTAAAAATGTATAGTATCTCAGGATCTATCAGTTGTAAAAATGGTGTTTCCTACTTCCTTCATTTCAAGTTAACCTATTTGATATGTAAAGCCAAGCAATTCATGCTATTACAAAACTGACTTCCTTTTCAAGCTCTTTCTGCATCAGGATTCAGTCTTTTAGGAGTACCACAGAATGAACATCAGAATGAAAATGGAACCCAGCCAGCAAAAGATGTCCAAGACTAATTACTGTAAATGACATAAATCCACAAAATTAAGGGAAACTAAATCACTTGACATCATCCTCTGGCATAGACTGGGCTGGGTGGAGGAGGCTGGAGGTAGCAAGGCAAACATCACCTTCTATTTAATATTTTTATCCTAGAGCAGCCAAAATTTCTTCACAAGAGAGAGTTACGTTTATGTGATGCTGTTAACACTTTTCACACCGTTTCAAGCTCAAAAGCAGAAGTAGTTGAGCTGGTTGAAAGTTTGGGATTTTTTTCAATCTTTCATAGGCCCAGGAAGGTTTTTTTCATTTCTCGCACACAGGATGTATTGGTTTGTTTTGTGTGGTCCCTGCTGGAAAAAGTGTAAGACTTCTTCCTGTCAATGGAAAACAGAATTTGGCTTTTGGATTATCTGCTGCATCTTTTCCTTCTTCAATAATACGTAATATGATCTTGAGCTGCTTTAGGGTTTACTTTATTATGCCTGGGATATCTAAATTGTATCTCTTCAGTTACACGCTAGATAAAGATTGCCCAGTACGGTTTTCTTTGCCTGCCTTCATGGTGTTTAATGCATCAAGATGTCTTTATCTTCAGGATAGTATAGCTGGTAAAAAATTATTTTCCCTGTGAAACCATGTTATTACTTCATTATTGAATTCTGACTTTGTGTGAAGGCTACTACACAACTTCTCCAGCAGTCTAATGAAAAACTAAAAAAAAATCCCAAACCAGAGGAAAGTATTTCCAAGAGAATAAACAGCTCATACGTATAATAAATCTAAGGACAGTATTTACTTCTATTTATACTTATGGCATCATCTACAGCCTTTCATTCTCATTCAGCTGCACAAGCCAAACTCTGTATTACTCGTATTTCTAGAACAGTTCTAAGGAAGAGGACATTTCCAGGAACCCAGCTCAGTTCTACTTTTCCACTACCATTAGCACAAGTGTTCTCATTTTCCAAGTCAGATTTGTCTAACACACTCTACCTTTTCTAAACTGAGTTCGAGGAAAAAAAACCCCTAAATCACTGCACCTCATTTGGTCAGAAAACCAGACTAAGCACAGAACCAGAAAACCACAGGAACGGGCTGCCTCTACTTGCAAATATAGGAATATTTTCATGTAAACCTCTTGTTGCAACTCTTATGAAGTCCTGCTGAGTAACACTGCAAGATCACTACAGTCCTCTTAAATTGCCAAGGCATTTAAGACCGTAAAGTAGCTCAGAAAACGATTATATTTCACTTCCAGCTATGGGAGTGTTGGGTGTTGTTTTGGTTTGGTTTTAAGCCAACAGTATAACCTCTCAAACAGTTAACAGGACAGTCAGTGATTTAGGAAGTATTTTGTATTGCACATACAACGGTTACAGAAAAAAAAATACGATAGACCTGAACCTCCCTCATACTTCTCTGACCTGGCTCAAATTTGCTCAGCTGGGAGGTTTTGACAGAAATGTGGTGGGAGGAAGGAGAGCAGCCCTTCCAGGCAAAGGCATTTTTCGAGGAGTTAATGAAATTTGCAAGTATAATTATTGTTAATCTGGGTGCCAAGTTCTCTCTCCATTCCATGAAATACTGGTGCTGTGATGTTACAGAAAGAACATATGAGCTCTCGACTCTCATTACAGCATCATTATATAATTCACAAATATCAGGCTCAAATTAAATCCACTGGAATGGGGCTTACCTCCACCAAGGAGTACTAAGGAATAGAGTAACTATGCAACTCAGAGCCCATGCCAATTTAGGACCTCCAAATCTCACTTCCAATAAGCCAGGGAGGTGAACAAATTCCAGCACAACCAAAACTGCTTACACAGAAAGGTCTTGCCAAGCAAAACTCAACAGGAGGCTGCAAGAAGACCCACAACCCATCAGTTGTGCTAAGCAGCAAGGCAGCTCTGCCTGCCAGGTTACTGGATTGGTTACTGGATGCTTCAGGTTCTTTATTCTGGGGAAAGCCATACAGTTTGGCCACCTTTAAGAGTCCAAAACTGCTCAGTCTGCTCACAGGTCTTGGGCTCTACTCTGTTTTGAGTCCCAGAAAGCAGCTCTTGCCCTTCAGTGCTCTATGGCTCCCAGGCTTCTGGTCTTTTTGGGCACCAATCCAGACGAGCTTGCACGCAGACAGACACTCCATGGCTGGCTAAAATCTGCTATAGGGTATTGCTGTCTAGCCAGAAGCATTTATTTTAAAAAAATCCAACCTGCTGTAACAGCAAATACACATGTACTTAGATTCTATTCCAATTTTCTCCTTTTGTTTGCTGGGCATGTCGGCGTGTTAATGTTGTATTACCCACAGGGGATATCCAGCAACTCAACAGCACAACTGCAAGGAATATTTCATTCCAGGCTAGAGATTTCCAAGAAGTTAAAGAAATTCTTACACATTTCTTCACTGTAGAACTTTGTGACCACACAGAAAAAGAAAAATCAGCATAAGAACAAACATTGGCTAAATGAAAAACTTGTCAACCCCAAAATATTTTCTCTTGACATTACCAAGAGTGCCTACTAAGGGCACAGACAAGGCAAAGGAACACCAAACAGCCCAGCATCCAAACAATCTGACCCTTATTCCTTCTCAAAAACAGTTCTGAACACAGGTTTCCTCTTCCACAGTTCCCACATTAGCATAAAATTAACGGATTGTTATTAAAATTAAAGCAGATCTGCCTATCAAGTATCCCACTTTTGTTTTAGATTATGGTGTCAGTGCTTATCTCCAACCAACTGGTACTAGTGTTGAGTTTAGGATAAAACTTAAATGAAATGAAATCTGCTCAGTCAGCCCGCTAGCTAGTGTTGTTTAGATGCTTTCTATTTCCTGCCTGCAGTGTGTAACCTGCCTTACAAGACTATGGAGAAAAAATATCTTAGAATTGCTGGCCAGATCTTACTAGTGGTTAGAAGACATCAGGTATGGTAGGCTGAGAGCAAGATCCTGCTGTTCAGCTGGAGTAGCCAGAACATCTTGAAAGAGACATGTATTTAGATGTGCAGAGAAATTAATTTGAGCAATTTGCAAAAACGAACCACCGACAAAAAGCAGCGGTTTCCAAAACCACTGGCAACAGATACCATGTTTCTGAAATTTCCCCACAAATGAGTATCTGTAACACAAAAAGAAAACAACTACAGAAATGCTTCTGGTGAAGGAAACTTTCAAAATACATCTTTATCATCACAGGCTTTTGTAATCATATCTTGGATTAAAGGTTAGACTTCAATCTAGACATCTGGGTCTGGATTTATCCTATTGGCAGACAAACAGAAAACAACTGTTCCCTATCCCAGAATCAGAAGCTGACAGGCTCTTTCCATTGTTTTGCATAACAATACTGTGGAAATGAGCTTAAAGAAACATTTTCACTCAGGCTTTTGTTAAAGGAGAATGCTAATCATTCCAATCCAGCATCCCAATCACTCATTGCTTCTCAACTTAGCAACTCAAGATTCAGCATAGACACAGAAGTCCTGCAGAATGAAAAGACAGGCAGCAGAAATAAATACATAAAACCATTACGAAGCCTCTTCCCACTGCCAAATAAAAGCTATGGAGAGATGAGCCATCGTACACCAGAAGAGGCCACGTGGCAGTGGCACTGGACTGTGACTCACAACCACTCTTTCTTTGCAGAAAGAATTCTCGATTCCAAGTGACACAAGACTCCTTGGGATGACCTCAGGCAAGTCATCCCATCTAGCTCTTAAAGCAGCATGAAAATGAAAAGATGATAATATGCCTAAAGCTTCCCTGAGACAGCACAAGGGTAGATTTGTGTATACGAGACACCAGGATGCAGTGAAGGGGACCACAAAGTACTCAAATAGACACCTCTCTGTGGTGACAGGGGGGAAACTGTATCATAAACCTGTAACTGGCAAGTCTAACAAAGTTAAAACTGATTTGTCCTGCCTAATTTAAAGCCCCTGAGTACACTCTTCTGATTCACAGTTAAGGCTACACTGGCACCATCCGATCATTTAAAGCAATCCCAATTGTCCCATCCGGATGATTTCAGGTATCTCATCTTTACACAGCTGAGCCAGTCTATTTTTAAACCTAGTTATCTGCAGGCAGGATATTGGTATAAAACTGATTAAACATAATTTCATATACAGAAAGGCAAACGACAAATTTGGTAAAGAAACAAGCTGGTACAAGGAATACACATGTATAACAGCAGAATGGAGAATACAGAGCAGAGTGTTCATTTAAGAACAGATTTTAAATTTGACCTTCACAATATGGAACAGAAGTAATGTGCATACACAAGTACGGCTTTACAGAAAGAATATTTATCCATCAAGTTCAACTGAGCTTCTATAAATAATGCAGAAGCAAAACACTAATTGGACTGTTGCAGAAAGATTTTGCATTTCACAACTCACTGCTCTTCCTGTATATTATCTAGGGGTTTATCCTGACTAATCCAGGGACGCAGACATCTGTCCAAGGAGCCAGTACATGAATCCCAGAAAAAGTACCAACTTTTTCTTTTTTAACCTGGTTTCCTGAAGAAAGGAGATTAGACATGTTCACTATCCAGCTATCCAATCCCTCTATTATTTTGTTTCTCCTCTGAAGTGTTTTTGCAAATGTCTTGAGATAGGAACATGCTTCAAAAACATTACTTGCAAAAGTACAATCCAAACCAGAACCCAGGCAAAGAAGAGAGATCCGAAATACTGCCTCAATGATAGAAAAGCAGTTATAAACCAGTCCTTATACATTTCAAGAGGAGACATGCAGCAGTCTCCACTTGTACTGCTTTGCTAACCTGCATTCAGGAGACTCAGAGCTCTCTCTGCCAAAGAAGGGAGAAGCCAGGGTGAAAGAGTGCAAGGAGTCGAGCAGTCTATGAACAGAGGCTCCAAACCTGCCCAAATCCCCTTCACTACTTCTATCCCTTACTGAACAATTGTCTTTACAAGTATAAAGAAATCACCATCAAAACCTCAGGTCCTGACCATGTTTCCTCTTGCTTAAAGATTTTTTGGTTTTTCCCATGTCAAAAGAATAGATGCTGGAAATTTATCTCATTCCTTCAATTTCGCCTTTTTTGTAATTGTAATTAAGTCAAACATAATTTCAAAGGCTGGAAGAACTACTCATGCTGCTAGAAAATGGGTTTATTCATCAAGAGACAAAACTGAGAAAATTTTTCTCAAAGACCAGACACAGAACTGAATTCCTGTGCATCAATGAGGTACAACCCATGACCTGGAGCAGAGCATGCCCCAGCAAGTGCTCTGTCCTCACCACAAACGTGAAGCAAAACAAATTCCCTGCAAGAGGCAATTAATATGCTTGGTTAAATCTTCATGAATGCTTCAGAGAAGGTATTTAACCTCGTGTCCACAGAACAGGCATCCAGCAAGTTACTGTGGCTCAGGGGACACACAGTTACCCCATGCCCTGCAGGATCCCCACCCAAGGTCATGCTGAGAAAATGGGGCTTGTCTGCTTTTTACGCTATCACTCATCTTCTTTTTGTATGTAAGGATTCTGCCCACACTTGCCAAGGATGTAAAGTGGTCAAACACACCAAACTCCTGAAAGTTGATCCAAGCAGTTGACTCACTTAAGCTCATTTCCATGACTCGGGTAGGAGTGTTTTCATTCACCAGCCAACCAACTACTTCCATTTTAAAATTCATCCAATTTTTGCAGTGTAATACCCCCCACACTCTACTCTTCCTCTCCTCTGGGTAGCACATGTGGAAGGGGATGGGCAGCACAGATGGCCTGCATTAAATTGCTGCAAGAACCAGATGCCCATGTAGAAAGGAGTCTGCTAACTTCAGCAGCCCTCTCCTTGGCTAGTTCCACTGATAACAGCTGAGACGACAGTTCAGAAGTTGCCTCTGGGTCTATCACATGGTTATTCGGCTGATGAGCTAGCCTGGCTGCCCTAGTCTTTGAGATACGTATAACTTTTATTCAATTTGCCTCTCTTCCAGAGGAAATGATACATTCTCTGTCACTTATCGCACAAGTTATTGTATAAGTCCTTCAAGAAAAATCTCCCAGTGGATTCTTTATGGAAAGATAAAATGAAATGTTTCTGCTTGCTTAGTTTGGTTTTTTCTTGGATCTCACTAGATAATTTCAGATAACATTTCTGGAAGAGGTTCTCTCTGATAATATCTTCTAGATATGAAGATAAATATTATAGTTTATTAAAAGAGAAATTCACCCAAAATCTCTAATACAGGCCCCTGAAAAATCTAGCGTTTAGGAAGGATCAGTGGAAAGGCTTTAGGAGGCTCAATGAAATTCTTCCACTAATTCTTTTTAGCACCTTGAGCAGATTGGTTCCCAAACTTCATTTAAGAAGAATTCATATCAAAGCACTGCTGCTTTTTAAGCCTGCTTTCTACAGAGATGAAGAATCACAGAAAACAGTCCTGGAGGGAGTCCAGGGTAAAGTTTATGTTTACAAACATGATCTTCCCTCAGGGTTTTGTTATTTTAGAGTTCCTACAAAGTGTGAGTGTTACACAACATTCAAAAACCTTCTAATCTTAATAAATATTATGAATGCTGAACCAGATCAAACAATTCTGGTAATTTAAACTGGTTTTCTTCCATAAGATAGGTCATAATCAAACAAACAAATGATTGTCAATGTCACACTCAAGAGAAATGCATTTCCTCTACTCTGGTCTGCCAAAACCCCCTTGTTGACAACCTCCTGGATTATGCCTTGGGAGGCAGACTCAGCTCATGCGCCTAATCTCGTTTTTCTTTGCTCCAAGATCATTGCTTAAAACAGATCTTCTAGACGATCTTCTTCAGAAAGACAAATTTTGTGTTAAAAACCAGCTAAAGAAAGATCCACTGTCATTCCGAATTAAGGTCTCCCAAAAATGATAAAGATGTTCCTCTTATTTCTTGCATAAATTGCTCTAGATATTGACATGAATTTCATCCTCTCCCAACCCTACCTGATGCTCTGTTTCCCTTGTGACATACTGAGAATCCACGTGCTTTCTCAAAACTTGTCTGGACTAAGAGAACTGATGAGATGTAGCCTGCCCTCTCTCATCCCAGGTGTTAGGAAGTCATGAATGGGACATCTGTAACACACACACACGTGGACCCATCCCACCATCCGACACAGTGGCTTATGACTCAGCAGACGGAAACATCTCCGAACAGACAGATGGCATCTAACACACTACATTATTAACAGGCATTTAATGACCAGCATATGTAATTATATGCCAGGAGCTTGTTTGAGTCAGGCTAAATAGTAGCAAACCAAGCAAATCATTTTGCTACTAATGTAAAGGGGCAATGCTATTTACAACAATTTGTTAAGACTTCACCCTAGGCAAAGTAGAATTAAACTTCATAGAACGAAACACAGGGCAGCAGGCAGGCTGGATGGAAGGGAAGCAGAAGAGAAGCAGAGATCACATGTCCTTGAGGAAGGACAGCATGTATTGATGAAGAGAGAACAAGTGTCAAGACTGACTGATGTCTTCTAGAGGTCTATCCAAACTTCTAGTCTTCAGAGCTTGTTTTCAGGATGTTCAAAGTTGGTTCCTCCTCTGAACTGCCAGATAAATCAACACCTTGATCATACACGTGTATTTTACATCCTTGAAGTGCTACACAAACATGCACTAATTCAAAACTACACCCAAGAACACTATTACTTTCAAATAAAAATGCAGAACTACAAGACAGAAGGGTCAGCAACTTCATCAGGGCACACTGCCAAGCCAGGTTTACTGCTGGAAGTTTCTGGCTCTGGATTTACTGTTTAGTTTGATTGATCATGAATTTTCAGACTGCTGTGTGAATGAGTTCCTTTTTCAGAAAAAACCCCATCCTATATACTCTGGACAATTAAAGCAACAACAAAAACACGCTCTGCACCACCCAAAATGCAGTATTTTATGCTTCTCCACAGCACATCTTTAAGGCCCAACTTCTGCTCATCTTGAGAACCACCAAACTGGACCAGCAACTCTGTGATTACCTCTGTCAGCCTATCGAGTACAATAAACTACAATGGCATAATTGCCTAGGGGCAAATAAAAATTAGATGCCTGAATGCCTGAATGCATTAAGGTAGTTCTTTGACAAATAATCTCAAACTGTCAGTAATTTTGCTTATATTTTTAATACAGATAAAGTTTAAGTATCTTAAAGTGAAGGTTAAAATAGTCTCACATTAAAATGAGAAGAAAAAAAACCATGATTACTTAAAATTGTATTGAAAAATTCATGTAGAACCATGACTACTTTTAAAGAACAAGTGATTTCACTTTTGGCGATTTTATCGAGTGCTACATATAAATGCCATTTTCGTTCAATGCATTAACAATATCCAGTTTTTCTACATACATCATAATTTGGGTATGCTCTTTTCAACAAAAAATGCAAAAGATAGGTCTTTTCCCAAATTTGGTGTCACCTGTGAAAAACAAACATATTCTTAAATTCATGTTGTATAGTGTTTCCTTTTACCATATACTTTTACTCCTCCTGTCTGCCAGCTGCAGTATTTAGTCTATCAGGATATCAGTTGTACAATGATGCACTGCCCATCCTATATATGACGTCCATACAGGCACTCCTGGCACTCTCCAAACTGCCAGGAACTTCTGTGCCTCTCTCATGCAAGCGGAAACAGGATATGGCAAAGAAACAGGTGAGAGACAAGGGAAAACGAGTATCATCTGTTGTCAGGAAAGGATATTGTTTTCGCTCCTGCACTTCTATTTTTTCCAGTGCTGAGGCACGAAATGCTCTGTGAAAGGTTACTTATGAAGTATGCAAAGACTCTGTGTCATATCAGATGGTTAAAGCTGCCGGGTGATTTACTGTTTGTGCTAATTATCTCTTACCAGTCATTGCAGACTTGCGTTCAAAGTCCTGAACAATACACAGATCTCAAGAGATCAATGCAGAAATCGAACAGAACCCCCTCCCACTTAAAAACATACCACCACACCTACCCATGTGTTTCACTGTCTCCATCTGTCCATCATCTGACATGGTTCTGCATCACAGAAAAGCTCAAGGGAACAGGGCCTTCTCCAGTGCTAACTAAGGGTCAGCAAAGCCGTATTTCAAGGGCACAACCTGGAGAATATTTACCCACCAGCTTCATTCTGCTTACAGTAAGTAGTTTGGGAGACCACAAGAAGCTCAAGACCTGCTCAGTGGGACTTGGTGGACACATCAGGGACAGAACAGGAGACTGACATCCTACAGCATTGCTGGGACAGACAGCGGCAGGGCTGAAACAAGGTCCTGGCCCCACGCTGCAGCAGGGCTCCTTTTATACCCACTTTGCAAGTCTCAGAAGGGAAGGGGAGGGCAGGCATCCAAAGGCAGTGTCTTTCAAAATCAGCCTCACCCTCACAGCTCTGCAGTGCTGCAAGGTGCTTTTTGGTAAATATTTATTTGGATTATTTTTCCTTGCTGAGGGCTAGCAAGGCAGCATGTGCCATCATCTTGAAGACAGATTGGGAATGCAAATCCACCATATTCTTCTCTTCCCTTTCAAAATCAGATGATCAGCTGTGGCTTTAGTCCTGCCAAATTTTGTCAAATATAGCACAAAATTATACAGAACCATAGTAACTGCACTCCCACTATTGTTCTGATTTAAAGAGGAATTTGATTACATTAGGTAAATATTTGTCCTTATGTAATAGCTCTCTCCAACATTCTAAAAATTTTCCGTCTCCTAGAATTTAACTGAAGAGGGTGCTTTAACATGTCACTGCTCTGCCCCCAAATCAAGTATACTCTATTATATACCCTGAGTATTAAACTGTGAGTAATGTTATTACAAAGCAATAATAGTTATCCAGACAATTATGTAGTTGCAACTGTAGTTTTCCTATTAAATCTAGAAGCTTTAAGCAGATTCAGAGGCAATAAGAATTGCAACACCATCTCTGATGAGTTAAATAGCAGTTATTTATTCACAGATTGTTAAATTCTTACGGCCCTGAGATTTCTAGGAAGAATGAACAAAGCATTGACTCCCCATCTAAATACTGGCTCATTTTTCATGTTGATATAATTATGAAGTTTCAGTCATTGCAAAGCTGTTCACACTGCTTTATCAACTACATACATGCATTGCAAAATATATGCTAACTGCAGTTTTTCCATTATAAAACTTGCTAGTGAAGTCACTGTTCTATTTCCAGCTCAGCTCTGGCAGTGTGAGGATGCTTGCTGCTTAGTAAATAGAAATATTTTTTTCAGGGAAAAAAAGAACACACTGAATAAAAAAGCTAGAGGCTCTTGATAGCCTTTCTTCCAAGTAATTTTAAATAAAGTAATGAAATAAATGAATAATGAAGAGGAAATAGAAGCTTGTGTGATGACTCAACACACCAGGAGTCATGATGAAAATGCCAAATTCTTGAATACATGTTCCACTATAATACATAGGAATGTAGACATTGAAAACCTTTCACCTTTTAAAATAGGTGTTATCAACAGTCTAAGCAGCATTGATCAGTGTTCTTATCGCTTCAGTAATCACATTCCTCCTGGCACACGCATGCAAAAGGAGGTAATTTAAGACCTTAACCTCAGGTTTGGAAAAGAAATAATAAAGTAAACAAGCTTGTTTGCCCTATGTCTTCCTCCTCAGATCCAGCTGGGTCCTTAACTTCTTCAGTCAACCGCCAAGATATAAGTCTTTAGCCCCTTGCAAATACATATATCAGCTCATTTTCCTCTGAATATTTGCTCAAATTAATTTTTTAATTTGCTTTGGCTGCATTCATGTGTATATTCGTGAATCCTCGAGGTAAGATTGTCACAAACACTTGCTCAAACAAGCCCGTTGACAGTTTTCTTCTTAAACAATGAATATTACTATCTGAAACATGGTTATTAAAAGAGTCCAGATCAAACAATCACAAATCTTTGCCAGCACTTACTACATCACAGACAAACTGCAGGGTTCAAAGGGCTCACTCTCCACAGAAGAGTGATTTAGAGAAATAGATGCATACAACTTTCTAAACCCTGTTTCAAAAAGAAGAAGTTTCAGCACAAAGCCCTGCACACTTGGGAGCCAAGTTGTCTGTCCAGATCTCAATCAGGACTCTCTGTGCAACACCAATTTCAGTGCATGACATTCTCCCACTTCCCAAGAGCTGAATGTAAACGCACAGCAACACACCCTCATGCAAGAACACAGACCCCTCATGACAATTCCACCTTACCCGACCTGCAGTATACAGAGTCTCCAAGAAAAACCCAGTGCTTTTCTCAGCAACTCTGCTGCCCACACTTTACTCTAGCAAAACTCCCTCTGCCCTCAGCCAGAAGTTGGTCCAAGGATGAAAATACTGGAAGTCAGGTGGGAGATGCACGCACAGACATCATGGAGAGACTGTTAAAAAAAAATATTTTAAGAGGTACATCTGGAAGGTAAGAATAGACTATTGCAG
The DNA here is from genome assembly GCA_013390025.1 of Pitta sordida. NCBI lineage: Eukaryota > Metazoa > Chordata > Aves > Passeriformes > Pittidae > Pitta > Pitta sordida. Next base: position 158,218 of record WEKX01008949.1, on the reverse strand, counting down.
TGCCAAAAATACCTTTTAAAATAGAGTGCACTTGTTCTATCCCTTTCTACTGCCAAGAGGAATCCACAGCACAGGACTGGAGGCAGCAGGGACAGGTGTTTTCTCTAAAAGTAGAATGCATTCATTTGGCCACCTATACAGCACGTTTGGCCAATGTATCCATATCCAAGTGTGTGATCCTTCCAACAGCAACATTCAGTCACTGGCAAGCTTCACTGGAACCTCTGCGGTTGCCTTTCGTATGATTAGATGAAAAGATGTTTTCTGAGCTCCTGTTTGCCATTCCTTTCTTCTAAAAATGTATTATTTAAAATTTGCTGGAAGAGTTACAAATTACTCTACCCAACTCCTTCAGCATGCAAGAATATATGACTGTAAGGAGATTATAAATATGTTTTCTTACAGCTGAGCAGTTCAAACCAACATTTAAATGTTGGTATAAAAATATGTGAAACCAAATTGTGTGACAGAGCTTGCTTTGTCAAAACACAAATGTTTCATAAAATATGCTGTCTAGCATCATAAGTAGTAGGTGATAGTTTTCAGACAAACTTTTTAAAGGAAAAATACCTATGTAAAACCAACAAAACATATTCCAAATTTAGATTTTGTATTTAAATTGCCTTTTGATTTCAAATGGTGACAATTCTGGGATTTATCTACATTTGTTTAAAAATCGGCCTTATAATAAAATAAAAAATTAGTTATGGAAAAAACTTCATTCAACCCTTCATAATTTCTTAAAAGTTACTGTTTCTTAGTTGAAAATGGCCAAAAAATCGCTTGTTTTCATTCAGTTCCCTTATTTCCATTTTGTCTCTCTGATCTTTCTTAATAGTCCACAAACAAAAATACACCATTTGTTTCACTCTAATCCAAAGGTTTGCACCCATAAAATACATCATTAGCTTCTTTGGATTTTAATTCTCTCAGTAGCTGTCACCTTTTGGCAGCTTGTGTGAGAAGGGACGTCGAATTTACACGAACACAAACCCCTCTCAATTCTTGTAATTGCCATACCAACATAGAAAGATGGAACAGGAGGAAAGAAGGGACAAAGGGAAACCTGCCAAACTGTACTGAAGACACAAGATGTCTCTTAGCAAGTGTTAAGCAGAAACTTGAAGTACACAGCAGCAAACAAGGTGAGTCTCCAAAGGAACCTTTCCTATTTCCTTTTGGCAAGTCTGTTTCCAGAAGACATAACCCATGTCACAAAGCTTCCATCCAGCTCAAACTTTTAACATATGCTGCCTCTGAAGAAGCAAAGAGGTTGGATGTTTTTTATTAAATGCCCACCTGAATGTGTGCACAGCTCATTCCTGCTGCCTAGTCAAGACTCCTCTTCAATCACCTGACTTGTCTATTCAAAGACTACAGCAGCAGGTTACACTCTAACCATGAGCTCATTCTGGTGCTCCAATCCAGTTAAAATGAATTATTAAATCGCTGAAATAAAATTAAATATAAGTCATACAGTAATATTTCTTGCTAGCCCTACAGGCTGCACTCTGTCTTACATTATACAAACCCATAAAATATTTAAAGTGACCATGTCTACACAATTACACATAATTCAGTTGAGAGGAATATACTGCTAAATGAAATAAATCATGCTGGCATTTGTATCTATGCAGGACTAATATTAAATATAATTAAAATACTTCTTTTTTTCCCTAAGAGAAATTACCAGGCTAACTGCATTTGATCAACAGTAGTTCAAAATACTTCTTTCACAGCTCCCCTAAACAGATTGCAAATGTAAGGGCAAGATTTCAACCAAGCACTTGAGCAAGCACATCTTGACTGAAATTCAAAACATTTGAGCTGTGCTGCAGCCCCAACATGCTGCTGAGCGGAGCAAGCACCTTCAAAACTAGAGGAGCTTGAAGCCTCTGCATTGAAGTTCTCTGAGGAGCTCAATCCAGACACCATATTCAGAGACATGGATTTCTTTGATTTCACTATAAAACATCAAATACACATACTGACTTGAAAACACACGAAAGCAAGAGCAACTTTTCAAAGATTTCTAGTTCTTTATGTGACAGCAAAGAGCAATAGATCAGTTTTCCTGATCAGCATCTCCTATTTTCTAGGGCAGCACCTTCTCCATCAAACTAAGGATAAAATCAAAATGTGGCAAATATAACACAGCTCTTCATTATGAGATCACAGGCACAGCTATTATGGATTAATTGATGATTAGAACAGTTGTCAATAAAAGCAACTCAAATTCTCTGTGTGATACTATTTTACCTCTCAAGTCCGCAGTCTTTGCAAGACCAAGCCAAGACCACTTTACTTTGGGTACAACCAGTTAGGAAACACAAGTGGAACAGTTTAATAATCAAAGTATGATGAAAATTTAGAAAGCAGTACCAGTTATTTCAAATCCCACTATGAACGTGTGAACATACACAGAAGACAATTGTTTGATGAGATCATTTGAGAGACTGAAATGCTAAAGGTAAGATTTTCTACACATCCTCCCNTGTTTGATGAGATCATTTGAGAGACTGATTCAAATTACCACTGAAATGCTATAGGTAAGATTTTCTACACATCCTCCTACAATTATTTTCCCAGCTATTTCTCCTTTGGTGTGCACTAGTAGTATAAAATTTTTATTCCATGAAGTTTCCAATTTTTTATCTTTCGTAGAAAGGCTGTGCTCTTTCAAGGTACTCATAAAGCCTCCTATGCTGTACCAAAACACAAGGTAAATTTTCTATCACTACAGAAATTGAAGCATCATTTTGTTACTTATGCCACACTTTAACATGTACATTCTAAACCTTGCAGCTTTATATTGCCCTTCATTTTTGGCCCACCACTCTTGCTACACGTACGAAAATATAAAAACAGCTAAGAAAGGAAAGAGAGATCACAAGATCACTGCTTAAAACCTCAGCTTATTCTTTCAGTTTGTAATTTAAGGCTGACACTAAGTTCTCATTTCTTCCTTGAGAACAAGATCCCCGGTCTCCAGAAAACCCTGCTAGATTTGGAATTGATTTCTTTGGGGCAATTTGTTAGCGAGTTCCTACTGTCAGTCCCCTCCCAAAGAGTCCAAGGTGCCAAGACCAGAGGATTTGCAAATCAGCCTATGCTGTGGCGTAACCTGGAAAGACAAGCTCCTGGGGCAGGTATGACACAAACCGTTTAGCCCGTCACAGGCGAACATCAACACTCCAAGTGCCACCTGCAAAACACTTCATAGTTTGCATAAGAGAACAGTTCACAGGTGTTACCTGGTCTCTGCATGAAATGTGGCTTGGCAAGCAGGTGCCTGCAAGCTGACACCTCCAGATGGCTTCAGAGCAGCCAAAAGCACAGAAGACAAAGCTCTGCTCACAGAGAAACAGCATCTTGACTTCTGTTTGTGCAGGAAAGCCTAAGGCTTCGAGGCTCCTGAACTCCAATGGGACACAACCTTCACAAATTAAAAAAGCAGGCCAGCAGACCACAAGAAAGTCTTGGTCCTTTTGGTTGTCCCCTCATTGCATTACATTTTACACATCACTCAGATGTATTTTAGCAACCTTCAGACCCCCAGGCAGGCAGCAGAAGCCTTACCTAGAGGTGGTCCAAGAGCTAGCCAACTTGAGGCTCTCCATGAGCCAGTTGGCCAGTCCCCTCAACGCCTCAGTAACGCTCTGTGCCCTCCCATCATACACAAAAGACCAAAAAGCAATTGACCAAACAGAAAAAAACCTACTAATTTCTCTCATAATAGGCTAAATAGAGAACAAGCGAAACTGATTGCCCTGTATATCGGGAAATAGCTGTGTGCTCTGGATTTTTCTGCATCCTTGGCCTTACTATTAAGCTGCCCAGTTATTTCACATAACCTCAGGGTGTTCTCTTTTATTATGTTAAGGAAACCATACCCCTTTCTCCTCAGATTATTTTACATTTAAGACTATAATCAGTCACATTGATTTTTCATGGACTAGCTAGACTGAAGGAATGAATAATGTGTTAGTCCTTCCATACAATTTTTCCAAAAGGCTCCTTTGCCCAGGGCATGACATGATAGACCCTGTGCTGTGCTCGCTGCTGACTGATAGCAATGTATGCTGCAATCTCATATACTATCTTTTGCTTGCCCTGCACACTGGGTCTGCTGGGAATGCAAGTGACTGCAGTGCTCCAGTATCTATTGTATGAAAGGAAACCACAGCAGTAAAAAAAGTTGACCCGACAGAGTTTATATACAATGTGAGCCACATTGCCCTGTGGCACCATTAACACTGTTTCATACACAACTACTTCATACCCCAAGAAAGCGTTGCTTCGGTAGATGACATCTGTGAGAATTTGAGATTTATTCCAAGTAAAACTGCAGACAGAAACACAGTATTAGAAATTCCTTGATCTAGAGCATGAAATTGTCTCAAAGACATGACACATTGCAGACTGTGACTGTAAGAAAGAAGAAATCATTTCACAGTTCTGCGTGACTCCAGCTGTTTAGCAAACAAGCAATAAATAACACAAAGTGGCAATGGCTTCAGAAAGGTAAGGCACCAGCTGAAGGTGGATGTGCTGAATAGTGAGGAAAAGCACATTTCAGATTCCGGAAGAAAATGAGACTCAAGCTGCAGGGAGGAAAGAAGGCAGGAGATGCTCTGCTATGAGGAAAAAACTGGGACTGATCAGTCAAAAAACATAATGCAGACAAAACCAAAATTACAGCCAAACTGTCCAGGGTAGAAACAGCACACCAGAACAGCAAAGTCTGTACCTTTGGTGAAGACCTCAGGGGCTGCATACAAATGTAGATGAACGCAAAACAAAGATTAGTGAGAACACATCAACAAATATTCCCCCTCCTGGCAGGAAGCATGGCAAAGTTTCACAGGCTGGCCACATTGTATGTTCTTCAAAGATCACTGGCAACAGGACCCTTGCATTTTCCTCTTATGCAGGTACAGCTACTTTGTGTGCCATGGAGATAGGAAATAAAAGGCAACTGAAGACTCAGTTTTACAGATCTCCACACCTGTGAACAGTTCTCCCTCTCAAGGGAAGCCCCCTTACTCCTGAGGTTCATATAACAGCAGATCTGTAGGATTGGGTCCTAAATGATTCACATGGACAAGAAATACACAGCCCACAGTGGAAGTGAAGCTTTTCACACTATTTTAATCTCCTGAAGCTACCATGATATGTGTTTTGCAGAGCAAGGATGGTTCAGCTGTATGTTGTTGACAGAAGGGTGGGGGACAAGGCAAAACTTTCCAGTGCGTTCACCTGTCACTTAACATATTACTCAGGAAGCGTCAAAAGCGCGGCAGCAAAATTGAAATGAATTGAAATCATCTTTTCAACTATTTGATGCCTGGAGAAACATAAGGTGACAGGATGAGCAATGACACCCTTTGGAACCAAAACAAGGTGAACAGAATTTTAATCCATTTCTTTAGAGTTTATCTTCTATTTTGAGTATTTTGGAAAGAAGTTGATATAAATGACTGTAAGGCACAGACGACTCAGCCAGTGATGGAATCTGTAGCTTACAAAACAGAAATAGTGTTTTGCTTACCACTAGTTTACATCATCAGACCTGTGACTCACATGCTAGTACACTGTTCAAGTGTATTTTCAAATATACTCCCACCCTCATTCTGTCCAAGAAGTTTTTCCATTGCACTTAAATGCTGTAACTGAATTTTCAGTCACAAAAGATGCAAGAAATGTGCAAGTACGAAGAAGAAATAGTTCAGAAATTTGAAAGAATGTCTTAAAAAAAATTCCACACATGACGACAATTCTTTCTGTGCATGTCTGTCCAGCAGACATGACAGTGAGTAACCAGGCAACACTGAGTAGCCTGACCAGTAGCAACTAATCATCCTAGTAGCAAAACATACAGCATAGTGTGATGCCTAGCAGCAGTAAATTTCAAGTTATTTCATTTAGAGAGTTACACAAATAAAAATTCAAACACAGTCCTCAAGCTCAGTTAATCCTGATACAAGCAGAACAAGGAAATAATATTGTTTCTTTTACATCTATTCTTAGGGCTGCTCCAAGCTATATCACATGCCAATTACTCAAAAGTAACAAGTCCTTCAGGAATCAGAGCAGAAGGCAGAGCCAGAAGATATCTTCTAGAAATGAAAGAGAAAATTTAAATACGTATCTCCACACTGGAATCTGCAGTCTAATGAAAGACTGGGGGAAGAAGAACTATGATTTTCCTGAAAGAAAACAAAACTAACTTTCCAGCTAGGAAAATTTCCTCAAATTTTCGTGTTCAGGGAAGGGAATTAAATTAATTATTACCTGCTACACAGGAATACTTCTTCACAACATTATCACATTTTGGGTTGAAACAATCCACACTGTATCACACTGCTTTCTTACTGGTACCAGTGCATCGCTGAACAAATTGAAGTCACCACTGTTTCTGCTGGTCCAGGCACTTCAGCTGTCACAGTGAGTATACCTTTTCCTCTCACCAAACTATATGGATTTACCTGGCTTCAGAGCATTACAGAAATTACAAAGTGAGCTTAAAACTCTCTAAGCCCTCCTCTGGGCATGGCTTAATTTTCTGAACTGCAGCAAAGAAACAATATGCCAAAGTGGGAAAGAGTTTAGTATCAAGTATCAGACTATTTCCATTTGTTCCAGGTACTGAAACAAAACACTTCCATTTCAGAACTGTTGAGTTTTTTGTTTGGTTGTTGGGGGTTTGGTTTGGTTTGGTTCTTTGTTTAGTTCTGTTTTGTTCTACATAAAGGAATTTCATTCCTTTCAACTTGCTTGTCCGTGTTGGGAAGACTTGGGTATATTACCAACCAAGAAGGAAGAGAAACAGATTCTGCAGACTTGTCTGAAGTAGACATTGCTCGACAGATGTATCAACTTAGACCTCAAGGTTTAGTCTTTTCCTTTCAAACTTTCGTTCTCCATTTCAGATGAAAAAAGCCCATCTGAAATGATGGAATTTTCCATCTAATGGAAATTCTAAATTCATTCAGCTCAGCAATCCTCTCTGGCTCCACGCAGACAATTGCCATCCCTGGAGCGTGGTAGAGAAGTGGTTTCCCAAACCAGCCTGCGGCACTAGCACCAGACACTGTGGACTTGTACCTGACAATCAGCTGTCAGGGAGAACATGGGAATATAAATTACAGGTAAGAGGTTAATCACAAAATTACTCTTTTTTCTAGACTCACTTTAGAGCCCCAAGAAACAGTTACATGGGAAGGGCTTTTGACTGAAAAATTAAAAAAAAAAAATCTCTGCTCATTTCAAACCTGAATAGTGCACAGTATTTTTTAAGGACTTCTACAGAAATGCATTAAACATGTTTTCGTTTATTGTGTGTTACCACAAACAGCAAATTCTACTTAAATTCATAAATCTTCCAACCACCAGAGGTGGAAAAATCCTCTATTTTGCTATTTTCTTATTTTGTGATTTGTTATGCAGAGTTCGGAAAGGAACATAATTAAAAATTTACTCTCCAGAAACAAGTTTTCATCTTTTTTTTCCCCACAGATCCAATGGAAGGAGGAGGGAAGTAAAAAATACTAATAAAAAGAGACAAAAAAATAGACCTCCTGTCACATAAATAATGAAAAAGATGCTCAAAGACTGAAAATTTCACACACAGCTTTTGAAGTTATTTTTTACCTCTTTATATTTTGTTGCATGCTCTACCTGCTGTTTTTTTTCCCTTGGTAGCTTGACAAGTTCTTTTTAAAAAAGATTGTTAAAAGGTAGTTCAAGAAGTTTTCACTGATCTTGTCCAAATAGAAGAAAGATCCTTTTCAATGAGTATGCAAGCTGCAATCCTTTGAACAAAAGGCACTTGCTTCACATGATGCCAAATCTTTTCTCAGCTGAGAGCTTACACAATGCAGGCTCCATCCACAATAACACAAGTGTAAGAGGGGAGGAAAAATTAAATTTAAACCAGTTTCCTCCTTTGGTCAGGCACGCCATACAGAAATGCTCTTTTTGTCATTTAGGCATGAAGTGTCATGTTTTCTACATTATTTTTCTGCGAGACGGGCAGGCAGCTCCGCCAGCCAAGGAGGCAAACAAACCTCCCAGTGTTCGAGCTCATTTCCTCAGAGCTTGCTGTGTTATCCTCAAAATGGTTACAAAACAAAAGCAAATCTCCGGAAAACCATTCAACTGTAATCTCTATAGACATTTCCAGCATCAGCCAGCCAAAAGGCAAGATGTACTCACCTTTCTCCTCAGCTTACCTTTTCTCAGCTGTCCTTTCTACCTGCACTGTTCCCCAAAATACCAAACACAGGAGCTTGTTAACCCCTTACAAACTCCCGTGCTTTCCACAAAATGCACGTTTGTAACTCTTCAGACAGGTACATCACAAAACCACTCAGTGCCTCCCTTCACCACACATCACTGGGGTGCTGATCACTGCTCTGTGTGAGGAGGGTGCCAAGCACACTGCAGGTCTAAACGGACTCAATCTTTTGGTGTGCGCTTCAGGTGCTGACAGCCTGTGGAAGATGTGGCTAGCACAAAGTAAAGAGATGTGATCTGTATGAAAGTCAAGAGTAAGCCTTGCAGAGAAGGGCTCAATAAAAATACTCCACGCTTCCTACAGGCTGCAAAAGCTGGAAAAGTCACATTACAAAGCACTGCTGCTCCCGACGTTCAGGCCTCCATCCTGTTAGTTTTATCTTAGCTCTTATCTCTTGGGAAGAACTTGGAGAACCAGTTGCATTGACCTCCAAATCCCTTGCTACGTTCTCTTTTAAATGAAATCCAAATTAATCATATTACAATAGCCACAAGGGTGCTGAGAAGACCTTCATCAGTCAGCACTCCACAGGCCATGTTGCACAGAGGTCCACAGCACTAATCATGCTCTGAGCAGCACACCCACTCTCAAAACCAGAAAAGTGGTTTGAATCAGCAGTGCTCATATCCAGATATACATATCTGTGAAGCAGATGAAATACACAATGGTACATATAAATGCTTTCCCCTTCTGCTGTTTTCTTCTGTCAATAAGAACGCAAGCCAAAAAGTCCACAAGTCTAAATGTGTACTACGTGTATTAGCAGTCTGCCCCTGCGGTCTCCCAGTGTAAAGAACATGGAAATTAAAGGTTTGAAAACCATATCTTTTCTAACCCAAAAGGGTTCCTTTAAGTCACTAATAACTTTGCAGAAAATTCCCCCGTGAAGATGAAGGTGGTGATACATTACTGTTCTGAGCCAATTTATGAGACCTGCATGTGGTCAGGCTGTAGAAACATTTTCCTCATGATTAAACAGAATTACTGTAAGACGTATTGTATGCATATGTTGATTAACTTCAATTGTAGAGCCATTATTAAACTAGAATGAAAGAACACGAGAGACCATAGTACCTTCTTGAAAGCTCCTATCAAAAAAATTCAACGGAAAAAAGTACAGAAATAAAGTAGGCATAGATACCCAATTCCTCAGTTTACATGGCAATTTTGCTGAAGCAGCATTCCCATTGCTCCAGCAGGAGCTTTCCCACTTCCTAGTATAAAAGTTGCTGTCTTCCTCATGCAGTGTCATCTCCAAGTAACAAAATGGCAATTAGAAAACTCAAAAGTCTCCCTGAAACAGCAGTTTCATGGGTGGTTTCAGAACCAGAAAAGAGGTAACACAGTGTTTGATGGTGTATAGTCTGTGCCTACAACTTTTCAGATTACTGACATGAAACTGCTATTCACACTGAAGCCTCCCTCAAGCACTTCAGCCTCATGGTTTTCCAGACACACTGCATAAATCCCAAGCAACGCTTTCCTGTAGCAGTCACAACTGTGAGCACAGCATCTTTTTTCAGTCTCTGCTTTACAGTAGAGCATCACTTTAAAAAGCCTTCCACACTTTTGGGACACATGAGAACAAGCTTGGTTTTTTTCCCCCCCTTTCCTTTAAATACAGATATAGCAGCATCAAAGACATGTTACATGTACAAAAACACACAGTCCACCCCCTCACCCCAAGAGGCCATAGGACCTAAAATATGAAGACTTAAAGAATTTATTCTATTACCAGTTATGATGTTTGATCGCTACATTTTAAGTAAGTCCCACAGGTAATAAGCAGTAATATGTATAACAGAAACCAAGTCTCTCTGGCATCACCACTCTTCATTCTTTGCTTTACAGGTTGGCATTGCAATCATCATCATTAAGAAAACTTTGAGCTCAGTTTATCATTTGGATGGGTGAACGGCTGCATAGGGAAGGATTAACATTTTAAATGTAACAGTAAAAGCAATTTCGACTTGAAGCCCTTCATCTGCTGCCTTTCCTCCCTTCAACAAGATTATTGGACAGGATTCAGCAGTGCATTTTAGTTTCAGTTTGTTCCCATCGCCGCATGTCTCTGTCCCTTGTGGCATGTATACCTCTGGAAGGCAGGAGATCAACTCCTGCCACAAAAGCTGGATCCTACTTGCACTTAAACATACTTCCTAACCTTTGATGAGAACACACAGTACTCGGAAGAACATCAGGATCTGCTGACTTGCTCTGACACGCACCACTGCAAACCAGTGACTATTTAACTGAACCCTTTTCAGCTTTTCAAATTGGTTCTTCACTTGAGCAAATTCAGTCTCAGAGAACATCAGACACTATCTCCGCAGCGTTCACCTTGGAGGCACATGTCTCCCACGAGCGTAATCAACCAAGCCCATGCTAGAGCAGCTCTCCGTGTTCCTAATCAACTGCAAAGGAAACTAAGTGCCCTTTGCTGGAAAGGCACCCCATGCGTCACAGAGACACCAAGTTACCACAAGTATCTGATGACTGAGCTTCAGGAACCTGGCTATTAGAAGGATCCATCAAATTGCTTTAAGGACCGGGAAGTAAACACCAACTCAAAGGTAAGCAGAAACGTGCAAGGCAAAATGCAACACATTTGTAATTCACCAGCTGCTTCCACCGTCAGAGAGCACTAATTTAATCGCAGTGTTTGAAGTGTCCTGTTCCTAAGTGGGAAACAACAGTATTCAGATTCTTGTAGATAATGATGGAAAAATTCTAGGGTAAAAGAGAGGAAAAGAGCTACGTACTTTGTCTTTCTGACTCTGAAAGATGGGGAAATACATTGGACTCCCTCTGAGAATTCTGCTACAGCTCTGGTGGGTTGGAAGGAGGAGAAGGAGGAAGACAGCTACAACCTGTCCGGATTCTCCCCCCAGTTTTGCTGTGTACAAAGTAAACTAGCCTAGATTTGCATTTGTTCTTTCAATCAAGCTATGTTGCCAATAGACCTCCATATTGCCAAAATCCTATAGCACTCAGCAAAGCAAAAACATCCATCAATTTATCTTTTCAGACAGGAAAGAATAAAGAGACCAGAAATATTTTCACAACCTGGCTGAGCAACTCACATCTCAAACTCAACCCAAATACCCTGATTACCACGACACCCTTCGCATAGTTCAAATGCTTTTCACATTCAGCTCAGGCACTGGATCCACTGTTCCTTTCAACTGCCAGGTTCTACACCATTTTAAACCAGAAAACTCAACAGTTAATTCATAGGACTAGACATTTAACCATGTTGACACAGCTTCATACATTGGAAAAAATGGCGTTCAAAATTCTAACAGTATCAAAAGCAAAACTTTCAAATAGAGATGCAATGCATTAAATTCTTGGATTTTCACTGAAATCATGATGGATTCAATCTCAATTAATTTAATATCAATTATTGAGACTAAAACAGTATAATCGATTTAATTTCACTTCCCTGATTTCCACACCTGAAGTCACAATTCCTTAACAATCACATGAGCAGGCATCAGTCACTACTGCGTCCCAGTTGTTACTGAGAACAGGATCCAACAGCAGAAATGCTACTTGCTTACTTTGAAAGACCACATTACTCAGCTCAGTTCTGTCTGGTAGGTATTTCCAACAATGCCTCCTGCTTTCCCATGCCAACAACCACTACCCTTGGCAGCCACCTGCACCAAAATCCCTTTGGGTGGAGGTAGTATGAACTTGGCACAGTGGTTTGCGGGCAGTGGCAAAGGACAGGCAGCCTGAGAGCTCCTTGGCAGAGCTGGAGAGTAGGCTTCGGTGCAGGAAGGACAAGGCAAGCCAGTAAATACGCTGCAAAACGGATACAGAGGATTAAATCCACTCTGGCAGAGGCAGAATTGAAGGTACAGGTACCTGACTATTGTGACAGAAACTGCTGCTGGAAATACTTGTCCACTGATCAGTTTCTTAGGAGGCATAGCAGGAGAAGAACAACAAGAAGGAATTAGCAGACTGCTCTGAAGGCAGATGTTTATTTCAGTCTGCTTCTGCGTACATAAACCAGGCACAATAGAAAAAGATTTTATTTGGTTAAGACTCTAAAAAGTGGATGTTTTCATTATTTGTGATTTTATGATGTTAATCCTGCAGGAATAGCCAGAATAGAGCTATTTATCATCTGGCGTGCTATACTTTGTTTCCATAGAAGGAAATGAAAAAGGCCAGGAAGGTTCAGCCAATTTGTCTTTTAACACTCCTTATTGGTTCATTAATGATTAATTCTTTTTAACACTTTGCCCTAGATGCTAAATTCACAATGGCTCAACGTAGATTAAAGATTCCAAATCCCCATCTCTCCTCTCTCTTCTCTTCTGCTCCCTGAGCCTATCTAAAGAAACATCTTGCAGCTGCTCAGCACGCCGCTGTCAAAGGAAATGATCCAGGACAGAACAACATCTCTGGAAGATTAAGAGGTGCAAAAGACAAAACAAGCACAGATCAATCCAAACCTGCTCCTGAAGAGCCACAAACAGTAAAGGATCTACTCGATAATGATAATATTGGCCATCACTTAGCCACTAAGTCTACAACCTATGCCTAGAACTGCACTACTGCAGTACTGCAGCATTCGACTACTGTATTTGCTGAATTCTTCTTATTGCAGGAACACAAATATATTTCTTCAGCAAATTATTAAGAACAGAAGGTATTACCATTCCACAACGTGTAATTAAAAAAAACAGAAATCAAAGAAAACATTTAGAAATATCATGTAACAAGAACATTCTTCTTTTGTACATTTCCTTTGTATTAAAGGAAGCTACAGCCCCGATCACAGTGGTCTTTACAAGTCCCACAGCAATTTAATAACAATTCATTTGTCAAAACACTGTCCTAGATGCTATAATATGCCTAAGAATATTCTGCCTACATCAATTTTCCTCCAGGACTTCAGTTAATCTCTTCACAGTCGCTCCTGAAGCCATAAAAGAATCAGGTGAGCAGGACAGCAGTCTCAGTTCCTACCCTACCACAGCTATAAATACAATACAATTTTGCATCTCTTGTTTTATGGATAAGGAAGAACTTAAATAGCCACCTTCACAGTGTGCTTTGAGATCTCTGGAGGAACGATGTCATTTTAGTTTAGTATTTTTACTAATCTGCTTATACGCTCATACTAGTTCTCCCAGTTCAAATATGTATTTACCTCTAAGTACACCTACAATATTGTAGCTCTCCCACTCATCTTAAATGAAGAGAAACATGTATTTCCATGCAATGCCATTAACCTAGGTGATGTATTCATCTGAATCATAGCAGCTTCTCAGTAATATAAAAAGACCCCCCCCCCCCAACAAAGCCAACAACAACAACAAACCCCCCTCCAACACCAACTAAAAAATCCCCACAACAAAGTACTTTAGTTTTCTAGATAGAATGGTATTTTTGGCCTAAGGACACTGACACCAGGAGTCCATAGTTTATTCAGAAAGCTAAAAGCTTGGGTACCGCAGCCAGGGCAGCTACTCTGAACTTCAGATTTAACAGGGAGATCTTTTAGAGAATTTAACACTTGAGAAGATGGTTGGTCTCTAGCCAGTATCGCTAAAAATACATTTGCCACGATGACATGCTGAGAATTCTGCACTCAGTCACATTACTTCAGACAGTTTCCCACTATCATTAACCGTAAGCAAATCTGTGCAAAGAGAAAACATTGCCTGAATCTTTTTGAATCTCTGGCATCACACAATCAACACCGCTGAAAATGCTTCTAGAGCTTAATAGCCCCCAACAATTCATCACTAATTTTGCTTTTCCATTCACTTCCTCTTAACGTGTTGTGATTCTCATCACTATCAAACTGGAAAGGCTGGAAACTATGACCAAAACTACTGGGTTTAAGCCATCCAGCATTGGTGCTGGGCACCAGAAGGGTGCAGGCAGACACTGCACCCTCTCTGTTCAGGAGCTGTCCACTTCCAACCTCTGGAGAAGCAGCCGGGCTGCCCTACACCATCCCTTGTGCAGCAAGGGATCTTCAAAGTCTTAGGTCACGCTTTTCATTCTCACCACCACAGACAGGGACTTTCAAGGCAGTAGCGTAGCACACTACAATAAAAACTCCATCAGCATTCATAGAGATACCAAATACCTGGTTTTTTACTTCTTAATACATAGAATACATTCATTTCTGTAAATTACGGATTATAGCAGGTTTTGGGGAAAGCTCTTTTGTCTGATACAGAATGTAATGCCCTATACAAGCGGACAGAGCTTTAACACAGGTATTTTTTTGCATCTTAAACTTCTCACTCAGTTGGGGGTGGGGATGGCGTTCCTTTTTCTTCTCTGAAGGTACAGTTTTACTTAATATGGTTACACAAGAACTGGAAAGGCCTCTGACAAAGACATCATGTGCTTTCACTGCTTCCTAGCCCTCACCTTCCCCAACATCTTCATGGATAATAGAGATGCCAAGTATTATTGTACGTTCCTGTAACTACAGGTCACTTCTGATGGCACTTCCATAAATTCTGGTGTTTGAGTGGTTTTGAGGGGGTTTTGTGGGTTTTTTTTAATAACAGATATGTAATTTTTTCTCCTGTATGAAAAAGATTTTCAAGACCATTCATTTCTGTTTTTCTCAGCATTCCAGGGGCATAAAAGTTAAGCTTCATTTTCTACTTAACAGTTGACAGATTGCCTTGGGTATGAGAATCCTCAAGGAGAGTTCCCCTGAGAACATCAGTGTGCCAGGTTTACTGCTCTGTGTTGTTCACTGTTGGTGCTGAGAATTCCCAAAGTTCCCCAGGGACCTCACAGCCATTGTAATCTGCTCCACACGCAATGTAAAGCACATAAAACCCACCTGCACTTGGTATTCACAGTCATCTTTTCATCAAACATTCCCCAAGCTTTCTGCACCATCAGCCCCTGGGCATGGCCAATTCCACAAGTTGCCAAAGCTGCCAGACTTGTTTTGGCCATTACCAGCACAATGCACCCTGGGAAGGCAATGCCAACAGCAGTTCCTGATTACATGCAAAGGTTCAAATAAAAAAAAAATCAAATCAAATTAAAAAAAAAAATTTGGAACGCTACAACTCTACTCCAGCCTACTCTGCTCCTGATTACACACATAGAAGTCCCAAAGATTGAAGTTCCATGGGGAGGGGAAGAATAAAAAAATGAGAAAAAGGTCTGCCCTCTATGTTATTTCAAGCAACTGCACAGTCCAAATGACTTCAGAGACCTACTCAAGTCCCAAGCTGGACATATGCTTAAATACTTCCCTGAAATAATGCCAGACACAACTTCACTGGCACCAAACCCTCTGCTCTCCTCCCATCCCCCCCCCACACTCCATCTCCTCCTTGAAGTGCTCAGAGCCTGCTCTGATAGGATGCTTCTGCATCATGGGGACAGTGGTGTCCACATGGATTGTACTCAGAAACATTTTAAGACCCTGGTCCAAGCGCACAGATAACCCAAAGCATGCTTGAGCCTCATCTCATAGCTACAGCCTCTTTTCTTTCCATTTCCAAGGTAGAAACAAAGACCAGAATCTCGTGTTGGACAAATGTGGCATTTCCCCCCACAGCATCTCTTCCTCTGAAAACAAACACCTGAATTTTAGTCTACCACAAACACACCTGCTAGAACAATTTCACGTAGGTCAGCTCACAGAACACTCTTTCAGTTAATTCTCACTTGGGCTGGAGCAGCATGAACATATGTAACATGCTGGATCAGCCCCTGCTCTCAATCCCCAGGAATTCAGGAGTAACAGCACTGTAACAATTTAGTCTAGAGATAGTTTCAGATTTCATAATTATGCTACTGTATTTATGCCAGCTACATAAAAAGATGCACTCCCCAAATCTCTACGTTTTTTTAGAAGTCGGTAAACCATAAGCTTTATAGACCTTCTCAAGTGCAAAGTGAAGCATATGCCTGCTTTTGTTTGGATTCATCATGCACTTTCCTCATATATTCTGAAGAGCTGAGAAGGCACCCAAGAGAAACAGCTTGTAATCATCCGATATCTCCATGTGACCTCCCCTCTGCAATTTGCATTGGCTTTGAGTTTCCACATGAAGACGTCGGATGAAATAGTGCTAGGATTAATTTTAGCCTCCTCCTCAAGATGACTTGCAGATACCAAAATAAGGTTATAATACTTGACAGAGCAGAATATTTTCCTTGCCAACATAATCTGTTTCAGGCTTCTCAGGACTGAAATAAAGTGTGCAAAAACAATTCCAAGCAAAGGGGTGCTGTGAGCTTTGAGAGCAGAGAAAGAATTAAAATAACTTCATTCTTCCCAGTTTGCAAATCAGGATGCACAGTGTGCACCTGCAGGGCAGCCTGCAAAGCACAAATCTGAACACGACAGCATCTCCTTTAAATGAGACATTCACTAAATCCCATCAAAAAATATTTCAAATACAGTTTAGTATGTTGATAGAAAAAATTTCTCTAGGTTTTAACTTCCAAGTACCAGCAGTAATAGATTGTGAAAGCTTTAGTACCACAAGGAGCAAAGGTGTTTTTACAGTGATGGCCTTGCACCCTTCACCTCAAAGTGCTACAGCAGCCCTCACAGAACTGACACCAGTTCACAGAATCAGACAGAATCACAGAATATTATGAGTTGGAAGGGACCCACAAGGATCATCTAGTCCAACTCACCATCTAACACCCGTACAGAGACCGAAAGTTCACTGACTTGAGTATACACTCCAGAGTTAATACAGCTGCAAGACTGTATTACCTCGATTTTTCAGAGATCTTTGTAGAGAACAGCTCTAGAGAAAGCAGTTAAGCCTTTTTGAATCTCCACCGTACAGAAAGAGCCCAGTTCTGCCCTCTTTATACACTACCAGCCTTCCAGCAGCACCTGAACAGGCTCACAAGAGGTGAGCTGAGGATGAGGGTTTCTGAGACCATCCAAAGTTCACCAAGAAAGAGGAGTCTGAAACTGAAATTTTTAATTGCCACAGAGTTGAGATTGAGGGCTTTGGCATGTGCTAAAGTCATTGCCTCAACTCACACAGCAGTAAGTGTACTCTGTGGTGGTGGAAGTGAGACTGATCACTCTTCACTGACCTTTTCCTCTCTGCTACAAATCGACTCACCAGGAAAACTTGTCCTCTCTGCTACACAAAGAGCAATTAACTTACTTGGGTCAAGTCTACACACAAAAAAGCAGAAACACTGTCTCCATTTCCACGAGTACATTGCCTTGGAATTTCTGTGTGGGAAGAAGTGTATTTTATACACTTTGGGGGAGACTTCTAAATACTTGAAACATATTTACTGTGCATGCCACAAGACATACTTTAAAGCAAGTAAACTCAAGGGTGTATATATATTTCTGACCAGACAATCCCACGAAAAAATACAAGACTAAGTAGTGCCTAAAAATACACTTAATCACGCTCTAATACATACTTAGATTTATTAATAAACGACACTAATACATTTTACATGAAGTACACCATAAATTAATTACAGTGGAAGCTAATGCAGACCATGACTATATTTGTTACATTAACTTTCTCTTGCTGTGAATAACTTCTTGACTCTATCAGGACACAACTGCCAGCTTGTAAGTGGGCTTTGGGGGATTCATTTTTGATATATAATGCTCAAATGAAACTTTCCAACATGGTCTACACTTTCAGCAGTTTACAGTGAATAGAGGTGAAACCTGAGGCACAATAACACAGTGGCAGAAAAATATCCCAGTTCAACACAAGCAGCACAAAATGTTCTCTTATCAACAACAGTGTAAGCAGAGAGGCGAAAGCAGCTGATGAAATCAGCAAATGAATTTAAGAGACAAATACGTCACAGGTCAGGGAAGTCTTGACACAAAAACACCTGTCTTGGAGAGCTGTGGAATGGACATGAAAAACAAAGCAATAGAAGGTAGAGAAAATACAAGTCAGCCTCATGCACAGGGTTGAACAAGCCTGGCGGGGAGCTTGAAACAACCAGGGCAAAGAGATGAAAAAGTGCTCACAACCAAAACTAGCAGAAATCGGTGACTCCAGCACATGGTACAGCTAAGAAGCAGGTAAAATGCCCCAAAAATGTCATGTTTGGGCTGGCAAGGACCCTGAGGAGGGAGGGAGGGAGCTTTCTGGGGGGCAGCCTTGCTCACAAGCTCGCAGCAGCTGGTGCCACAGTTCCCCAAGCAGCCCCAAAGGTGCCACGATGGTATGTCACACCTGCTGCTGCCAAAACCATGACATTCGATGTCACCTCTGCTCCATCAGGTCAGACACCCCTTGTTGGGTATCTCCAGCCTTAGAGACGATGAGGGGCAGCTGCTCTGGAGGGTTACACAGGCACAGCAGTAATTACAGCCCATCTCACCAGCAGCTTCTCCCCTTCCTACAGCACCTGGAAGCTCCATACTGTAAAGGATGGCAGTGACCTTTTAGGGCAGACAGAATAAAAGACCTTGAGTGTAATCCTAGACTTTTACAGTCAACACTTGTCTTCAGAAGTGCCAAGATTTCATCTCTGACATTCAGATGACCCTGGTGTCCACAGCTGACCTCCAGGGAACAGTCACCTGTGTGGCAGGAATGGCACTGGGGGCTTCTTCAGAGGAAATACCCCAAAGTCCAAACACTTCTGACCAAATCAATCATAGATTTACTTTAAAGCTGCTACAAATGTAGTTTGGTTCCTGTTTTGTTTCACTTAGGTTTTTTGAACCACATATATAGAGGTAATACCTAAAGTTCTTTCGAAAGTGTTTTAAGAGTTAAAAACAAAATCAGACAAAAGTAGGTTGATCTTTGAAAACCTTCAAGGAAATACATCATGCCCTGGGTTTTTATTTCTTGAGAACTAAAAAGATTTGGTGCATTTATGGACTCAAATAAAATGGAGTTTGAGCAACTATAATCTCTTACAATACAAAGAACTTTTGAAATTCTAAAAAGCAATAAAGGGAAAGGCTGCAATCTCATAATTTTATAAATACAGCAAACAAAGATAAATGCAAATGAGGAGTTCTTGAGTAGGAAGAATAGTGGTCCAAATGCTACATGAAAGCACTTACGCACATGCTGCAGCAGATTAAAATATTACACAGACATATGTGCCTTTGCTTTGTATATGGAACACAGTTTGTCCATAAAACCTTCAAAAAAAAAAAGAACTTCAGGATAACAAAAAGCCATTAAGAATTTAAGTTACAAAATACTGTAAGAAATGAATTTGTATTGTAACTTGCAAAGCGATAGCAATTGCCATCATTTGTTTCAGTACATTAAAGAATACAAATTAACTTACCTAATAAAAACCAAGCTAATACTCCCTCTTTTTATGCCTTATAGTTTAAAAAAGATGTTACAAAGGTTAAAGAATTTACCACATAAAATGAAGAGAATATGCTGCAGCTCTCCTACAAAAGAAAAACTGTCAAGCCATTATTTCTCCAACCAATTAATCACATCAGGAGGACACCACATGAGCATTTAAGAGTTTTCAGTACTATACAATGAATACCAAATTCAATTAACTCTCCTGAGCCTGTGATAGTAGGGTAGGAGGTATGATTTTGCACAGCATGGCATAATTCAGTTCTGCTATTATATACATACCTTTTTTTTAAAGAAATAATGGAACAGCCAAGTAAACTACTAATTTTCATGACATTCACTTCCTATTACTCCTTCCAAACTATTTAATCTTTGCTAAGTTAGTTCTGCAAGGAGGAACCAAAATTAAAACAAACTGTCAGACCAATGTCATGCCTTGCTTTACATCCCCCCTCGTCGAAAGTTACAAGTCTGTGACTTAATTTCCAATTGATTAATTACTACTGAAATCCTTTATAACAAAGTGTGCACAGAATAAATGTAAAAAGTAAAATCTGTGTATAATATTGTGAGAGTCAAAGCTGTCGCCAAGGTAGGATTTGTCTGAATTTTCTTTCAAATTTTTGCAAATACTGTATTCAGCTGACAATAAAAGCTTACTGAAAAGCTCACAATTCACTTACATACATATTTACTTACAAAATGTTTGAAAACACCTTGTCACGAACTACACACAGACCAAGAATTCATCATGCAAATGCAATTAAATTAATTACTTTAAATGTTGTACACTTTTTTTATGCAAGCAGTTTATTTTCTCAGTGGAAAAATAAACCCGACTTTTATCAAGCATGCAATTACTTGATCATTTTTTATCTCATCTCTGAATAAAGGCCCACAAAGAACAGAGAGGAGTTTCATTCTAAAACAAAACTGTTCCTGCTGCTAACACGGAAATATCTTTTCAAAATCTCACTGAATTTTCAACATAATTTAACATACTTAAAAAGTAAAATATTCGCAATTTTAATTGGATCACTCATAACATCTCTCTAAAACTCTTTCTTCATTTATGTTTACCTGCTCCCAGAGAAGTGAAAAGAGGATGTGTGTGTTTATTATTGGATAATTAAATTAAGCCATCTGTGATGAAGCATTCTATAATTAACACATGTTTACAGATATGGTGTCATACAAATTAACTACAGTCTAATCTCTATAAATGTGAATTTTGATCTTTTTATTAACTAATCTATTGAGCACATTTTCCAGGCTCTTAACAAAAGGTCATTTTATTAGCAGTGAACTCCGTCTATAAGAACACTTGACACTGTGCTGAACTGCTCCACTTACTTGCCAAATACCAGCTCTGAGTCTTAAAAGAGAGGAAAATAAAAAGGGGGGGGAAAAAATCCACTATTCATTTGAATAGTTTTATGCTAGACAGATTCTTCGTCCTTGAGAAGCTTTTTACATTTTTCTGTTCTGTACAAACTATGTGACACAAGAACACCAAAGTTCAGGATAAAATGCCAACTCCACTGCAACTTTGTACACAGCGGAACAGAGCATGAATCCTGTGGAGCGTGCAGCTAAACTGTGCCACTTCATTTAACCTTATGCATGACAAGAACCCTTACACAATGAAAATAAAGCCTCTAAGTGCAGGTTTAGATTGTCATAATATGGCACAGCTGCATCCCAGTTTCTCCTAGACTGGCAAAAAGACCACCAATACACCTGGCAAAGTAACTGCGTTGGGTGTTGCAGAAACAGGCTGCACAATCTCACTTCCATCCTAGTTTAAAATAACTTTTCTAATCACAGTCAGTTCAACCAGGGATAACGGATGTCCCATCTACAAACAATAGGCCTGAATCCAGAGGTCTCCAAGATGTAAAAAAGCAAATAATTATACCACCAAATTAAGAAATAAACAGGCATTTTTTTGCCATTTGCCTTAGTAGATTAGGAGAACAGACCTATATGCAAAAATCTGTCTGGAGTCACTGTTCAAAATAGAAAGGAAGAGAGAAGATGTGATCAACAGAGTCCAATACAGAAAACTTCTGTTCAAGAATGGTGTTTCCAGTTGAACCTACCCTGAGATCCCCTGTTCTGCATAAGTTTGGCCATGAGGCTTTGAAGAGCAGCAAGGTTTTCAAAAAATACACACACTGAAGAATGCAGCAACCCACTGCAAGTGAGACCAGATGCCAAAGTGTCTTCAGGAAATTACAGGTAGTAAAGACTACTGTATCTGGTGAACAGAAGACAAGAGTCATTCAGAGGGATGAAGATAATGAAGAAAATCCGCCCATTTTAAGGGTATTTGAAAAGTAAAAGAGGCAAAAAAAGACAGCAAAAAGTAATCCTCACATTTAATCCCAGCTGCAACCACTAAAGAAAATGTTTTCTGAGCACTTATCCCTGTATTCCTAGCCAAAGGTGCTCTAAGAACAAGACCGAGATCTCTCCTTGTGAGATTCTTCTGTTGTTTTACTGCAGTCTCTAGATTTTGTAAAAAGCAGACATTTTAATTTACTTTTCAATGTCAAAGCACTGATTTCAAGTGCATTTCCCACAGCAATCCATACATTCTCGGGCTTTCTATTTTTAAACGTGTGATAGCTTGCAGCTCTTTGAGGCTGCAGTATAGATTATACTGCAGAATTAACATGTCAACAAATAACTTTTCTTTACTTGTAAACAGATCCTTTTTGTGAGCTGGCAGATGTCTGCCAAATTACGCTTTTACTCATCGAGATGTTCATTGGGGAAAGTATCAGTAAGATACAACCCTCTTGTGCAGTGAGCAGCAACAAAAGACTTGATGGAAAATGACTACACCAAAATACTCATATCTCAGCAGTAAAAGGCAATTCTGAGAACTGGTGTGCCAGCAAGGGATCTCAGGCCCTTGAGGAGTGCAGTTGTTTTATAAATGCTTTACACAGGGGACGTGTAATTCAAAACCAATCAATAAGTAGGTGCCAGATTTTCAGAAAATGAGTCCTGGAGTACACAAATAAAATGAGTGGCTATGTGCTGTTATACTTGCACATATATTGAGGGTGAAAACACAACGAGCAGTTGAATTAATACCTTTGCAGGTATGTAGAGGTAAAAGGGTGTCAAAATGCAAAGTTGCTCATCCTTCATTCAACCTCATTCAAGACCAGCTCCTGCTCATCAACTGATCCCAGAGGGAATGTGACACTCAGCTGACTTTACTGACAGTCTGTGTGCAAACCCTCTGCACTTCTATCCCCTTCTACCATGTATCTCACACATCCCAAAGCATTTCTGGAGCTCAGCCTCCCCAGACAACCTGAGGTATTTTGAGGGGCCACACTAAGAGACTGCATCTGGGGATGTACCAGGACCACCCCTATTTCTGCCCTGGCATATCTTTCACTTAACCTGGGCATAGCTCTGCCTTGATGCAACACATAAAATTGGGAGGACCTGAGTGCTTCACCTGGCTAAAATTAATCACATAATAACTTATTCATTACTGGAGCAATTCAAGCCACTACCTGAAGAGCCATTGTTTAAAGTGGTCACAAGTTTTGGGGGGTTTTTTATGTTTTAAAAGCTGTGCTCTACAAAACACACAAACAGATTTTTAAGAGAATATGTACCTACAACTGAACCTCAGCAAATGAGGAAAGGACCAAACCCACAAACTTCTCGAGTAAGAAAGCATTGTATCACTCCTGAAATGGAAACAAATGTGCTCATCAGTAGTTTACACCAAGGAAGATTTCATCCTCTGGACAGGACCCTGTTGTAGGCAGGGGTCAGATTCTGGTGTTTATGGGGATAATTCCCACTTCTGGAGATAAAGCCACAGGAGGCAGCACGGATGTGTAACTGTTGTGGAAGCACCTGGGCTCCCAGGGACAACATATTCAGAGCCCTGCAGGGCTCCCCACAGCTCTCTTACCCTTCCAAAGCAAGGATTAATAAAATCCATGCAGGATGTCACGAAAGAGCCTTGTAATGAACACTTCTTCCCACAGGGAGATGAAGAGCCGGGAGGAAAAGGGTGAGTTTTCCCACAGCCACAGCTTGACAGCTCTGATAGCTGTGCAACACCCTGATGGTCCTTCAACCCCACTGCGGCGTGCTCCTCATTTCTGATGCCTTTTATCCAGAAGGATTGCGGGGCTGTACAAAGTAAACAAGAAGCTGTTTCATCCCCACGAATGCTTGATCATGGTGTGTCCCTTGAAGGGAGGCCATTCAATAAAGAAGATTTCACTGATTTGCAGCAGCAGCAGCCAGGCAGAAGTAAAAGTGCAAGGAATTTCTGCTGGTACAGACAGTAAGAGGGGGAAAAGAACCCCAAACCACTGAAAATACATACCAACTGTTACAAACAGGTGCCAATATGAGAACAAGGGTGGGCATACAAGGGGTGGGCCAGAACACACCTACATCCTGGTCTCAACACCACAAGCCAAGAGGATAGCAAGTAGATGCTTGCTATAAAAGGACAAGAAAGAAGGCAATAAGGCCATGTAGAGGGAGCAAAAGCTGTAGTTACTGCTGGCAGAGCCAAAAGCAGAACAAGTAACTAAAATTGTAAGGCCTTTTTTATTTTTAAACACACGCATTGCAATGCCAGATTAATTAGAAGGATCCATTTTCATCATATACAGGATCTGTTTACTGCTGCATTATCATAGCTATATACAGCACATATCTTCAGCATACTGAAATGAGGTTAACTGCATATGGAAACCAACCACAAGAGAATAGAAAAGGTAAAAATGAATCAAAGAAGTTAAATTGTATAGCTTTGACAGCACAACTGAAAACCCACATCAGGCAGTTGGCCATAGAGACCAAACCAGAAAAGAAGCCAGCCTAGGGTAAAAAATAAGTCAAATCTCTCTGTGGACACTTAATTTCCTTATGTACTCAACGGCAGATGTGCAAATGTAGCACTAAAACAATAGAGAAGAAAGAGGAGTTATGAAACAAAAGCACAAAGATGGCACAGTTCCATCATAAATTCTCATAAAACTGGAAAATATTAAATGAAAGCTGGAGAAGTTTGTTCATGTCACAGGAATCTAAACTTTGCAACAAACAATAAAATTTAATATCCTTCTACTAATATCCCTCTGTGAAACCTAGGTCCTGGAACAAACAGCCCAATCCAATAACCTCCTATTGAAGCACCAAATGAAATCCTCATGTACCAGGGAGGACAAAGCAGCTTTCTGCGCTGAACAATAGCTCCCCTCAATTTGCATTTAAAATTCTCTAAGTATGATCTAAGTGTAACTCCCAAAGCAATCAAACCTCCTGTATTTTGATATGATTTTTTAAGTGAACAGAAAGCATGCAGATGAGAGAGGCATGCCACCATCAGCCAACAATTATCGAGTTGACTTGAAAACCAAGACAATGATGAGGTCGCATCAATGGGACTGAAGTGCCTCAATGAATCACACAGCTATTCACTAATGCTTTGGAAGGGGAAAACACACTAAATACCTGAAGGTAAATGGTAAATCATATTACAGTTAACAGAAATGGGGTCAGTCTATATAAAACTTCAGTAGCTTTTGAAGTTTACTGTATTTAACTATCTTAAATGTAAATCAGTATTCTGTCTCTAGCTTCAGCTTGACAAAGTATGTATTTAATAGTTTCCTTATGGAAAGGAGCAAGTGGTCATCTCCGAGTAATGAAAAGCCTGTCTTGCATTTTAGATGGGCTTTTCTATGGTAAGCCTCCTTCACAAGTTTTTTTTTGTTGTGAGGCCTTTCTGTTGTTATTTTGAGTGGGGTTTTTGACTTTTTGAATTGTTAAGTGAGCATGAGACCGAAAACTTTACAGTAATTATAACAGGCGTCACATGGCTTTGAACGTGCACATGTGATAAAATGCTGGTTTGAAACACAATGACAGACCAGAAGATCCTTCATTTCATGATTTTCATCTCCATCCTGAACCATCAGCCTCCTAATTTAGGCTTAAGATAGTGTTGCACTAACATTTTGTGGATGTACAATATGNATACTGTTTCCTGAGGAAGGAGAGCATCCATACTGTTTCCAGAGGGGAATTCTCTACTGACTTATGCTGACAAACAGAAGTAGTCTTATTCTGGGGTTTTATTCTCCATCTATTGAACAACTTCATAGCAAATGGGCTTCATGCAAAGAACAAAAAAACGAGCAGGCGCCAAGAACCAATTACAACTTTAAATTAGCTGCTGGAGAGCCCTGAAGAGCACAAGAATGAACACCACCCTGCTGGGCCCTGTCTGCAGGATGATGCTCCAGAAGCTCCTGCGTGGCTGCGGGCAATGCAGAGGGCAATGCAGGCAGGCTGCTCAGCCCTTGCCTGGCAGCAAGAGAGGGGCAGGACAGCTTCCTCTCAAGCCAGCTCCATTCCTGCTCCCTCAACCTGCTGCTCTGCAGCTTGACTTAGCAGCAGGGTCTCCCAGTCAGTGGCAGCCACAGCCTGTGTGTTTCTGAGCACCTTGGTGCTGCATGATAGAGAAGGAGTTGTGGCATTAGGTTAACTCATTTCTCTCACCAAGTTAAACTCTCTAATGAGGCACAGTACTTTCTTAACTTCATCTGTATTGGTCATTGTTTTCATGTTCACCACAATTATTTATTCATCACAGATGTGAAGGAGTAAGAGACTGTGTGGGCATTTTGCTGCCAAAATTATATTTGCTTGTTCTGAACCAGCCTTGTGTCATCTTCTGCATGGACTAGACTTTGCTACACGAGCAGAGTCTGCCTTAATCTCCAGTGCAGCTCCCTGACACATAAAGATAATGACAACATCAAGGAGAAGTGACAGAATCTGGTTTATAACTATAAATACTTTATCATTAGGATTTTGTCGCTGGTAGCGAAACACTGCACAAGGCAAATGCCTTTTGTTAAAAACCACGTGCTCACTCAGTTATTTTTTTTTTCACTAGTCACACCTTCTTGTTCTTTTTAAAAACAAGATTTCTCAAAGTTGCCAATAGCTGTTCCAAATATCTTCCTTTGCTGAATAAGCCTCCCAGTTTCTATATTCAGAGCACAACCGATGCAGAAGTCTCAACACCCACTAAACTTGAATAATTTATACTCTTACAGTCTTGTATGGCAAGATACAAAGTGACTTAATCATGAGGTATTCATAGCATTCTCCTCCACAGAAGTATGAAACTCGGTGAAAAATATCATTCCAATGCAAGTCCTCAGGCAGTGTGTTTCACATAGGAGACTGACTTGAGTTTTCATTAAAAATTCAGACTCATAGAAAAATAAAATACTTTTGGTTCTATATGACTGCCTGCCAGGGCAGTTGGACAATTCATTATTAAGTATGTTCCATTTCCAGATTTAGCTGAGAAAACAGGATAGATGGTTTTAATATTAATTCATGCGTCTGTGTGGTGCCTATTGCATCTCATGAAACTTTCTAACCCTAATTCAAACTTAAAATGGCCTTTCACTGCTTCAGTATCTACAGTGAACATGCCTGCATCACTGCATGGATACTACTTTCTCAGAAGGAAAACACGGCCTGATAGCAGGACTCACATGTTTCCTTGCTTTATCTTTACTCTGATTATATTTTTCACAAATAAACAAAAAAAGGAAGCAATGTGTATATTATAAAATAAATACTGTAAAGTGGTTTCAGCTGCCTTAGGTACACATACATTTAATCAACCTGTTTTTAAGAAGGTTACTGACATCAAAGTGTCCCAAAACAAACAAACAAACCTAACACATCACAAGCCCACAAATATATCTGAGGCAGAGCAGTTCAGTGGATCAGACACAGGACTGAGATGCAGGGGACACAGGAATAAAAACTTACGTCCTATATCAGGGCAAAGGTTCACCCTAGTCCATTCTGCAGCAGCAGCAAGTCCCGAGGCAGCAACAGCAGCATGAGGATGCACCAACCCATACCCTGCAATGCCGTGGGCAGCTCATGCAGCTGTGTATCCCCACATTTAACATCTCAGACTGGTCTGTACAGCCTGCCACTAAGCAGTGTGATGAGTTACAGCCCACTTAAGCCTTTTTTCTTCTCCTCTGCCCCCACCCCACCCTTTCTTCTGCCCTATCTATTTAAACATATCTTTTCAAGGCAAGGACTACCTCTGACATTACTGTATTCATATGATGCCTTGATCTCAGCAAAGGCCTCCCGAGTTACTCCAATGATCTGCATGTGTTGAGTGAACAGAATGAGGGTCTGGATGCACGCATGACGTAGCGATTTCCTGACAACCAGCAAGTACCCAGGGTTTGACATAAGAGTCACTGGCTGGTCTACACAAAGAATTTAAGCTCTCTTTTTTATGGACTGCATGCTAGGCTATTTATATTTCAATTCTCAGTTAATATCATGGCTTTGTGGTTTCCCAAAGCACATTTTAGCATTTCTCTTCTGCTGTGACATACACACACACAGAATCACACAGAATATTATGAGTTGGAAGGGACCCACAAGGATCACATGTGGCAGTCAATCTTCAATATTCCCTGAGAGCAAATACTGCTGGTATTGTGTTCAATATCTGGACTCCAATCACATTGACTGGGTCTTTGGTCTGCAAGTGGTTCCAACAGTTATCCTGAAATTATTATTATTATTTACAAAAGAAGATAAGAGCAACAGAATTTGGCTTCAAATACAGGCGCTCTTACAGGGTAAGTAAAAAATTTTAAGGATTGACACCTAAATGAATAAAATCACTCAACTGAGAATATTCCATCAAAAGCTGTGTCATTGAGGTTTTTATAAATGAGAAAGCCTTTAAGAAATCAGCTCTAATTAGCTGAACTCAGTTATGCTACCCACTGTTATGGAATAAAATAAATCTCAGTGTCTTATTTTTAGCATCTGCTGCACTACAAAATAGTGTCTGACAAAAAACTGCTCTGCTCATAATCCAAAAGGCCTTGCTCCATCCCTGTAGTTAGAGCCACTGGTAACTTGATTTAGTGTTATCCCACACTAAGTCAATTCCAGATCATACAAGTACTGGAATAGCATAGACTCAACTCTAAAAGGCTAATGAAGTCCTACTCTTTCAAAGTTAATAACAGAATGGTGCAATGCGGCACCTCCAGGGCTACAGCTCAGGAGGCTACACAGAGAATGGACCAGCTCAACTTTTATAGAGGCTGAAAAGAGCACAGAGTGAATGCTGGAACCCCCCCCCGGATTATTAACCACCTGTCCACAGAGCAACAGCACTTCTGAAGGATCCAGTTGCCGGCAATGGATTTGCTAATTAAGTAGCAATACATACGCAATAATTATAGCCATCACATCATCATACATTCTCCCCTAATTATTTGTAGTCACAATTTTTACACCTTCAAATGCAACAATAATAGCAAAGGACTTTCTTTCTTGCGCCCATGAATTTTCACAGTTCACTGGATAACTACAGTCAGTGTGAATGTGAGCCAGGGCTGAACCCTGTTACATAAACATGCCCTTGAAGTTACCAGTTCAAAAGGTTTGATTTATTCAGTTTTATTGGGACGTGTTTATTTGGGAATATGAATTTCACAAATATACATCCTGGCTCACTAGACTCACAGTGAGCTGTCAAATGAAATTCATTGTGAAAAGTTATATTTAAACTGGGGTTTCTAATTGACCTCCATACAACCCTTCTTAGGAATTGAGACATTAGTCTAAACCCCAATCAGAAGCACTGCCATTTTTTGCAAGGTTTCCTTGTACATGTACTTCTGCAATAGTGAAAAACACAGTTCAAACATCCAAGCTATCAACGTGTGAACTGCACAAAAAAAGAAACACATTCAGCTACCTATCCAAAAGCTACTGAGTCAGTGTATCCCAGTAACTGGCAATCTACTCTTAAACATTCATAAGGCAATGAAGCCTTGAGAACACAAAGCAACACAAGAATTCACAAAATTAGACATACTGATTCCTGCTTCTACTGAAATAAATTATCATCCAAACAGTTTGAGAGGTTCAGTCTCGTGAGTGAACAACGCACATCTTTTCAATTAAAGTTCTAACCCACAGTGGTCAACAGAAGAATAACTCCCAGTTTCAGCAATCAGCAGCAAAAACACATGGATATGTCTACCAGCCTCTGAGCTACAATGCTTACAAGCAAAAGTTCGGCAAGTTGTTTAACCAAACAAATTTTCCTGTTTGAGTGCTATTATAAGTACATGCCTGTTTCTGACTAGAGTTCTACAACACTACAGAATACATCCAACCACTTACGCCTTCTCCTCCATGGGTGTCCCATCACCCCCCAAACCATGCAATTGCCTTTAAGTCTTAGTGAAACAACTTTTTCCCCATGAGGGACAGCTCCTTTCACTGCAGCAGCTCGGCAGTTTCTCCTCTCTGAAGGCCACGTTTGGACCTAAGGGTCTTGCCAGGTGATTTCATTCACACATTACCAGAAGAGAGGTTTGGTGTTTCAACACCACTCACCACTAAGCCATTACAACCCACCTCCCCACGACATAAGCTGTGACTTCTACAGCTGTGTGAGAAAATTATCTCAGCTCCATCTTTGGAATGAATGCAGTCTCAAGCAGATGTACTGGTCCTACAACATCCCTTGACAAAAACATCTGTGCTCAGAGCCTGCCACCATACCCCACACAGATCAGTTCACACCAGCATCACATCCCAAAGACCTGACCCCAATTTATAAGCCTCGGTTTAGGCACGACTTGCGAGTCTCCAATAACACCTCACCAGCCTCAGTCATCCCAGACAATGAGAGATAGAAAATGAAGAAATTAAGGAAATCCATCTCAGCTGCTGTGGGTTCCCTTAGTGATTTCCTTATCAGCACATCTCCCCTGCTGAAGATCCCTGCAAGCACTGCTGGCTTAGGCACATACTGAAACGCAGTTTGTTCCTCTCTGAATATGAGTCTTTTTGGACGAGGGACCAAAAAGAGTAAGGGGAAAAGTAAAAGGAAAGAAAAACTAAATCAGGATGAGATCCAAACACTGCCAAAATCAATATGAGCCTCTCTATTAACTTCAGTGGGGTTTTGATGCAGCACAGAGAAGTCAAATAAACTGAATGGCAAGCAAATCGATTTGTTAGATTCTCAGATACCATGGTGAGTGATGCCTTGGGCAGAGACTAGAGATTACTGATCTCCGCTCATTATGGTTTTCTTATATTATACATCACACACACACACACATGCAGATTTCCTAAATAGTACTGAAAAAACACCAGAGTAAAGACATTCTGTATTACCTCATTAAGCATGTCAAAAATACTCAAGAGAAAATATCACCCTTCATCTCCATTTTTGCCTCTAATATTAGATGTTCCCATTGTTTTTAAATAGCAACACACTGACAAAAATAAAGAACAATTGAGATTTTTGCACTGAAAACATTAACTAGCAGAATTTACTTCTCAAACTGCAAAAACATCACAAAATTGAGCCTAATTTTGAACGCATACAGAATCAGAATATATCTCTCCATTTCTCAGTTTCTAATTCACAGATCTTAGCCAGCACATATTCACATTGAGTATTTAAACATCTTTTTTTTTTTTCCTCTGATGTTAAGGAAAAAGAGAACAACAACAAAAGAATAATTTCTGCAGTTCTGAAAGGGACATTTTCAAGTATGGCATGGTAATAACAGAAGAAAGACATAAGCCAGTCATTACAGATCTCGGTCAAGAATTCCAGCCAGAAGCTGTACATCATTATTATTGCTAACTGTACTTCATCCTTATGGCTGTTGTTTTATATGTTGTTATTAATTTCACTAAACTCGTGTTAACTCTCCCCTAAGTTTCTCTTGCTCAGAACAAACAGAAAATTGAAAAAGTTTACGCTGACAATTTTTGAGTTCAACCAGAAGCATTACTCCTACAGTTACGATTTTGCTACCACTGTTTGCATGCTTTTCAGGATTGGATTTCTTGTGTCAAAGACAAGATACAGGTGCAGTCCTGGAGATACACTACAGAGGAATAGCACTCTTTTTTAGATAATGTTGCTAGTCAAGCCAATAAAGTACTCCATCACATCATGGCCTCTTGGTTTTTAAAGCTGATTTAGTAAGACAGATGGTCCTGCTACCACTTTTGCTGCTCCAAATGTTAATTCTTTTGCCTTTCCCAACATGAGGATGCAAGCCTGAACTGCCTAAATTGTCTTACAGAGTCTGAATTTTACCTACCTCAAAGACTGATTCACAGCCTATGAAAAACAATGCTTGCCCCATTAAAACTTAGTTTTTCTGAATCATTTCTATGTTCCATTCATTGATTTTCACATCCTTCTAACACCCACAGTCCTGTGGCACGTAAAGCTCCTGATTCACTGGCTTTCATTTGCTCATGAATCACTCCCTGTCTTCAGGGGCCACCGCACCAGGGCACTCCCAACACACATTTTCACTCTGCACTTGTAAGTGACCCCGTAGCTGCCAGCAGTCTCCCACAGTATGCGAGGAAACTGCTCCTCCCCTGGCACTGTGCACCGGCAGCTCCACAGCTTCTCCCACCACCTTCACTCTCTGCAGTTACCCTAAGTCACTCCATAATCACAAGTTCACTTTTCCCTCATCCCCGTTATTCCAACTGTGCATGCACACCCAGATCTAGATAAAACAGGAATATAATTGCCCAGATTACACCATGTGTAAGGCCTACAATTGTGGGAATGAAGAGTCAGACAACATTCTGGGTCGAACAGCACCAGCGTGTCCCTCCTTGCACAGAACAGCAGCATAAATCCACCTGTAACACTGAGGGTTCAATCAGGAAAGCCAGAGCAGAAAAGACAATACATATAAGAGGTTATGTAAAGTCTGGGCAGGGATGGCAGCTTTGTACGCCCTGAGAGTGGTTATGTGAATCCTCCAGCCTGAGAGACGAAGCATTTGAATATAAGCAGCAACTTCAGCTGCAAGTATTTGGTATCAGGTTGGGTTTGAGAGTTTGGAGGGGTGAGGAGGAGGCGGGGTGTTTTCAGGTTTGGCTTGGGGTTTTTTTGTAGTTTGGGGTTCTTTTATATAAATTTTCTTCATGGCAGGTTTCAAGCGCATGAACAACCTCCCAGAAAAGAACAACCTCCCCAGGTGCTCCTTGAGATAGAATTGATCCAGCAAATTAACATCATGATTTCTTGCTATCTTTAAGTCCTACCAGCAGTTGTCTCTGAGACAGTCTCTCCTATAAAACAGTCCACACTTGCCCAGCTGCACTTGTGCTATAATTGCAACAGCCCTTCTGAAAAGCAAATGACACCAGTTGTTTAGCTCATCAGTTGATGGCTGCAGGCTTTTTTTTTTTCCCCTCTCATCTTTTTCCTTTTTAATTGAAATACTTTGGACACAAGTAGCTCTTCCTGCAGAGGAAATCAATTATGAAATAAATCTAATATTCAGATCAGGCTGTATTAGAAGGGACTACTCATCATATATATGATATTTCCAGATTACATCTTAACATGCCTCACTGAGTCATCACTCCAGCATTCTCACTAAATCAAAAATTAAACAAAGCGAATCAGTCAATTAACAGGGTTCCTTCTTGCTCTGTGCACATACAATCTTTTCAAGTCCAATCCTTAACTTAATTTGGAGCAGGGAGTTCTCAGTATCTCAGAAGAAGCATTCACCTTGCATAACTGGCTCCACTGTTACAGTACGAGATGTTCAGCTCAGTGTTTGAAATCACAACTTCAGCCAGCCAAAGGTCAAGCCTGAAAGCCACTCATTTCCATCAGGGAGACAACCCAATAGTGTTCAATGTAACAACCACTACCAACAACCAAAATTCAATATTCTGTTTTTCTCCTTCCAGACACTGAAGACATTTTCTCCCCAAACCTCTGCCAAGCATGGGAGACACACTGGGAATGTACCTATTTCTCCACTTATTTGACAAAGAGGCTACACCCACAGCTGTAACAGAAGGAAGATGCAAACTTCTTTGATCCTCAACAGACGCAGAATTGAGTAACTTGCTGATTATACACATAACATGTACTTTTCTGTAGGTATATTCTAAGCTAAAAGAAAGGGAAGGATGGGTTAAGTGCACAAGAAAATATTTTGCCCTTGAGAAATACCTTCTAGGTCTCTGCTGGAATGTCTGTACCAGTTCAGCCATGGGCACAGCTCCATCAAATGTGATAATTTATGCAGTCTCTCTCCAGTTACAACACCCTGAGATGTTTGGGTTTTTAAAAAAAAAAAACACAACAAACTTATAGAAACTCCTTTTAGCACAAAAATGTAAAACTCCTAAGTCACTATCCACCGCTTGTGCTTTTGGGGACCATGCCAATGCTAGTAAAAGAGAAAGAGAAATCCAGGCACATTTAAAACGAAAGTGCTCTCCTTCCAAAGTAATGGCCACACTAGGTGAGACCAAAGCTGTATTTAGTATCCAGCTCCTGAAGAACCTGGCAACAGCTATAATCCAATTTTTTGTCTGCTAAGATACAGGCAGAGGAAGTGGGTAAATATTCCTGTTGCTCAATCCCAAAGATAAGATTGTTTCTCCCTCTTAGAAGTGTTTGTGCATTTGCTTTCAAATTCAAAACATGCTCTGCTTTAATTCCCCATTCCCTTCTCACATCCACATGCTCCAAGGAAAAAAAAATCTGAACTAGTGATGAAAAGAGCTCTAGTCTCATTAAAGTCTGCATAGGAGCTTTGCAATGGACTTAGATAGGATTAGAGCATTTATCTAGATTAATAATGCTTAATAGCACAGCTACTAAACAAATTGCTCTGCATACAGTAGAAATGATGACTGTCTTTTTCTTGACTGGTCACTTCTTCCCAAGACACCACTCTCTTCTCAGTGTCTGCAGTGCCCTTGAATAGTTTACCTCACAATATTTTCCCACTTTTTCCCAGTTTTTGGCCTGTCTGGCTGGGCACACGGTGCTGACTTGGGGATGCAATTCCATCAGGCATTTCACAAGCTCTTGGAATGCAAGAGATGAGGTACAATCCCCTTCTCTCTCACTGAAGGTGCTGGTTTACACAATAGTTTTCATAAAATTGCAGAAATTCAGTGTTTTAAAGTCCCACTGTCTTTGCTCAGTTCAAGCTTTACATGGATGAAAACATTTGACAGACCATGTAACCACACACAGCACCGTCCCTAAGAAACCAAACTAGGATGTCATATTTTCAACAAATGTAGGGGTTGAGTATAATTTGTTATAACTACACAACTAAAAGCCTAAGGACTTATACTTCACCTTGCATTTGCTATGAATTGCTGCTATGGTGAACATTCAGCAGTGCAAGCTAAAAAAGCAGACAAACTCGGATATGAAGGCAGACTCTTACTTATATTTGCACCATTTTCTTGCACTTGTTATTGTTTAGGTAAATCCAAACAATT
Organism: Pitta sordida; assembly: GCA_013390025.1. Lineage (NCBI taxonomy): Eukaryota > Metazoa > Chordata > Aves > Passeriformes > Pittidae > Pitta > Pitta sordida. The sequence goes on along the minus strand of WEKX01008949.1, from coordinate 123,205 downwards.
TAACTTTACAGATATCTGTCCACCTTGGAAAATGTCTGCAGATATCCACCATTAACCACAGATTCCTGTGTTTTGAACCTAGTGCTGTGAAAGGCAGCACTTTCCTAACAGAAGCATTTTCACTGGTGACCATTTGCTTGTCCCTCCTTGTTCTTTTGCTGTGTCAAACTTCCTCAAAAAAGTTTTTGTGTCCATATCCACCAACCTCAAAGATACTACCATTGCAAAGCCAGGCCTGCACAACATCATGGGTGTGAATGCTTTGCAACAAAGTACTGATCACATCAAAATTATTTTCCTTTTAATGCATGTGTTTCAGAACCTCATCTTAAAGTCCTTTATCTACAGCTTTGTCAAAACAGCTTCAGAAGAGCTGCCTGCTAAGCCTCATAATTATGCTAAGTACCAGAATCTAATAATCCATGGGCGTATATGAAAACTGAGTTATTAACCTTACACAGGTCTCAATGCAAAGTAGAACAGATGTCTGTATATGGAAGTTGCATTACTTTTATATAATGATGTCAGAGCAACTAAATCACTTGGCCACTACCATATTTTAATAAAATGGATTTTAATAATATGGATCCAGCCAATAAAACTCTCTCTTTCAATTTTAAATAATTTAAAAACCAAAGAGGTGTAAGACCTATTTTGTGACTAAGCACTGTTCTTTTCAGATATTGTTCTTATGTTGTAGAGATGGTTCCTGTTTCAAGTTGAACTTTTACATAGAAGGGCAGTGCAGAGGAGCAATGAGCTCTTCAGATACCCACTCAACTATTTCTCATGCCCTGGTGGCTCCCCATTCCCATGTGACAGCACCAGCCATTCTGGGCACCACCCTCCATCCATCTTGTCACCGTGAGCTTTCTCCTCTGCAACTTCACTACTGCAGTGGCAACATGAGAATGAACTTAATACTTCAGCCAGCCCCAGCCATGCTCATCAGAAAGGCTCCAAACCAGGCTGCTGTAAAGAGATAAGCAAGTTACGCTTGTGCCATCTTGCACACAGCCTGTGTCATCCAGGAGAACCTGCTTGTGCAGGTACCACACCACAGGGATGCACATAAGACTGGGAACCGGAGGCCCCGAGACAACTGCATTGGACAAAGCCCAAATGAAACCATTCTTAAATCCGTGCCCATTCAAATGGGACATGGGACCTCCACGAAATAGCTGGATTGAGGAGCAGTATCAAGTTAATTGAAGTACCAGCACTAACTCTGTGTAACAGGTTTACAAATACAGTGATACTGTGCTCACTCGTGCCTTCTGATTCGCGGCTTCGTTGATTCAGTGTTTCTCAATCCGTGCATAGTATACACAGAGTCGCAGAGTTTTCCGGTCAACGCGTGTGCGGTACTTGCGTTACTCGCACTTCGAGCTTCGTGTATTTGTGGCTTTGGCCATGATTTGTGATCACATATTTCTGGGGGTTTGCCACGATTCACGATCGCATATTCACGCCTTTTGCCACAACTCACGATTGTGTATTTGTGTATTCACGGATTGGGCGAATACGGAGGTAAGACTGTATTCGTGGGGGGGGGGGCGGTATACAAATAGGTATTTAACTTTTCTGATGCATACTCCTTTGATTATATGTTACTAGCTATTACACTACACCATCACAATTGTTTTTTCTTTCACCCTCCCCTCCATCTCTGTACAAGTCATCTTCTCTCTAGCAAATTATGTTTTTGAAAGTCTTTTTCTGGGGTTTGAACATGAATATATTAATGTAATGAATCGATTTTTTATTACCTTTAAGCTATCTATATCTGATTGCTTCTCACAATGTACAAAGACCACTAACATATAACTTAGACATGCAGGGCGGCAGACTAATAATTATACACTACGGAGTTCCCATTTAAATGTGTGCCATTTGCATTTAAAATTCTGCTCATTTTTCTTAACATTCTATATTAAAACTGATTTAAATTATATACTAATACTGCCTTGTAATTGCAAGAGTAAAATTTAGTATTTATTCCAAAGCTAATGAGTATCTATAACTTACATTGACAGGGAAGTAATAAATTACAGTAAAATATGATTTGTTACACTAAAAACCTAGCAGAAATTTTATTCCAGCATGATAGGTAGTTCAAGTTCTTGGATTTAAAAGTTAGTGCCACACACAGGTGACAAGCAGAGTCAGAAGCAGTCAGCTCAGGCACTGAGATGGCTCTAGCTGCTCTTTTAATCCCTCTCATGAGGAAAAGTACCACCTGGACACCATTTCCATACTGTCTTTGAGAATTTCAACATCCTTAAGCAGGCCATAACAAACACAAGGTTGTTCTTAAGACACGAAATGCAAGCCCTACCATGAAACATTCACAAGGGTGAGTACCTCCTACAAGAAATACATTCTGGGTACAGGTCTCAGAGCCGACGTTTATCTCAACTTCTGAGCAGAACAAGATAGAATGAGGGAAACTTGGAGGACTACTGGTCTGTGAAGCAGGTCAGTTCTCCTAAAGTCAGGTGACATACACTGATCACACAAACCCACCTAGGATTTAATCTGGGACTTGGGTTTCACTAGGGAATATAAATCACTAATATTTTGAAGGCCCATGAAGGAGGTACCATTTTAATACCTCTGTGAAGGAAAAACAAAACAAGACCATATCTGTCTCCAGTTTCCCAGGCTTGGACAGTTGCCTCACAGCAGACAGCCACAGTCACATGTGTGCACAGATTAACACAAGGTTCAGATGCCAAATCAGCCTGCTCAAGTGAACCACAAGTGGTAACAGAACAACAGAGAAAAGAAACTTCATCTGATGACAACCCAAGACAGCATAGCCCCATTTGGAGTACGTATGTACAGCATCATCACTGGAAGGACAATGAGCCTTCTTCACATTTTCACAAGGTACACACCTGTATTTCTAAAGAAGTGTGATTTGTTTATTTTATACAGATGTAATTAACACCTACAGAGTGGATAATATATTTCACATCTACTTCTGGTTACTAATTTAGATAATCTCTGAAAATGAAGGCATGCAAACTGGAAAGCCAGACTCATTACCCTTACAACAAAGACCACCAGTTGATTCCCACCAGGACCTGGCCTTATTAACCTTAGTTTTAAATTACAGAGTCACAGATGTACTCATCAGTTGCTTGATGAGGATTCATTTGCCAATCTCATCTCACAAAAGGAGTAATTAATATGCAGACATTAAAGGCTGATGATTGGAATTGTTATAATGCAGGACTACGGACAAATAGCAAGGCACCTGCATATCTGTAACAACTAAAAGCTCGCTCTCAAAAGTCCACATTAACCAGCATAATTGTAAGAAATTAAGCAAAAGGCAGTGAATTGCATCAGTCATGGGCTTGTTCTGCACACTGTCGGACAAAAAAATCAGCGACTCCAAGTGCTGCACTGTTACAGCCGTGGTGGTTTGAAGGCAGAAAAAAAGAACTATGTTATTTATTTGGCCGTTTTATTAGGAAAAATTAGACAACTCTTTGGCATATATACTCCCTTAATGAGATCTGACAAAAGCAGAAGTAAACTCCAGGATACTCCAGATTTAGAGACAATTGCTCCTAATTTACCTAATTATGTCACTCAAGTTGACAACTTTAGGAAGAAGATGGTTAGCACCTGTGGAGGAAAGAAGGGCATGGAGGAGGAGAGATTGAAAGGTTGGCAGCAGTGGAGCAAGGAGATAGGACATGAGGAAAAGGTTTGCAGAGAGTGATTTGAGAAAATAATAGATCACAAAAGCACACAGACACCAAAGGCATTTCCAGCCGTGCTTTGGCTTTAGAAGACAAGACTCTCTGGTAGGTCCAGGGAAAGAGCCTGGATTTGGTCCGCCTGCAACCAGCTCTAGAGCTCTCCTCATTACTAGGGACACTCACACCCATGCCAGCCTCTCAACGGGAGGTCTGAAGGCAGACAGTGTGAAAATCCCTGAGAAATTCCCGAGGAACATCCTGGGATCAGCTGGGGTATGCAAATCCACCTGGAAGCTGGTGTTGATACCCAGTGCAGCAGCCTGCCTGCAAAGCCAGCTCCAAATGAACTTCAGGGCACTGCTGCTCTGGGACTTACGAAGTAGTGAATGGCTGGAGACATTCATTCCCAAGGCACCACTTCCCTCTCCTTTCTCGTGTCTATTCTGGTCTGTAAGAACTACTTGCCCAAGAGTCTCTTCCTATTACATTTTATGGACTGTTTGAAGGACCAGAGACAGCACAGGATATACAAGACACAAAACCCACAGGTGCCCATATCAAGTGGTGTCACAGACACACAGACATCCTGTTGAGCAGCAGGTTTGATGTGGTGCTGAAAAACCTGGTACGTATTTAGATGTAAGAGGGTTTGCTTGAGTAAAAATTTTAAACTGCATCCCTCTGCTGTAGAAATACCAACAGTACCTATGTCGCTTTGTTTTCCTGGCACCTTTAGGGGTACATCTGCACTGCACCACACATCACACTGCAGAATGCTGCAGGCAAGTGCCAGCTCCTCTCCTCACAAAATCAGAACTGCGTATTTAAGCCGGAGCAAGGGCTAAGCCACGGGACACAGCAGTGAGGTGACAAACACTCAGACTCCAGGCCCTGAGGCAGTGACTGCACAGAGCTGTGTTTTGTCATGCAGATGTGCCAGCCCATCCACAGCTGGAGTCACAAATGCAGAGCATAAAGGTGTGCCTTGCAGATGCTTCCTGTCCCTTCTGACAGAGTGTACTTCAGCATCCCATGGTCTGGGTACGTCCTGTATTTTGGCAGACCTTTCTCATCATGATCATTCTTCAAAATCCAAATTCAGTGGTATAAAGCAACAAAATCCACAGAAACATTCGGTTTTAACCAGAACAAAGTTACTTAGGAAAAAAAGATGAAACCCGGGGCAGGGCAGGGGGGATGGGGTGGGTGTCTTCTGTCAAAGACAACAGTTTATATATCTCCAGGTTCTTAGACTTTCTCAATTTTCTGTCTTACTGTTGTCATTTAAGAGCTCACAGGCATTTGCTGAGGACTAGCTCATCTCAGGGCACTCTCCTCCCCCATTAGTTTTCCTGGCAATCACCTAATAGTCAGAAGCACTACACGTAGGCAAGAAATATTCAATAACCAGGTAAACACAGTGTATTTACAGAGCAACTCCATCACAGCACTACTGAGGACTTGTGGATTTTGTCTGAGCTTATTTATCATGAACAGAAAATTAGAAACTTAGACAAGTATACCAAATCACTAAATCCCAAGGACAACCTCCCTCTGCCCCCCCAGAACCATCGTAGAAACTTCACAGGGAGACCAGTTTCCCAGAAAAGGACGTAATGAATACATGATAGTTCTGGAGAAGAAAATAGGTGCCCTTGTAAGATATACTAATCTCTCCTCTTCAATGAAAAGCATTAAGATTTCATGCTAAGATTCTTCAGCAGCTAAGCTTTTCTAAACATATTCAGAGACAGAGAGATGCTATTTTGAAAGATGCCTTGAAGCGTTTTCAGAAGACAAAGACACACAAAAAAAGAGTCAATGATGAGCAGTAACTGTATAATCCTGAGTCTGTACTGCCAGTCTGAATGCCAGCTGTTAAATGTACGATTCTCCTCTGACGTTTTGCTTTTAAGATTGCTTGCCTGCTCAGTGCTCAAGCCACACATTTTGTTCAGCTAATCCTGATCTCTGGAGAAGTTTTATCATTATCTGTTTAATAGCAGTACTTCTACGTAAAAACACAGCAAGAAATGAGCAGTTGGAGTATTACACAGACAGATTTCCTTACATAAAATAATAAGACAGTTTGAGAATGCATACGGCCATTGACAAGCTTTGCCTCTGAAATGAGAGGCACCAAGGTGTGCAGACCTTACTATTAGTGACAAGAATTTACTTAGCTAAGCAGCCTGGAAAAATCTAGTCTTTTGGGGATCTGCTTTCAGTGTAAAAGCACTGCAGTGGAGCCTGTATACACAGAGCAATGAAGAAAATGCTGAAATATTAAATATTAATTATTAAAAAGCTACTATTCAATTAAGGAAAGCTTTCACACAATACATAAATTACACTGAAAAAGGACTTAAATGTTTTGAAGACAACTCTCAGTATCTAGTGGCTCTGCAAGTGCAGGAATACACTCTGCCATTCCTTTTGCTCCAAACTATAGCACAGAATATTTGTTCATATAACATACGCATGTAACAACTTAGCAAGAATCCTGACCATAGCAACATGTGTCTCTCAAATATTAAAAAAAAGAAAAAACAAAACAAAACAAAAGCACAGAAACCTGCAGAAGGACAGGCATTACAATCAAAACGGTTTTATTTACAACATGCCTGTTTTTCTCAGCCAGAAGATTCAATGTGCCATAATCTTTTGGGCTTTGGATAAGTACTCCTTAAAACACCACTTTTGATAGGTTATGTAGTTTCATAGGGTATTTTTATTATTACAAGTTCAGATCAGAGAGGACTTATAAATCATCTCACCATACCCCCTCTATACTAGTGCTTGTTTAGCCAGTTTTTCCTTGAAGAAGCCCATTAAGTTGGATTAAGGATGAGCCACAGGATATCAGAGCACTGGAGCCTCTGGCCGCGCCGCCTTAGATGGAGGGCCAGCTCAAGCCTGTGATCACAGAGAACAATTCACTATCACCCATCATCCTTCCTCTGTGACTAAACCCCTGGTTATTAAGAAGGTGAATAAAATTACCCCACATACCCAATACCCGCAGCAAAACCCAAACACAACATTTTGTGCCACCACAGCAACAGATTTGTGACTGCCCTGAACACCACATTCATACCCCAATTTTATTCTCACCCACGTCTGCCATAAACACACAGCACCCTAAGGCTGGATCACTGCTACCTGGAATGTGACAGGGGGAAATTTATAAATATGCATGCAAGAAAAATAAAATTTTATTGGAAGACTGCGTCCTGCCTGTGATGCCCCAGGAGCCTCAGTGCTATCAGTATTTTATGGTGTCAAACCATAATTTACAGGCTGAATTTTATGCCAGATCTGTCAAAGCCTCCCATGTTCCATTTCAGCCCGTTAACATCACAAGAAGTGAAGAGCCTTTGGCCTTATTGAAAGGACTTGTACTCCCTCCACAATCTGCTCCTCCTGATGAGGCTGTGAGAGAAGATGCCAGGAAAGCACAAACTCTCTCACTTTCAAAATCCAAAGCCCAGCACCGGCCAGCAGGATTTGTGTTTCAAAGGGATGCATTTTCAAGAGAGACATGATTTTCTGATTCAGAAGAGCCTTCTAATAAAGAACTGCATGGCTCATAGCTGTGCTAAATAATGTTTTTTAAATAGCACAAGAAAGTCTTGAAAAATTATGGTTTTAAATAACTTTGGGTAGGGAAAAAATAATCACAACCAATTCACCTATTTGCAAGAAAAAGCCTTCCAGTAAGCACCTCCTTCATAAAAGAGAGAATATGCAGAAAAGTTCTGCCCTACCCACTGAAATTCAAGTTTTACCACAGAAGCAAAGAGCAGACAGCATGAGTTGAGCTCAGTACATCACCAACTGATTATGTCCTTAAAGAGAATAATGCAGTTTTTGTGTCAAGAACATACAGGTTTCTTTGCAAGAAATTACTCAGAAATACAATTAAAAGATAACGTAATTGAAAAAAATTTCTTGTGGAAAGAAGGACATAAACTTCAAATTAACCAGTGCCTGAATTAAGTTTGTTGTTCATCACATTTTATATGTGCTTAAACCACCTCAGTTCAACAAACCAAGCTCAGAACTGTAGGGACATTCAAGCCATCAGTCACAGGGGAGGCAACGTTTGCAGCAAAGAGGAGCTTATGGAAAGAAAGACAAAGCTGCTTGCACGTTTTTAATTCAAGAAGTTCTGTTCAAGATGTTGTTTTGATATTCAAACAACTCTCCCTGGTATTCAAATTATCCATAATTTGTTATATCAGCCCAACCAAGAGAGCAGTGAACTGCAGCTGGCATGGTAGGAGGTGGTAATAGACTGAAGAAAGCCTGCACAGACCCTTAAGAGAAGGTTATCTGTCCTTTCACTGCATAGATGTGTATGCAGGAGTCCAGGCTCTTCAGGCTGCGTGCCTGGAGGTACACCCCATGAAAATGCCTTCAGGCACCAAACCTGTGTGCATGCATAATTCATTTTTTGCATGAGTGAGTAGTTTCAACACCTCTGGTGTTTGCCAAAGAATCCAAGCATTAAAAATTAAAGCAAACCGACTACTCTCATCCCACAGCAAAACAGCACAAACACGTGTCATCACTCATCTCTGCAGCCATGGGCTCTGAATAATCCTCCATTGGTTCTAAAAGCAGACCAAGGAGAAAAATATCACAGGTAGTACAGTCGAAACCAAAGTTAAAAAATTTAAGTGCCTCTACTCTTATATGAAAAACTACCTCTTACAGTAATCAATAGGCATCAACATCCCCTCAAGTTGGCAATTTTCTGCATCTCAAACAGGAATACTGTTGCCCATTAGAAACCACATGCCACTGATACATCAGCATTTCAGGTGAGCTTCACTCTAACACACTTACCTGTCTGTGCTGGAAGTCTGAGGCTTCTAAAACCACCCATAAACTAAAAAAATTGACCAAGGAAGAAAAGGTCTGAAATAGCTCTTTTATTCCTAAACCCAGTGGCAAAAATCAAACCAATTAAAATCATGATCTGAGTCAGTTTTAGTTGATTGTTACTACCTCAGGCAAAATGCCGCTAGAGCATAATTGCAGTTGGTTTCCAATCTAGTTGGCAGTATGATGAGGGAAAGGACTGGAGGAGATGGAGGAAGGCATTAAGAGTAACACAAGCAAAGACAAGAGACCTTGGTCCACACCATAGGCACAGGACTTGCATCAACTTCCCATGCCTATCTGACAGCAAGCCTGGCAAAATAAAACCAGGAGGATGAGAGGAAACTTACAGGGAAGTAAAAAATAAAGGTTCATAGACACGTGGTCAATAAAGAATATTTTTACACAGCAGTTTAAACCAAACATTCTCAGAAAAAATGAGCATGTGACAACAGGACCTTTCACAGATATCACTATGGATGTTTCATAGACAGCAAGTCCTCTCACCTACCCAAGCAGAGCAGGAAGGTTGGGGTCATTAACATCAAATCAAACAGAAATATTCCATCAGATTGCAACTGTCACATCAAGGATGAGTCTACAGGGATGATGTCACACGGGATGAGTCTACCAAGGACAACCTAAGCATCTATATTACAGAATCATCTCATCTAGCTTTGTCCAGGACTATAAGATGTAGTCAATGTGACAACAGCAATATTTGCAAGGGGCTAGAGGAGACAATGCAATAACTACATCAATACCAAGAAATTAATTTTGCCCAAGGCAATGCGCTTATTTTACAAGGTACCTCGAAACAACAGCAGCGTGCCAGTCATATGAACAGCACAGATACATCAGTCACAGGGCACTCGGCCAACCAAGTTGGGCCACCAAGTAATATCAGGAGAAAAAACATACAGCATGATGCTCTTCTGACAGAACATGACTCCTCACAGCAGCAGTCCAAACTAAAAAAAGAAATTAAAAATTCAAGCAACAATAAAAGTACTACCATAGGACAGAAGCTAAAAATAAGATTTGGCAACCCTGCTTTTCATCAGCTCTTCCTCTGGGCCTGAGAGGGAAAAGCTGGCAGCAAGCAATACCTGCCCTCACTCTGGATTCAGGATCACAGAAAACTCATCAATTCCCAATAGTTCACACGCAGCTTAAGCAAAGATATCATTTTTCTGGGGAGGAAAAGAAAGGGCAATGAACTATTACAACTCTAAAAACATAATGGAGTGATGAACTGGAAGGCTGGGTCCTTAACAGATGCTGATTTTCCTGCCACTTCTCACGCACATGTGCTTGCTCGGGCAGCACAAGCAGACGTTCCCTTGCCTGGCAGCAGACGTGCTGCGTGAGACGTGTCAGAGACACCAACTGCCCGTTTGGGGGATAAAGAAAGACCCTCTCTTAGCAGGAAAGCCTGGCAAGGTGCTCACTCCTTTTCTGCTGAATTCTCTAGTGCTTTAGACTGATCTAAAGCAGGTCCTTGTGATTTAGGTGCCTTCCAGAAGCACAGGAAGGATTTACATGTTTGTCATCCCAACCTGCGGGTGGCACCCTTCAGAGGCAGAGAAACTGAAAAGGGACCAGTTTTCAGAGGTAATCAAAGTATAGGAAATAATTAGTGACTCATATTAGCCTACTGAAAATGTGGACAACTGAGAGTCTTTGCATTTTGAGATTTCCTTCACATATCCTTCCTTAACCTCTCTTCCAGAGGAAGGGGAAAGGATCAAGACACAACCTGTTTCCTGTAAGACAGGCTGAGAAAAGGCCTGCGTACAGGCAAAGATGAGCGTTTAACACCACAACACTCAGTGAACAGCCTGTTACTACCGAAGATGGGAGTTTAGCTATCACTACACCACATCAAAAGAAAGCTCATGAAGCTTTAGTCTTCTGCTCTAAGATCTGCCCCACGCCTTTCTCTTATGCCTGCAAGTCCTGAACAATTAGCTTACGTCAAAGCCTTGTTACACACACAGTTTTAATTGATTTACTCAAGTCAGTGAGTAAGGAATAAATTACATCTTGGAAAACATAGCTGAGCAGACGAGGGCAGCCCCCTTCATTGCTATGAGATTTAAAAGTTCAAAACCAAAGGCAGATCTGGTTTCATCCCACAGATCGACTGTAAGCTTCAAACCGCCTGGTGCTCTGAGACACTGTGTTAGCTGGGCCTAATCATCAGCCAACCCACTGATTCTTCATATCAGTGGAGCCAGGGTGTTAAGCCTACAAGTACAGATATGCTCCATAGAAAGATCTCGTTTATCTGGCAATAAACTTACACTAATCACAGGAGTATTGGTTTGAATTTATAAAGCATCAACCATTCTCTCCACATGGTAAAACACAGACACATCCTATAGAACACTGCAGATCTGAATACTGAATAGAAAACACACTAAACTAAAAATTCCATACTTTTTCGTGGCATTAAACAGACGTGATCAAAACCAGATGCCATTATCTTTTAAAGACAATTCACACTATATTTATCAAGGTATGAATGATCAAGACCTTTGAGTCAATAATCCTTATGCTTGTGAATAAAGGTAAAACAAAGGGAGAAAAATGAAGTTAATGCAGGAGACTGAACAATATAGCATAATTTTCAAGGACAAATTTTGAAGAACAAACTACTGTAAAACAACAGAACTGAGAAAGTGGCAGCTGCCTCCAAGGCCATCCAGCACAGTACATGGTAAAATTTCATACCACAATGTTTCAATTGCAGCATCTTCCAGGCAGTCTTTGGGGATAATTCTGGTCCCTTTTATCCACCAAGAGGTTCTTCTGCTGTTGCAAGATCAGATTTCAGGAACCAAATCCATTTCTCTTATATACTTCAGTCTTTATTAAATCTGCTGGAACTATGATGGCAATTCAATCCCCCCACCCAAATTCCATACTGAAGAATCATGCCTCAATGTGAAAGTTACACTTTAGTCCAGCAATCTTCAGGCTTATTTTAAAATGTAACATTGATTCAATGCAAAAAAAAAAACAAAACCCCAAACAAAAAACCCCAACATATTTTTCCAAAGGAAAAAAATGAAAAAGAACAAACATTTAAAATATTCATCACAAGAGCGGTCAGCACCACGAAATGCAAAGCATGTCACTCTCCCGCTGAGGATATTATTCAGCAAGGTTGATACTGAGTAACACAAATCATGTTTCAATCTAACCTGACATGACAGTACTGGTTCAGGTTCTGTTTTTTACAAGGTGTCACCCAAATAAACACAGAGGAGCTATCAAAGTCTCTTACCAGTAGTTATCCAAACACGTCACATGCGCAGCAATAGTTTAAAATGTTTAAAGCAGTAATAAATCCAGTAGAGACCTGACTGAGGAGGCCAAAGCACTTCAAGAAAACACATAAAAGAACTGGGTTTTTCATACTGAGCGTAAGAATTTGATGATGAATTAACAATATTCACAACTTTATGAAAGAAGAGTGATGCATTAGCTCTTCTCAGTGACAGAGGTACTGCCTTAACAAACAGCTCATTCATGCACGTTTGAATGAGGGAGATGAAAGTGTGCTATGTTTTCTTGATTTCTTTTGTCACTCACTTAGGCTTCCTCATACACACTCAATTGCTCCTTCTGAAATACATTTAATGTAAGAATTCGTGATAGTGGGAACATGACATGACAAGAATATACGACATGCACTGATAGAGGGCCCAAACTAGAGCACTAACGGTTTTTTGGTAAATAAAATGTAGAGATGCTTGGCACCTTGCAGGACAGCTTGTCAAGTCTTTCTGCAGTGTTTGAGGCTGTCAAATCTGTGTGCTTTCACCACAGCCTGATATTACTGCTAACAGTTCCAAAGACAGAGCTGTTGGGGATTCTTCGCTTTCAATAGTAATATAGAAGTTAACCCTGTTCATGCCATTAACACAAGTGCCTACATTTTCTTTTAAGCCGCTTTATCAATGAAAGGATGAATGTGCCTTCAAATCCCAAATAATTACAATCTCGTAATTATTCAGCAAAGTCTGGGAAAAGGAAACAATTTGTATTCAATACAAATTTGCAGGTACCTCCAACACACGAGAAAATGCATGTTCACCTGGTCTGCAAAGGTATTTCTCTTAATATGCCGAGTATTTGCAACAGTTTCAGCGGCTCAAATACTAATGATTTTGCCACCTCCTGCCAACAGCAATGATAAACACACATATTTTGTCCTCTTATGAAAAGCCCCAGAGTTGCAGCAAACCCATAAGCTCCTTTCCCTCCTTGCGCCTCAATTTCCATCTCTATGTCATTGCTAACTTCATCTCACCCTTGCACCCCAGCTCCACTGAAACTCTTCCCACTGTTCACATCCAACCTCAGATACCCACATCGCTTCTTCTCTGCTCTTCATAAATCCACACTCTGCAGTGAGAAAATACGTAGCCAGGCTATTATTATACTCCCCGGAAACAGTGATAAATTACACCCATAATATCTCCTCTTCCATTACATTTTTCAGCTTCCTTGTGCTCTCCAGAGTCTTTTCAAAGCTAATTTTCTATCGTTCAAACTTGTGCAGAATTTGCTCTCTCCTGTCGCTTCATCATACTTTCTCCCCCTTCCATTCTCATCCTGGCATCTCTTATTCACTCCACAAATTGAAAAGCAATTGAAAGTTCATCCTTCACTATCAATAGTGCAGTGAAATAAAACCAGACATTCCCAGTCCAAAAGGCACATACACAAACCCTCCTTGCCTCGCTACAGAGCTTCCTGCCATCCTCCACACCACTGACTTGAAATTGTTCCTTTTTTTCTTACTGTCATATTTTTTTCCAAAATCTACTCCAAACATTCTTCAGAAGCACCTAATTTTTCTGATCATACTCAAAAGTCTTGCAAAAACATCCCAGTTTTGACAGGAGGCCTTTTCACACCAAGGGTGGAACAAGGGCACAGATGGAAAACCTGACAGGTCTTTTTTCTTAAAATAGTTCCAGTGTGCATATTTTTTCACAAGTAACCCCAAAGAAGTTTTGCTAATGTCCCAGTGGGGCAATAAATTCAAATGTTTAAACACTGAATGTTGTCATGAAAATAATTGTCAATTTTCATGGCTTTGCACAATCCTACTCTCCTCTACATTAATTTGTTGTTGCCCCTTAAATAAGACATGCTAAACAAGAATGTCTACTGTTCTTAAATGAATTCCCAGGGAAAAGTACAGATTTACCTTCCTCCTGTCTTCCATGCTGTTCTCTCCCAGTACATGAGTTACTGCATTACTATCTACAAAGCTTTCACATTGCCTACTAACTGGATACTCTATATGAAAAGACTGTTTATACCAGTTTTCTACTCCCAACATCCCAGAAATCATGTAATAGAAATTCCTCCCAAAGACATGATTATACAAACACAACTTAAAGCCTGGGATTTGCACTGATATTTCAAAAGGAAAAAACTCCAAACAACATAAAACCCAACCTCAAAACAAACACTCAAAGCCTTCTTCCAGCAAGAGAAACCAAATATGCTGCTTCCCAGTGGCCAAGTAACACAGGTCTATATGCTCAATAGGCCAGATACCAAACAAACTCCAATATTGAAATAGACTTATTCCTTTATCAGCCTCCCTGGCCAGAAAGTATTCTGACAATGGAGTAGATCTGAAACAGGTTATGCTTCATCCCAGAAATCTTTTCTCAGCCTCTGGGACTGCGTGCAGTCAGACTGACTTCCTGCTGCTGTAGCCTTCCCATTACGTGATCAAGAAGAGACTTGCTATTTGATCCCTTTTGACTTATTTCACTTTTACCACCTTTTATTGGCTTCTACCAAAACAAATAAGAAAATAATATCCTCTCCTCGGAAAGCAAACACCGGGCAGAGGGGGAAGAAGAGAAGAGCAGCAAATGAAAGTCATTCCAGTTCTCCTCACCCAATCACTTGAGAACAGTTAGCTATTTTTGGCAGGCTCCGAACGTTCAGTCACTGGTATGCAAGACGAGAAGCAAACGTAAAGCAGAGCACATGACAAACCTGCACTGATTGTACATCAGCATGGTTGCAGAGACCTTTCTCCGCTTTACAGTCAGAAGAAATACTACTTCAACATCTGCAGCGTGGGTAGGAGGGAGCACCTGCACTACATGATGGTTTCAAACAATTACAAAACATGATTCCCCCAAGGAAATGCATACGTTTGATTCCCATCAATACTACAACTCCCAAAAATATCATCACATCTTTCACTAGGAAAGGCTTTCACGGTTCAGGTATTCCTTTGCCCTACATGAAGCGCCAATGGCTTGCAGAGGCAATTGGGTCCATCATAGATTCTTGCTCTCTTACAGAACTCAGAGGAACAAAGTGTAAGTGACAGCAGTTTGGAGCACTGTGTATAATTACAATTAAAAAATTTATCACTTTCAAGGCAGCATTGTAGCACAACTTGGGCAAACTGAGATATAAGAACAACATAAGAAATTCTTAAGTCTACTGAACATAAAAGATAGCTGCACAAAACTTCACAGCAGATGTAAAATCCAAAGGAAAAAATATTTCTATGCAAGCAATTTAACAACACATTGACAATGCACGGAAGTAAATCCAGCCTAAGTTACTCAAGTTACTAAGTTACATTAAGTTGCACTACTTATTGTGGCCAGTACTAGTGAATGATTTAAAGATGCAAGAGAAAAAAAAAAAAAAGATACCTACCATCTTCTTGATAACTCCAGAAAAAATGGCTGAAAACACAAAATCAGAATAAATCTCTCCCCCCACCTGTGTGTCTGCTGGGCAGGTAAAAGCTGTGAGGCCAGGTGCAAGCACTTAGAGCTCATTCTACATCGTTCTCTTGTATTGGCTCTCATTCCCGGCCCAGTCCTGTTAGCTTTCAGTTAAAAGCCATCTGGACATAGTCCTGAGTAACATGCTCAGGTGACTTCGCTTGAGCAGGAGGGTTGGGCCAGATGAGCTCCCTTCCAACCTGGACCATTCTGTAATTCCAAGCACAAAATGCACAGAGAAGTCACACAAAACCGGAAGAGTGCTAATTATCAGGCTATATGGGGTATGAGGAAGTTGTTCAGAACCCCTAAACTTCTATAACTACACTAAGTGAATAAAATTATCACCTCCTCCTCTGTCCAAGTGCAGTGCCTGGTGAAACCACTGACATATGGGAATGGTTACCTGCTTCCAGGAGAAAGAAGGAATTTTCTAATTCCTTTCCCTTGGCCCATTTTAGGGAGCAGGGCAATTACCCCGTTACCTTTGTCAGCAGATGCTGAGGCCGAGCCACAAACTCTGGCTGTCCCCAAGTCACAGTGCACACTGAGCTGTGTCAGTGCCCAGGGGTCACCACCAAGAGCCTTTGTGAGGTGTGAACAGACCTTCCTGGAGACGGTTCCAGAGGGTTCCAAACAGTTCCAGAAAGTTCCACAAAGGCTTCACTGAACTTGGCAACGACATTGGTGGCTTTCACAGAGTTGGGAAAGCATATTGGAGATGGGGAAAAATAGTGGGGCCTGTGGTCTCCCCAAGGGGGAAGCAGGTGGAGGACACCAGAACAGAGCAGGTGAATGAGGGAACCACAGCTCACGGAGAGCTTGTGCTGGAGCAGATTTATTACAAAGGACTACAGCTCATGGGAAGAGCCCACATTGGGCAGGGGAAGAGCATGAGGGGGAAGGAGAGGCAGAGGAGAGCTCGAGTAAACCAACCCACAACCCCCATCCCTGCCACACTGCTGGGGCAGAGGTGCAGGAGTTCGGAATAGACAGTTTGGAATAGAAAGTGAAGATGACTCTGGGGAAAAGCACAAGGAGCAGGAAAGGCATTCAGTTTTTGTCTTTATTTCTCACTACCTAACTATAGTATTTTTATCAGCAGTTTTTCCCAAGTCAAGGTTGTTTTGACCATGACAGCAATTAGTAAGTGATCTTTATCATCTTGACCTGTGAGCTTTTCCATTTTAGCCCCTTGTCCTATTGAGGAGGAGGGGTGCTGGGTGGCCAAGGTCAATCCACTAGCTGTGATGCTAGTCTCAGCTGTTAAAGCTTACACCAATAGGGAGAGAGAAATCCACCACAGCAGTATAACACTGCCACTGGAAGCCCTGTGCTTGTATCCATGAATGATGATCAGAAATGAATTTCTCACTTTACAAAAGCCAGCAAATGCCCATGGACCACTCAGGTCAGATGAGGATTACATGATGCATATCTCTGACCTGATTCTACTAACATGTAAGAAGTTCATCTAAATTGGGTGGTAACTAAAAGCACAGGTATCAGAAATATCAAACACTGGTTAAACAATTTATTCTTAAAGCAACAAACCTCAGATGAACAGCATTTAGAGATTACCTGGGCCACAGAACAGAGTGAGCTCTATAAATACATCTTCATTTCACCTACAATCACAACCACAGTGTCAAAGGTAATGAATCACCACTAGATTAGATTGACTAAATCTTGAACAGTGTACATGTAACACAACCCAGACCAATGGCAATTCGATTGCTATTTCAGGAATATCTCTTCTTCCTACTTCATTTCTGTCCCTCTGCTCCCTCCCACCTCAGAGTGATGCTCTAATTATTCAAACAACGTAAGCAGCATTCAATCCATGCCAGCCCTTTCTTCCTTTAGCACTGACCTTGCCTTAACCATCACTCTCACAAAACTAATTAAGTGGAGAACAGTCCCTCTTTGCACTCTCTTCATGAAAAGAACTGAATTGTTACCTGCCTGAGGGTCCAATTCAAATTATTTTTCCTTCTTTTCTCTCAGCAAAACAATACAAATATTAAGCAACAAACCAGGCCACGCAATTCAAGGAAATCCTTTACCCAAGATACGACACACAAAAAAAATAAAAGGATTATTGTAAATAAAATACTCCTTTAGCTGTTCCATTTTAGTTTTTAACGTGTCTTTTCACATAAGCTTGGCCAAGACAGGTTTTGGAAAAAACCAAGAATTTTTTTATGCCAGAAGACAAAGCTGATGAAAAGAAAAACCCTGGGGTACCGAAGCCCTACAGCCAGGCCAGGTCAAGTAAGAGGGATCCAAGCGGCTAAGAAAGTTTCAGTCCCACAAAATACATCTGAAACCGCTGAATCTGTTAAAGTATCCACTAATCAACAGGGCAGTTCCTCTCCAATACAGAAACACAAAATACTGGTACGAAAATGCTCAGCTGACTACGATGAGAAGTTTATCTTCATAGATTCACAAATGCTTTGTTTGTACACAGGCCTAACTACACATCTAGATTCAGAGAGGATTTTATAAAAAGCACAGATTCACTGCCTGCAGGGAACAAACTGAGGAACAGGATTTGCCATGTCTTTGCTCCTGAGGAAGTGGTTCATATAACCCTGGAGCCATCTCTTTTCCTCAACACACCATAGCAATAACGCAATGAGGAACAGAAGAAAATTAACGTTCATTTGACTCAAGCCTACAGTGCAGCACAAAATTCTCAAGGCATAGAGTTAAGACCAGTGCCTTGCAGGAAACCACAGTAAACAGCACAAATGCATTTAATGACAAGTCTCCAGCCTATTGTGGGTTGCCACAGACCAGAGATGCCAAAAAACTGAGCCACATAACACTTTATGCATCTGCTGCATTCACCCCTTTGGAGCCCCTTGCAATGCTCCACTGGGTTACTTGTCCTTCAGGCTTCATCCACCTGGGAGTTTTTCCTTTGATCACCAGATCTGGCACCTGCCAAGAAGCAACTGATACTAAGTTTTCCTCTAGAAGCAAAAAAAGACAAATGTCTTTTGCTACCCTCTGTGCAACAGGAGTTCCCTGGCATGAACAGCAGCCATAGAGGAACCAACACTATCACAAACCCACGTTTGGAGCTCGTCCCTGAAAATCCTACCTTACTGTAGATTTCATCAGCTAACACCAAAAATCATTACAGAGCACTGGCACAAATACGCTGGCATGCTGATCTCAAGGCCACTTCCATTTTTTAATTGCTGGTGGTTTACTGACATATATGAGAGGCTATTGTCTTGAGATTTAGAGGTAAAGATGTTTCTTTTATAAAGAGTTACTGTAGTTTGTGGTACCAAACCCAGTCACAGATAATGAGTCATAACAGGAGGTAGTTACTGTAAATATTCCAAGCATGGGCACATTAACAACCACCCACTAATCAGAGGCAATGCCACAGGCAGACACAGAACTCCCACTGGTGTCAATGGGAATTTTGAATGGTCCAGGACCTCAGCCAAGCGCTGAGTATCTATTGTAACCTGCAGCATTAATATCCAGGATGGGGTGGGTCACGCCTCAGATTTTGGCTGACGCTTTCCAGTGGGCGATGAAGGCATCCATTCAAAGTGAAATTGCAATCCCAAATTTCAGAGAGGAGGCACAGAGATTTCTAGTGTGGAGTGAACAAAACAAAAGCATTGAGTTTAATTACTCATTCTTTGGTGTTAAAAATGTTTATAATACAAACACAATTCTGATGTACATGTCAATAGCACCAGTTCACCACAACAAGACCCAATCTGCTACTGCCAAATACCCGCCTGAACAGATACTCAAGTTCACACCCTAAACTGCACCTCCTGCTGAAGTTTGGAGGGTTGTGTTTTTTCCTGAAACACAAAAGAATCGGCATTCAAATTTCTGACAAAAAAAGAGAAAGAAATGCCCTGTCTCCTACCTGAGCTGCCCAAGCAGCAGAGGAGGCTGTTAGCACCATGCTCCCTTCCCCCTTCTCACACAGGTCTGCACTTGCTGCTAATTTTGATTCAGTGGACTCAGACCAAGACATGGTCAGCTTACACGCTGCTCTTCTTCAGTCCCTGAAGTAAGTTACTTTCTCATGATTCAGTACTATAGAAATATAACTGTTGAGATCAGCTTCTTTATTTTTGTCATCTTTTCTCCAGACCTTTCAATCATAAGCTGTGTTACACTATATTCCCATAATGCCAGGAAAAGCAGTAATAGATACCTCAAAATTCTGACTTCTATTTTTCCTGCCAAGTGATTTCTCTAAGTGCTTTGTTTTCTGCTGTCACTGAATTAGAACAGTACCTGTACTTCCAAAGTCTTCACTGTTACTGTCACTATTTCAATACGCTTGTCTCAGAAGCTTTCAGCTTCAAAAATACTCCTATTTTGCTTTCTGGAGAAAAAAAATATACTCTGAATTTTCTCATTGCTTATGACAGAGGTTATCAGTCTTTTGGACAAAGACATCAAAGTTACTTGTGATGGGAAAAGATCTCTCCTGTATCTGCCTTGATGGGGAAGCCAATATGATCCCACTGGTAAAAAGAAAAACAATCTGTGGAATGGATTCATCTACATTTTAGTTCCAGACTCTGCTCTGTCTCTTGGCTTTTCTTGAAGGAGCCACACAAATTGCACAGCAGCCTCTGGAAAGAGTCTGGCCATAATACCAGACAGCACAAACTCTTTAAGGCCCAGATCCAAAGTAGAGAGATTTCAGTATGTCTCTGCTCTCTTTCTAATGACCTGCATTATCCTACTGCCCCCAGCCTCTACCCCAAATTGAAGGCCAGCAAATATTTCATTCAAACAAGGGGGTGATCCATATAATGTTCTCAAAGGGCAAAGCAAAAACTTTCAGAGGGAGAACTGGGGAAAGTCACCTGTCCCACCACACACGCAGCTCTCCGCACATCAGCTACGAGACAGGAAAAAACCCAGCTGGTGGGAACTGTTCTGCTGCCTGGGGGAGCTTCCTGAGCACAAAAACACCATGGAAGAAGAGCTGTTACCAACCACCAGACAATCCCTGCAGGATGCTGAGCTATTGTTACCTAGATCTTCCTGCTTAGCCCTGGAACAAATGCAAGGTGAAGAGAGACAGAAACCTACCCCTTGCTTGAAATCAACACAGAGCAAGGCAAGCAGCAAGGCTGCTCCTTGGACCAAGCTGTTTGCTGCTACAGACATCACTCTGGAGCAGCAGCAGTGCTGCCAGTCTACCTGGGCCAAACAGCTTGGAGACTACCTGGGCTTATGGTATCCCGCATTCCCCTAACACTCACACAGTTTAAAAGAAAATAGGGGGGGAGGGGGGAATCAATGCCATAATCTCATAGGCATACATTCACAGTTAATGCAGCATCTTGCAGAAAGTAAAGGTGCATATCCCTGACTTCATTATGTTAATCCAGGAGCTTTATTTAGACTAGGATAGTTAATTCTCAAACATCGACAGTCACACAGAATCAGTTTCAAAAGCAGCGAAATTTTGAGCAAAACAGTCTTCACTGGGTTTTCTAGGCAGGACTTACATAAGTTGGGCCAACAGAACCTGAAGCAAGCAGTTACTTTCCTCTTTAGCTTCAGGAAAGATGTGAAAAAACCAATTATTTAACTAAAACTAGATTTGGGTATTTCTATGACACCTTGACAAGTCCACTAACCTTAAAAGCTGGCTGCAGAAAGTGCCCTTCAACAACTTAGACAGAAGAGCTCCTTACATTTGGGCTGAATATAGCCCCCCTCAAGTTCTGTAGAGAACTACAGCAAAGTCTCATCTCACAAACGACCCTGTAATGTAAAGAAATCTCCAGGAGTAAGAAAAGCTGACACTGCTCTCACTGACAAAGTACTTCACATTCATTATGCAAACATAATCCTGGGACACCTGCATTTACAGCAGGTATTAAAATTACATTACATATCTTACAGAATGTGGAGCACGGGAACATATGACCAAAATAAGCTACTCTTACATGAAACATGATCATATTGTTCCTTGAGAGAGGGGTTAACTAGCTCAAAAACAGAGGTTTCTCTCAGAACTGATGTATATCCAGTGCCACAGTACAGCTGCAGAAAAATGCAAGACGTGGTATCCCATGCTTTCCAGATAAATTAGTGTCTCATTGTATAAAAACCTCAAACAAATAATGAACGAAACAAAAAACACCCCCCCTCACAGACTGTTTTTAGTATGGCTACATCCACATTAAACGTTCCCATTAAGAGCAATAACATTCAAAAACATCAAAAGGAAATTCAGGTGGTTCAGAGGAAAAACATTTCCTACTTCTGTCCATGATACAAGAGGCTAAAGAAGGCCATGCAGCCTATACATTAACTGGTAAATGCTACCTCCTTAATGTTGTATCTAGAACCTTTTAAAAGCATATTTCACAGACGTTAAAAACTACTCACTTTCCTACAGTAGCATCAAACTACCTCACACATGCACCTGCTCCTCCTGCTGTATCTAAAACTGCCACTTTACTTGGTCATAATGGAGAAAGTTTTTACATGAGCTCAAAGTACGGACCAGCATCCGCTGGAAGCAGAATATCAGCATCAACTGCTTTTCTTGGGAGTCTCAGGATATACACTTTCCGGGACACTGTCACCACAAAAATCAAAGCCTCACATGTCTGTGTCACTACTGACTCATTAACAGCAGATACAAGTGCCTTTGTCCCGATGTTTTGAAATATACATATATGACAAAACCTGTACACAGGCTATTTCAAACACGAATTTACTATCTCATTAAACTTGTAATCATCGCACAAAAGGGAGTATGTAAGTTCTACTTTAAAAAATAGGCTTTCAAGCAAGTATAAGATAAGTACAGCAAATCCTTTTTTTTAGGACTACAACACAGTCCTAGATCACGCAAAATAATTTCTCAGAAAGGCGGGAACCTTTTGTTCTGCATTACTTAATAAATTATTTAAAGTGCAATTTAGTGAATGAGGCCACCCTAAAAGGAAAAAACCCCAAACAACTCAACTTCAAAGAAGATAATGTAAAGACAAAAAAATATTTACCTAGAAAAATGTAAGGTTTTGCAATGCATCTGAGTGGTTAACTTGATTGTGGTGTTGTGAAAAACAACAAAAAAAGACACAAACGCTAAGGGCTTGGTCAAAAGACATAAAACTAGAAAGACAGAGTTGGGGAAGAAAAAAATCCCACACACATTAAAAGAAACAAAATAGGTCTCAAAATTGTTAAACAAAACCTCTTAAAATCAAGAGACCAGAAAGTTTTTATAAAGAATAGAAAGGACGAATTGTTTCCTACCAAAAAAGTAAATGCCAGGGAAGCGCCCATTACGTTTTATAAAGCTAATAAATAAGGAGTTTTCCCCTCTTTCGGGGAGCCCCGGCCCGTATCCTTCACCGGGTACCCCCCAGCCCCAGCCCACCATCCAGATGAGCACTTGAGACGACACACGGGTTTATGTAGGAGCCCCGCTCTGGAGGGACACGGAGCGCTCCGCACCAGCCCCTTCCCGCACGTCCCCAACAGCCCCGGGCCGGGGGCTCCGCCACCTGAGCGTCCCTCTGAGCGGGCACCGCAGCCCCGGGGCCGTGCAGCCCGCCCCCGCATGCCCCCAGTGCCCCGCCGGGCCCGGAGGCGAACNCCGGAGACAAAAGCGATTTTCCCTGTGTCTGCCTGGCCCCGGTCCCCTCCTTCCCCCGCCTCTGCCTCCCCTCCCCAGGGCCAGGGAAGCGCAGCCGGTCCTGGAAGTCCCACCAACCGGGGGGAGGGGGTAGTGTGAGTTGGGGAGGGTTGTTTGCTTGGCTACGTTGGGGTTTGGTTTTTCTCTTTTCGCATCCTCCCCTAATAATGATGGGATGGAACAGCAGAGCTGCAGCCGCGGATAGGAGGAAGAAGACGCGAATCGCCGTCACTGCAGAAGAGGCGCCAGGTTTACGCTCGCGGCAGCAAGGAGCGCTGGAACTGCCCCCTCCAGCCCACCCCCCCGGCTCCGCGCATCCTCTTCCCCATCACCCAGGCCGGGTCCCCACCAAATGATGCCAGGGAGAGGGCAACATGCATCCCGCTGCCCTCCAGCTACGGTGCCCCATCGCCGGGGCTGAGAGTTCGCAGACCCGAACTGCTCCCACCGCCCATTTCACAAGGGGAGGCTCCGGGCGTGGGGCTGTGGCCCCCGGCACCGCCTGTTTTCGAGCCCGGCAGCCTGTTGCTGCCGTCGCGGGAGTGAACAGAACCGGCCAGGTGACACTGTAGGGGGGCACGGAGAAACAAGGGGAGCTCCGTGTTCCCTTTAACCAGGGACACTCAGAGCCAGCGCCGTCTCCCTCCCAGTCCTAGTGCTGTACCCCGGGCCGTGGGACGGCGCTCACCGCCCTCCCTTCCTCCTCTCCATCCCTCTCCTCGGGGAGGAGGAAGGGAGCCCCAAGAGNTGTGAAAAACAAACAAAAAAAATGACACAAGCGCTAAGGGCTTAGTCAAAAGACATAAAACTAGAAAGACAGAGTTGGGGAAGAAAAAAATCCCACACACATTAAAAGAAACAAAATAGGTCTCAAAATTGTTAAACAAAACCTCTTAAAATCAAGAGACCAGAAAGTTTTTATAAAGAATAGAAAGGACGAATTGTTTCCTACCAAAAAAGTAAATGCCAGGGAAGCGCCCATTACGTTTTATAAAGCTAATAAATAAGGAGTTTTCCCCTCTTTCGGGGAGCCCCGGCCCGTATCCTTCACCGGGTACCCCCCAGCCCCAGCCCTCCATCCAGATGAGCACTTGAGACGACACACGGGTTTATGTAGGAGCCCCGCTCTGGAGGGACACGGAGCGCTCCGCACCAGCCCCTTCCCGCACGTCCCCAACAGCCCCGGGCCGGGGGCTCCGCCACCTGAGCGTCCCTCTGAGCGGGCACCGCAGCCCCGGGGCCGTGCAGCCCGCCCCCGCATGCCCCCAGTGCCCCGCCGGGCCCGGAGGCGAACAGGGTCGGGGAAGTTGCCCCGAGGCCAGCCCCAGCCGGGGGGGTCACCCCCGCCCCGCGTCTCCATGGCGATGTGTCCCCGCTCGGCCACCCCGCTCGCCTCGGCCGGAGCCGCTGCAGCGCCGAGCACCCCCGGCCACAGCGGGGGAGCCGCCCCCCCCAACACACACACACACGGCGGGGAAAGGGGGGGCACTTACTTTCCGCTGTGCCGCATTGAGCCGGGGCCCCACAGCCCGTCGTGCCGGGGTGCCGGAGCAGCGCCCCGCACCGATCCCCTCCCCGTGCCCCGGGTCCCCCGAGCTGCGGGCTGTCACCGGAGCCGCGCCTCCCTCCCAGCCTGGTAAGGTCGGGCTGTGCGCGGTCGGGTTTATCGGGGCGGCTGCGCCTGCCTTACCCTTGGAAGCATCTTTCTCTTCTTTGGGCTTGATCACCTTCCCGCTCATAGACCCCAGCTTGGGTGGGAAAATCCCCAGGAGCGTCGCGGATGTCGGCTGGACCCAAAGAAACCTCGGGCGGGGGGCAGCGTGCGTGCGTGTGGGGGATCCTCTACGCCGAAAAGGCAGAAATAACACCAACAGAAGGGGAGGGGGGGAAAAAAAAAAGAAATCAGGAGCCGGCGAGCTGCCCGCTCCCCGGCACGGTGCCTCGGAGCCCGGCGGCGGTGCCTGCGGGAGGGGAGCGGGGGGCTCCGGCAGCCTGATGTATTTATAGAAACATTTCTTGTTGNGGTGCCCCATCGCCGGGCTGAGAGTTCGCAGACCCGAACTGCTCCCACCGCCCATTTCACAAGGGGAGGCTCCGGGCGTGGGGCTGTGGCCCCCGGCACCGCCTGTTTTCGAGCCCGGCAGCCTGTTGCTGCCGTCGCGGGAGTGAACAGAACCGGCCAGGTGACACTGTAGGGGGGCACGGAGAAACAAGGGGAGCTCCGTGTTCCCTTTAACCAGGGACACTCAGAGCCAGCGCCGTCTCCCTCCCAGTCCTAGTGCTGTACCCCGGGCCGTGGGACGGCGCTCACCGCCCTCCCTTCCTCCTCTCCATCCCTCTCCTCGGGGAGGAGGAAGGGAGCCCCAAGAGGAGCCGAAGCTCCCTTCATCTATGCTGCAAAACGGCATGTCCCCGCACCCCGTCCTCCTCGGCGGGGACAAAACTTCTAACGACCGGGGCTGGGGGAGGGAGCGGGAGCGGCCAGGGAGGGAGAAATCTGATGCAGCCGACGCCCCTTGGAGCCTGGCCCTACTCGGTAGAGCCCGAAATAAAATGCTGGGAAGGGCGAGCCGTGAAGTATCTGGGGGAGCCCCTCGGTGCGGCAGCCGGACTCCTCCGGTGTCTTCTCCCGGCCCCCTTCCCAAAATGGCCTGTTTAGAACAGGGGACACAATACACTTCCCCAAGACCAACAAGGGACAAGGTAGAGCTGGGCACTCCGGCGGGAAGGCAACATGCTCTAGGCACAGCCCTCCCCGTGGCCTCTGGGCACTGCTCCGCATATCCTGCCCCCGCAGCGGGACAGGCAACACGCCCGCCAGCGCAGCCCCCGCACCGGGGGTCTCCGGCAGGGGCAGCAGCCGCTGGGGCCGCTATTTTTAGCGGAGCCAAATTCCTACCTCTTCACCCTCCGTTGCCTCCAGTCCACTGCCCGGAGACAGCTGAAGGCAGATCGGCTTACGGCGGCCAGCGGGACCGGGATCCTCCTGCTCCCGCCCCAAGAGAGGGCACTGGGCTGCCCGGAGGCTGGACATCCCCTGATTAAGTGGGTGATGAGCCACACCGGGGAATAGTCTCGTTCCCACTGCACACAGGTGTCTGGAGATCAGGTGCGATTAGGAAAATGAGGGCTGTTTTAGCTAAGAATGAAGAGCCAGGATCACAGCTGCCACCTGGAAAACCTTAATGCTTGGAATTATTAAATTACTTTTCTCTGACAAATACACAAAGCACAAAAGTGAACCTCAAGTCTTCAAGCAGAGCTCCTCCAGACCTCCGTGCATCTCTCTGTATTGTGATCAACATCTGTTCTGTTTCTGGAAACAGAAAATTGTCCTGGCAGGGTCAGCTTTGCTTTGCAGAGATTCAGAATGCCCAGGGGAGTGATGGAATCACCATCCCTGGAAGTATTTAAAAACCACATAGATGTGGCACTTAGGGAAATGGTTTAGCAATGAACATGGCCATGCTGGGTAAGCAGACTTGGTGACCTCAAAGGTCTTTTTCCAACATGAATGATTCTAGGATTCAGTAAGCCCTCAGATGGTAGTTGATTTAGGGTGCTCTCAATGTAAGTCTGCCTTTCCTCTATTTTTTTTTTTAATACTTCATAGACCTGCCAGGAGAATCAAAAACTTGGTCTTTTTCTTGTCTGTTTCTCTCCAGTCAAACCTCGACTATTGAATCTAGAGAGCTGGAAGCAGAGTGGAGAAGGAGGGATTCCACGGTTCAGCTGAGCCAGTGCTGTCAGGAGGCAGTGAACCCCAGCAAGGAGATTTCAGCTGTCCAATACAGCTTAGACCCTGATTTTCAGAGGCACTTGCAGTGTCTTTGCTGAGAATCACTGGCATTTCACAACCCTGGTCTGAGGTCTTTCCAGCCCCGGATGCCATTGATAAATGCTGTGCTTTGTGCTGACTGTGAACTTGCATGATGTGAGGCTTTCTCATCTTTGCCAGGAGACCTGTTCAATTTTACAGGAATAGTTATTACATTGACCAAATGAAGCTCATACACTCATAATGTTAGAAGGAGGCAGCAGCTCAGCAAGTTGCAGAAGAATTGGACCTACTGGTGGGCAGAGAGAGCTTACCCTGCTGTTTTAAAATGAGCTGTTTTTTCCCCTTACTACTTTTCAGGGCTTAGAAGTGTCAGTTAAAACAGTAATAAAATATGGTGTTCTGCATGTGAAATATAAGGGGATTTGCATGAAGGCTTATTGCAATCCAGGAGCAGTTTGCACAGCCTTTAATTTTAAAGCCACCTTGATGGCTCTAGTATTTTAGTTGAGATGGTATCCATGGTCATGGCACTGACTTGTGTCTTCAGTTTCCCTCATCAGCTCCTTGCTTTGAAGTGAGCATCTCTGGATTTTAGGTAAATCACCTTAGGTGTAGGTTTGCGACAAAATTTCTTTAACTCACAAATATTTAAACATGAATCAGAACCTTAGCTTCTTGGTACATCACTTCTCAACTATATCAGAGAACATTGTCACCTCATTGCTTTACAGCTGTAATACTGGAAGTTGAGAGAGAAGTGACAGAAGTGATACGCCACAAGCTACGTGCCACAGCCAGGCTTACACCAAAATGTACCTATACATGGCCCTGACATGGATTTTGTACCTCCTACTGATGGCATTCTCTGAGTTTTTGAATTAGAAGCAATGCCTGCATCTCCAGATAAATCAGATATCCAGAGGAAGAAGATTTAGCGATATTTAATACAAAGAAATCTGATGTGTCCTATGCAAATGCTGTTTAGGTGTTCCCTAGCCATCTGTAAGGCTTGGGAGGGTTTAAATTCAATGCTGTCTTTTTGGGAAGGAGCACAATTTAAAGTCAAATATAGTAAATTGCTCAAATTACACATCTTTTGTGTGCCTCCCAAGATTGTGATGGTGTCATCTAAACTGAGTGGCAACAAGCCAGGCAGCACAAATGGTTGGAGCATCATCTGTACCCTTTTATGGTTCCTGAACTCTCCTTCTCAGAGGGACAAACAGGATTGCCCCAGGCACAGCAAGGTCTCACAAGCTCCAAGTGTGAAGTGAAACATGAGGCTTTTGCAGCCGAGAGACACACATAGCAGATCACATTTGGGCTCTCCAAATACCCCCAGCTCAGTGTGGCTCTCTAGAAATGGGAACAGCAGAGCTGACATGCTGCACGGAGCTGTCTCTGCTGAGGGTATTTATTCTCCAAGAAACATCTCCCAGAAGGTTCTGACTTGGCATGGGCTTGACTAAGTTGAGTATCACAATATGAAACTGTAAACTGTAAGTGCTTTTATACAAGACAACTATTGCTGCTTAATGAGCAATAGCTGTACGGTCTGTCTATAAAACACACACTGAAGTCATGAACATGCTTCTCCTACTCTTGTAAATATCTGTAGAGATATACATTCCCTGAGGAATTCTGTAACATGCACAGATACAGTAGTGACGTTGCTCCTCTGTGTACTTTTTTCTTGGTTCTTTGGCTGATTCCTATTCCTACCCAGTCTTAAGCACTACACAAAATATCTTTTTCGGGCAAACAGTTCGCTGTGCACAATTTTCCTCCTTTTGGTTGCCAAAACCCAACTGCTATACACGAATAGCATTCCAGCTAATGGATAGTATGGAGATTGCAGTTTAATATCTCTAAGTAATTCATTCTAGTAACAGAGACACCCTAAGAAGACAATAGTGGGAAGGGATAATGATCACACATCATGTGGTGTGTTGACCCTGTCTGGATGCCAGGTGCCCCCCCTGGCATCACTTCCTTCCTCAGCAGAACAGGGAAGAGAAATTCAACAAAAGGCTTGTGGGTTGGGATAAGAACAGGAAGAGATCACTCACCAATTACTGCCGTGGGCAAAACTGACTCAACTTGGGAAAAACAGTTAATTTAATGTCCTACTGATTAAATCAGAGTAGGGTAACAAGAAGTAAAAAAATGAATCTTAAAAAGCTACAAAAGTTTCTTGTGAAGGTGGTCTCACACCCCTCAAGAACATAATAACAAGAAGCACAGTCGCTATTACTCACTACTTTTTTACTGGGGAAAGTAAAAGGCGAGTGCTCTCCTTCACATAGCTCATCATCCTGAACATTACAGCTTTCCCCTTACAATTCCTTCTGCTACTTGGTCAAGTCTTAAAACTTGAAAGGTTTTGAAGTCAAGCAGAAACAGGAGCTTTGATGTTTGACTCTGCCAAGCTGCAGACTGGCAGTGGCGGCTGATCTCACTCCAGCCTTTGTGGAGCTGAGGGAAAACAGTATTTAAAGAGGTTGGGGTAGCAGAACATGTATGATACCAAATCTGGTCCTGGAATCCAGAGGCAGATTCAGATGGTTATGAAGTTCCAGTGCATTTGGCAACCTGACATTAGAAACCTTGAGCCATGTCGGCAGTGGGCAGGCAAGGGACTGCAGTGAACATTTTGTGACTGATCTGAGCCTTCCCTGGAGTTACACTCAAGTC
Source organism: Pitta sordida (assembly GCA_013390025.1). NCBI lineage: Eukaryota > Metazoa > Chordata > Aves > Passeriformes > Pittidae > Pitta > Pitta sordida. Next base: position 93,670 of record WEKX01008949.1, on the reverse strand, counting down.
TGAGACATAGAAAACTAGTAGAACAGCAGGAAAAAGAACATAGAGTAGTATTTGAAAGGAAACTTGTTAAGCAGAACTTTAACATTATTGCAAGATTATGTGTGCAATGATGTCATAACATTTTCATGTCAGACTTTTCCCTTAAGTGTTGTAAAAATTAATCAGCGTTTGATTTTTACAAGCCTGAGACATATAGAGGAGAATGTAATTGTTAGTTTTTGCAGCCTATTTTTGGACTCAAAGAAATCTAAAATCCAGTTATGCTTAAAGTTCAGAGTTTTCAGGAAAAACAGAAGGCCATTAAATTAGTTCAAGAAACTTATCTTAAAAGAAAGTTCTAAGCATTGTAAGAAGCCTATAGTGTGTAAGACAAGATATATTCTGCTAATTTGAACATGGTCTTTCATACCAAGCCGCACTAGAATTGCGTAATCTCTCCTGACATAAATCTATTACCTCTCTACCACATTTTGTTCCTTCCCTCCACCGAATTTCCTTCCACTTTAAAGGTCTATGAAGTTTACCCCATTGCTTCAGTTCTCTTGGAGCAATAAGCAGCATCTGATAAATTTTTCTATCATTTTCTTCACTCAGACATGATCTAGGTTCAGCACTTGTCCAGGGTCAGAAGGTGAAGCTCACCTACATTACACTGAACTCTTTTGCACCGTTTCTCCTGTTTCCTCTGGTCATGACACTATGGCCATGCCATGCAGCTCCTGCACATTTCCAAGTGAGTTGAACTTGTAGCTACCTCATAAACCTCTCACATGTCTTAATCAGATGTCTGCTGGTATTTCTCATGTGTCAACTGAGTTTTGATCTGAATGACACACACAGTGCCATGGGTGAGCACAAGCAAAGAAATGAGAAATACTCTTCCCTTTTGTTTTTATAGAACTGTGTGAGTCCCCCTGACCCACAAAATTCCCACAGCACAAGGGGCTGGCTGTGGCAGTGGTCTAGTAGCTAGCTTGGTCCTTGAGGAGAAGCAAAGCTTTCACTCTGAAAGTCAAGTGCCATATAACCTGGAGGGGTTTTGTTTGATTTTTTTTACAAAGTAGACTTCAGCTAAATTGAAGGATTTGGATTTGTTCAAGGCCAACCTTGTAGCTACAGCCTTTCTCCTTCAAATTGGCATCAAGTGCAGGACCTTGCCTCCCCAGCCCAGGAGGATTCTGCCTGTTCATCCTTTGTAGAAAAGCACAAACACTTTAGGAGATTTTCTTTGTTCAAAGGAAAATCTTTGACTATGACTTCGAGGTCATAGTTTTGAAAGGGAAAGTATTTTAAACTAGTTTGTGTGTATTTAAAAATCTCTTTCTAAAGTTCTATATGAATGGTGTTGATGTAATTGAATTTTTTGGACATTTGTCTCTCGCCTCATTTCAAAGTAGTAGCTAAACAGCACATTCAGGTCAGGAATGCTGTCTGCAGTAACCAGTGTGCACCAATACTTGGCATTTTGGTTGAGGCAAGACTGCACCCGGTGCTGGTGGCATCAACTTGGTTATTCTTTGTCATGCTATCCTTCTTGGGCCAGCTCCTGAAATGCTGCTGGATATGGCCTTGGAGCATCACTGAGAAACTGTACTTTCAGGCTTGGCTCCCAGTTCTCCATTTCTCTCCTGCAAAATTATTCCTAGGTGTATATCTTTTCTACTTTCTGGTGACACTATGATAGCTGCAGATATGTTATTTATAGCCACAAGACTTGGCTTTCTGGCCTCCAATGTGAATGCTCCCTTAGCATCTTTTAATAGCTATTGCTATTTCGTATCCCTTTTTTGTTTTTCTCTAGGGAATATGCCAACAGAGAAGGGGTTGAAATCCTTCTGGATCAGGAGTGGAGACAAATTCTGCTCTGTTTGTAAACACTCCAAGGCTAAAATTAGCAGGAGCCAGAAGAAGAATCGTTTATAAACTTCAAGCTCCCCCAACCGTCTTGAGGAACGTCGCAGGCATGTCGACACATCTGCCATGGATTTAAATAGTGCCTGACATCACCTTCCCTCCCGTGCCTGCCAGCTGACTGACTGCTCCAAGTGCCAGCCTCTCGCCTTGCTTTATAGTCCATGGCTTGACAACACCACCACCAATGATCGAGCACATTTTCAGAGAGTGGAACTGTCCAGATCCTCCATAACCCCTTGCAGAGACTGGAAGAAAAGCCTTGGTCAGACGGAGTATTGTCCAAGGAAAAGGGAAAGGGTTCAGGGTCTGATTAAACGTTGGAAGACCAGGAAAACCTTCACAGCATGAGTGGTTTTTAAGCAGGCTTGTGCTGTGCAATTTCAAGCTTGAAGGAAAACTAAGCCACATTGGGTGCAGCAGACAACTGAACATTAACTAGGATGGATAAGCCCCATATATGAGTCTACTCTCAGAAATTATAGGCAATAGCTTATAAAATACAGCCTTGCCTGTGTCTGAAGGAAAACATGAGAAGCAGTGGATTGCTCAGTGTGCTCAGTTAAATCCAGGCTTCTCGTAACAGGCTGCTAACCAAATGCTGAATGATCTGAACGCGTCATGTCAACAGTTAAATCCAAGAGTTTGTAGATCCTGATGTAGCAACTGAACATTTTTTGTTTTGCCAAGCACATGAATACATACAGCTACACATAGAATGCTTTTTAAAGAGCCATAGTGAAACCAGAACATCTTTTTGTGGCCATCTATTGCTTTCAAAAGACTAAAGGAGAGTAAATTACACAAAAGAAATATGCAGTGTTTTCTAAAAAGAAACAAAAAATAGCATTACAGCCCCATAAAGCAAACATCTTTAGAAAATGTCAGAGGCCAAAACAATGCTGTTTGGAGTTCTATCCAGTGTTGGAAAATATGGACAGGTTTTTTTGAAAGAGAAAATCCATGGCCATAAACCCCAAATTATAGATGAAACTCACAGAAACAGTTGACTTAAATGAAGTCACAAAAACCACTGAACACAAACCTCTGACACTATTGACCCTCTCAGTAATGGATATGGGAACACCTGAGTTGGTGATGAAGCATGCAACCATCCCTTGGGCAGATACATGCGGGGCAGCAGGACACAAGGAGGCTGATGTGTCTGATACCACCCCAGGCAAACATGGCAAGAGCCCAGCACCCACTAGCCCACCAAAAGCCAGATCCTTTCAGTTAGGCTTTCACACAAACCCAGAGCTGCTACGTTTGGAAAGCATGAACAACTTATTAGGAGAAGCAATATTCAAGAGAGCCACATCCTTTCCATTTAAAGTGTGGTTCTTGTTAACATTTCCAATTCTCTGCCCTTGGCAGAACACACACACACCATGTCATGTCCGCAAAATACTTGGCTGTGTTTTATATCCCAAAAATCTTTCCTGTATGAAAAATATCCCATCCATTTAAATAGGAGGATTATAGGAGTAGGAGGAAGCTTAGCACAAACAATAGCTGTGATCAAGCCCAGGGTGCACGAGTGATTTGTGGGAAGTGCGAGACATATCAAAGATGGCAGGTGCTGCTCTTGCTTGTGAGCTATTTATACTCATGGAGTTACTCTATAAACACTTTTTGGTTTAGTATGCTTGTAGGATTCCTTTTCAAAGTGAGAGGAGAGGTGTGGAGTACAACTACATGGGCCAAGTCTGTAATTTTAAAGATAACAGAATTAAGTATTGCATAAAAATCCCACTATAATATACAGAGAGGAGTAGCCTGATATGACCAGCTTCAAAGTAGGGAATCACAACAAACCGGTAGATATATAATGGGGAAAAAAAGACACCAAAGGAAATAAAATATTTTCCTGCTGAAAAATACTAATCTTAGTGATCCAGGCTCTGAATAGATTTTGTCTTTTATTTTTTTAACAAAAGGAACACTGCCTCCCACAAGAGGTAAATATATTTTTGTAAACAAGACTTGGCTGCTTACTTCTGAGAGTTGAGCGATGAATGTGCCCAACAGATGCAGTTGAGGGGGTTTGGACTCAAGGAGGAACCCCAGTGCTTCAGAGGGAGCTGGGAGCATTTCTTGGTCAACATGCTGGCATCAGGGCATGGCCCAGGGCTGCAGCCTTGGCCAGCCTGCACAGGAAACTTCTCTCCCATGTTCCGCCCTAACCACCACAGGACTCTGTTGCAGTATGAAGGCTTTTGAATTCCACTGGAAATAAAAAATAAAAGCTGAAAACCATAGAGCACAGACCATCCAGGGACACCATCAGAATCAGTCCCAGCATTCTCAGCTGATGTGAGATGTTGTAAAACCCAGGATTAATCCCTACACAGTCTCAGACTGAGGAGGAGCTGAGGTGTCACCTCAGTCTGAACCCTGCATCCACGCTCCAGCATCTGTGCTGTGAACACACAGGGAGCTGCGACTCAGATGCCCTTTCAGTGATAACACCTCCAGCACTGTCATCCTCACTCGTGTGCGTCTGGAAATAATTGTTTGTGAAACTGCTATTTTTGACTCCAAATTCCAGTTGTGAGTGTGTACATGATGGAAAGGTTAGCACCCATGTTATTTACATCTCAGTTCAGAGGCACTAACAAAGGTTAAAGAAAGCAAGTCAAGTTGAATGTCACCTATTCTTTGTAGTCCTCATCTTAAACATTTTAAGCTGGCAGACCTCCATTAAAATGAATGAGAATTTCTCTGCTAAAGCTTGAAAATTCACCAAAAGTCATTCTGCTTGTGCTTTGTTATTACAGCCATGTAGTTTTCAATTTCTCCTCAAACACAGTTCTCATAAGCACCAATTACATCACTACCAATTATTTTTCTTGAGGTACCAGGCATCACTGTCACTGTGTCATAACTAAGGCAATAATACAAGTCTCAGAAGTGATTTAGGGAAACAAACCAGAACTGATTAGCAAGCATCTTCTTTAAAGCAAACTACCACAAGTCATTAATCATAAAAGTTTCTAATTTCAGAAATGAGTTAACTGAACTTTAATGAGACAAACAGCTTTTAAAAGCTGCCACTGTGAGACCGTATGCATTAAACTGGGAGGGTGTTCCAAAATAACTGATTTCATTACCAATCCCAGGAAGCACTGTGCCAGAAGCAGTTTGAGGAATCTACAAAATCTCCAAATTGCTTTCAGAAGTTCTACTTATTTATGGTACTTAGTATTCCAGGACATCCACTGTACATTTTCATATAGAGCTGAGGTCACCACCATAGTACAACAGCAGATACTTTTATAATTAGCAAAGTAGATTCTGTGCCACATTCCAAATGGCTTCAACTGGCAGGAGCTGTCACCCTCATTGAGGAGCACAGGGATGCAGGAACCCTCCCTGAGCACCCATCTCATGCATGATGCTCTTACATTCCCACCTGTCCTTCCCTCCAGCTTCTCAAATCACCAATAAGAAGTTGAGAGGGAGAGAAGGGGATCAGGAGAGGGCACAGAAGGGTTGGTGATAGCCATGGCACATCCTCCCAATGTCCAGGCTGCTAAGGTCTATTCCAGACCAATATTTCTGTGATTATTGACCTCAGGACATCAACGTGAGTACATGGATTTAAGTCCAATATAAAAGGAAAAGAAACAGATTGTTTCTACTGAGAAACTGCTCCTTCTAAGTATAATGTGAGAGCAAAACCCTTGCCCTCTTGGTGCAAAAAATCTCATAGACACCAGTAACTGATAACACACATCGAATCAAAACAAATGTTATATTGAGATTGTGTTAGTCACTGTGGGAAACATTGCAAAGGGAAGCTTAATGTCATTCCAACATTTGGCCTAAGCAGAAAGTTGCTCTAAAGGGGGTAAAAGTTTTCCCAAGAAGTGTTCAGCTCTAACATCACTGCAAATGAAATACATACATGGCCCTGTAACAATCCTTGTTTCAAAACTACACCCTGCTGATCTTCATGCAAACAGATGTTCATAGGCAAGTGACTTGCTGTTGTCTTCTCGTGACAAAAGCTAAAGCAGACAGATTGTTGTGTAAGGCACAGACTGGATGCTGCTATTAGCAAACGACAGCACCATCCTGTCAAGGCAGATGCACACAGAGAGCTGCCAGTGTCGTGCTCACATGCAGCTTCACAGTCACCTCCCTGCCTCTTCTACATCATGGAGAACACACTGCCTGCACCTCGCATTGTCACGCAGCGTCTGGCACCATAACCTGGTCATCTGCCAGCTTGGGGCAATACTTTTGCTCCCACAAGGATAAAGTCACCCCCAGCAGCCACACACAGACAGACACTGGCTCTGCTCCCCTGTAGCCCACAATCACTCTACTGCCTGCCCTCGTGTGCCCCCTCCACTGCCCGGGGACCAGGTTTTGAATGAAAACCTTGAGTGGTTAATGCACCAACTACTAATCAAAGCAGTTAGTGTAAAGAAAAAAGCCAAAGACATCAGTAATGTGCACAGTAGGGACAGATGCTTTATTCTGCAAGCGAGCTGGCCTCACTGAATGTCCAACTTGCAAAGAGGATTCGAACGAACAATGTGACTTCATCCCACTATATTTAAACAAATTTGACTAGAAGCTGTTTAAGAATATTTTTACTGTGTTAATCAGTACAACATAGTGTCATATCTGGTTTTTCTTTAAAAGAAAATTGAAGGAAACAGCAGCAGCCAATAACTTGGATAAAGGGAATTGAATCCACAAAAAACTCCCTTCCTTGCGCAAAAACTCAGATAGGTGTATTTGCTGACATCTATTGTGGCAAGGTAATGCTTCTTGAGAAACAGTTCAACTTCTATTCCTGGCACTGAAGCACTAAGAACAATTTTCATTAAGAATCCCTAGAAGAACTACTTCTTCTTGAAGAAGGGATGAACTGAGAGCTCTTCACTAATGACTTGTAATTCATTTCCTCAACACCTCTGGTAATGAAATATCATAGTGCTCATTACCATGAGTGAAGCACCTGAGCTGAAGCACTCCTTCATCTCCTGGGCTGTGCCCGGGACACAGTTTCAGGTTTTTCCCTTTCTTTACTTAGCCAGAACTTAGAAATGCCACCACACTGTGTAGCTTTGGTCCCCAGGAAAAAAGTTATTTCTAGCAGAAATATTTGCTCCAATATTTATTATATAATATCCAAACTCACCGTTTCAACTGCCCTGGGAATTCAGGATGATCATGAAGGACATTGGGTCAGCACCCACTAGCAGGAAGTTAAGGCTGGAATTTACTGAGAAGTCACATGGACAAATACAAGATGTGTTGTGCAACCTTATTTTTTTCTGAAGCCACCTAGAAAGTAACAAATACCATACTTGCCATACCAAGAAAAGTATTTTATAGCTTTTCCTTTTATAGCTTTTCCTATGGTTCTTTGTTATCCAACAGTACTGAAGTAACTTCCTATGGTCAATAATGGTCTCTGTTGTCTCAGTGTCAGTTAACAACCAGACAATGTGCTTCCCACACTCCAGAAAGAGTGGCATCATTACCCACAGAGGAGAGGCTGGTACCTATTCCTGCCCTACTTGGTTGTACAGTCATGAAAGATCATGTCAATTCTCCTGCGTCACTTGATGTGCTGAACCTAACTTGCTACACTATGTGGCCTTTGGTCAAATCCAGATGTATTCAAAATGAATGCGCACTGTTTCAAATGGATATTTTTAAAGAACCCATTTCCCAAACCAGACCACATGGCTTTATTTTATATGATGTGGCTACTTAGCTTTGACTTGCTTTAAGTAGGCACAGAGGAAACGGCTTCCCACCTTTACAAAAATGAGAAGATCCACCTTTAAACCATGTGAAATAAGTCCTAGAGAGTGACTTCACAATATTGACAATTGTAAGACTCTAGTATCACTGCTTATTAGCTGAATATAACCTGGTGATGACACGTGGTGATTAAAATTGCTTACAGCTAATTGCAAGACTGTTGTTTCTGCCCAACAGTGCAACTCAGCCGTCACCACCATTCATGGGGCAGGTGGGCTTCCCAACACCCAAACATCTCCATTAGCCAGTGGCTTTGAATCAACCTGATGGAAGGAGTCAATGGTTGTTCCTTGAAGGATTGCCAGTATTTGGTAGTGCATAAACTTTGAATCCTCATAGAGATAGCCTCAAGCACCAAGATTGCTTACAAACAGCATACTGTACCTCAGAAAGGAAGCCCTTACCCCTGCAATTAGTATTTCACAATTTATTGCCAAATGCTGCCATGTCTCAAAGGGTTACAATCCCCCAGCACCAAGAAACTGCCTCCTCCACCACAGCTCCAGAAAACAGGGATGGAGCCCTTCTGTCCACTGAGCCTCCATCACAATGCCAAATTAGAGAATGTAATCCTTCATATTCCATCACTTGGTTCAATCAATATTTTACTGGCTGCCCAACCTCCATGGGAGTGGTTTTGGACCAGTTCATCCCTGTTCTGGGATTTCTGGAACGAGGTGTAATTACATTTGCAATGTGAATGACTGTTTCACTGCCTAGGACCACACGATTCAGGCTTGCTCTGTGTCTAGTAAAATAGAGGTCATAAATGCCCTGGCCAGACTGGGATTACTTCAAATTACATGACAGCCTGTGATGCTGAATATCAGCTTCTGGAGAGCCACTATCATTGTGTCTCATTTGTTCTGCAGATCAAAACCTCACAGTATTTGTGCAGCTGTCCTTGCTCACATACCTGTGCAGGAAGCAGCCTTGCTAGTTCATCTCCCACCAACTACCACTACAAGTCCAATTCTCCTGATTTGGAGGAGAAGAGGGTAGTTTCACTGTGGTTAATACTACTTATTGATTACTCTCATGGCTTTTCATCCAAACTAGATGTCTTCATTCTAGACTGCAACTCTGTTAGTATATGCTGCTGTATAGATACAAAGTTCCATCCAAAATTTTTGGTATTTTACGAATTCTCCATTTGTCTTTTCTTTCCCTTATGTCTCTTTCCTCCTACACTGTTATGCAGATGCTAGAAAAAGCAGGACTGGACCCACACTAGGTCTGAACCCCATAATGATTTAAATTTAAAAAAAAAAATAAAAATCACATCACCTAACACTGTGCAAGAAGATGCTCTAGAAGCACAGTGAAGGTACCCAAGAGATGCTGAACAGATCATAAGAGCATGGTCTCTGTTCCCAGACATCACAAGCTTTCTGGCCCATCTCAGCATCCTCCTTGTGTTCTGTTAACGATGCCTTTGTCACTATAGATTAAATAGCAACAGATCACCTCTCATAAAAGCCTCTTGTACTATTCCCTTCACCCCTTCCCATTTTCCACCAGCAGTACATTAGGCAGTTGCAGATGCATTCTCGTGTGTTTCCTGGGCAGCAGAGCTGGGGCCCCAAGGATGCTCTCTGGAGACTGGGGGATGCTCATGCCTGTGGAGCACGAGAGTCCCTTGGCCAAGGGAAGGACACGGCATTTGGCCGCTGCACACCACTGAGTGCTCTTTGTTAGCTGCTTTTCGAGGGATGGATTGCATCAAATATTAATTATGATTCTGCAAGTTCCCAAACGTCCTTTCAACCGCAAATCAAGCTGAAGATGTAAGACTCATTGCAGAATGACACAGTAAATACAAAGAGTCTTACTCTGTCCCATGAATGGCTGTGTTTCCTTAGATTAGCCCCATTTTTGCAGGGAGAAAACCCATCTTTTGTACAAATTGGCAGGTGTTTGTGGCACTCCTCCCTCAGCACAGGGCACACCAGATCTGCTCAACACTGAGGGTGTGAATGTCTCTGGAGTTTGAGGGGTTCATAGGTTTGCATCCACTGATTCCCGCTGTCAGCCAGAAAATCCAATTACACCCATAACGCACAGAGAAGAAAAGGTGGATGCTCCTGTGCCAGCTATGTGAGAAGGGGAAAAAGCCACTTGTCCTCTCTCCTCCATCTGACATGCGGGAGCTCAGCAACCACAATTAGAACTAGATTCGGATTTTTCATGGGCTAACTACCTGTCACGTAGGCTGGACTGGACTTTCAGGTACCCTAATCATAGAGATTAAAGAGGGTTTTTGTCCATCTGTGTCTGAGGGATTTTTGCATCCATTAGCAATTATGATAATGGATCTATTTCCAGAGAATTAATTGCTCCTTTGCCCAAAGTCCTAGACAAGTTTGCTGTAAAAATTAATTACTTGGCATATACAATACACTTAACAGTTAAGTAATAAGATAATTTTCAGAGAATCCACAGAGGGCTCCCAGTCTCCCAATTTATCAGAATAGTTTCTGAATATACAATGAAAAGTCAGTTGTCTTACAATTCCTTTCCCATGGTATTTCACAGCCCCAAAACACCTGACCTCACACTTGACAGCTCCAGATCCAGCAAACAGGCCAGGAAAATACAGGGGTATTAAAATAAATCGCATCTGCAAAAGAGCTATCCCAGTCAAACTATTCCCTCCTCCCAAAAACGCTGATGCTTTCCCAAGTGGCAACATGCATTATGTCTGAGAATGGACGAGGATAATACCAACAAGCAGGGGAGGATTGGAATGGACAAAGTGCACTGCTTTCCTTTTTTCAATTCACATCTTCCTCCTGGGAGGGTTCACCATTTACACTAGTGGGATGTACCATGTACCAAGAGGGAAAAAAAAGGGAGAGCTTTATTATCAGAACACTGCCCAGCACTAGAACCCTCCAGCCTCAGGTCCCTTTCTGGCTCAGAGGCTTGATGTTGCAACTCCCCACATCCCAGGTGAGCACCTCATCCACTGCAGAGGTGGCTGATGCAAGACAACAGGTGTGGATAACTCTGTGCTTTGCTGCCTTAGGATGACTTGAGCTCCCATCATCGCATCATCTGCAGGAATCTCTGCTCTCTGCTCTCTGCCCAGCTACTGGGCTCTGTGAAACCTGGAGCAAGCCAACATTTTGCAACCTCTGCTGTTTCCACCAATTTTGTTGGAGCTGACGGAGCTGTTCAGTGGCAAAGGACAGCAGGAATGCAACAAGACTTTTTTTTTCCTTAGGAAAGCAAACTGAAAATTTGCATAGAATGTTTGCAAGCAACCTAATTAGCTCTCCTGAACAATCTACCACCCATCAGGTAACCTACAGTGATTGATGACATGTGCTCCTGTTTCCTGCCCCAAAAGCAGAATGAAACAGTTTTACGTACTTACGTTAACACAAAGACATCAGTTTTGACCAAGATCTGAAGAAGAAACAAACAAACTTAAATGCTTTCTGTGCTTGCGTGACAGTTAATTGACTTAGGTTTGTAAAATGATCAGTTTAAAAAACTAGGGATGCTTGGCCATTTTTTCTTGGTGTTTATTGTAGCTATTTGCAGTCCCTGGAAATTCAGTTTCTTCCAGTAGCTTAAATATTAACGGTCTTTTTATAGCTCTCACAAACATATGCAGTACTTTGCACAAAAGCCATACAAACAGATGCAAAGGGATTGTACTTAAATAACAGGGATGACCCGATACGTAGACGGAAATGAAAGGAGACAAGCTTGCAGAGACAGAGAGGCTGGGAGCTAAAGCAGGAGAGCACTGTTAGCAAGGACAGCAGCCTCCTGGGGCAGCTGGCCCCAGCAGACCTTCTCAGAGCTACTACAGGGCTTTGGATGTTTTGTTCCTATTCATTTAATGAGCACTGAGCGTCCAAATACCAGCATTGGAGATCTCAGGCAAGTTATGACAACGACACAGAGACTGCTTTCAAAAGCCCTGCCCGAAGTCTGGAAATTCCTTCAGCACAGGAGGAAGTCAATAGTCAGTTCCCGTGGGTAGTAATGGGAATGGCAATAAGCATATTTAGGGGAGGAGGGGGAAATAAAGCCAACAAAAACCACAAAACCAGAAATGCAGCACCCTTCTGAAAGTAAAACCTACAGGTTTTAACCTAGAACTTCTCTTTTCTGGTGTGTTTCGTGACTGCTTTGTAGATGTTTTTAGCAACAAGACGATCCACAACAAATCAACAACCAATCTAAATGTTAATATAACTTCTCTTTAGGAAATTAATCTGTTTTAAAAGTACAAAACGGTCCTGGCTCAGTTATTTTCTTAACCTGCTAGGTGCCCTCGAGCGTGCACAATTCATACAAGGAAACAGCATTTTTAATTTCTTGTGGACATATGCTATACAGCCTCACAGAAGAATCCTGGAAATGATCATCTATGAAAAGCATGGGGCTTCCATCTGGCACCGTTTTGATTCAAGACTGACAAAAATATCTAGGAGAACTGCATAGAAAACACTGAGATTGCTAATGCCCCAAATGGTATATTCTAGAGGAGAAGGAGGGAAGAAATAAAGTAAAGATAATGAAAATTAAACCATCTGCAAAGAAACATTTCAAATAGAAAAAGGAAGATTTGTGGCTTGGGTTGCCTCTGTTTTTTCCCCTGTGGAGCTCTAAGTGTACAGATTGCTGTTGCAGGGAGCCACACAATCTTTTCTTCAAGTTTTATTCACAGGAGGTGGGGAAATCACAACTGCTAAAGGAAGACAGGTCAGGATTAAAAGCAAGAAATATGTTAGTTTGGTCCCAAAATATTCAGGAGCAACGAACCTCACCAGAAACATTCGGTTCTGCCTAAGTTGCTGCTAAATGCAACGGAAATTGATACAAAACCAAAAGCAGTATCAGTTTAATGGAAAATTAAAAATAAAATAATTTTTTAAATGGTAGGGAAAGAGAAATAACATATGAAATTACCACATGGCCCTAGTACCCAAATGTAAGTGCTTGAACTAGATCTTGAGCCTGGAACAAATGAAAAGAGACAAATATGGGCAGATAACTTTTAACCCTCTCAGAGGAAGATTTTAAACTTCTGTGTCTCAAGACAGACAAATTTTGGAAGAGTTTCCACAGCACTCTGCCTCTTGCTCCCCTCCAACCAACTGCATGCTGCAAAATCGATTAATGAGCTAAATTTCACACATAAGAGAGAAAAAAAGTCTTCTTGCAGTGAAATCCAGTGTGTGGGCTGCACCATCAAACTTTTACAGATTTCCAAACATCAGCCAGACTGAGAGGACCTTTTACTGTAACTCTGGGTATTCGTTTCTGAGGAAATTTCAGATTGGCACTTTAAAAAGAAAAGTTACCTGCTTTCTGGGGACTCCAGATAGCCTTTTATGGCTTATTACATCCATTTTGCATCTGGTTGGAGTGATGAGAAGCATTTGTAACATTGTACAGGGTTTTATTAAGTTAAAACCCCTCTCTCTAATTGAAAACATCAGGCAAAGCAATTCTATAGGATGACCAAGTGATAGGAAGGACTGTACCTCTGGTTCTTCAGGTGTGATAAGATGAGACATGTACCATCCTTTCATCCTCTTGATATGCCTGGCAGCCTCCACCATACAGTGGTGGGAAAAAAGGGAGATCTCCACCTTCTCTTGTTCTTTGCTGCTGAACTGCTGCAAGATCCCAGGAAAAGGAACCTCTAGTTCAGGTGTGTCTGTTGCATCTCTCACTTGTGAGCCATTTGCCCCATCTACACAAGAGTCAAACCTGAGCATATCCCAGCATCCTCCTTTGGCCTTAGCTGTGTATTTAACTGCAGCATCCCTCCTGCCCAGTTCCCAAAGGCATTTGCTCTCTCCTTGTTTGCACACCACATGCGCCTTATTTCCTATGCTGGGGCTCAGCTGCAGTACATTCAATGCCCTCCCACCAGCTGCAGTCAAGCTGCAAACAAGGCAGATCAGCATTGAATGTAGGGAATTGCAGGTGCTGTTCAGGCTTCCTGCTTTGCCAGCCCAGCCCAGCCCAACTCAGTTGCGGGGAATTAACTGTGTTTCCCTAAAAACGTTGCCCATCATCATCCTTTCCATATCCCAGGCAAACCTGCACTCTTGACGTACAAATACTGGTTCTGTGTTCGGGGAACATGAAACACTTTGCAAGCCCAATTCATGCCAGAACAAATCCCTTTAGCATCCTTTCCTTCAGTGATGTTTCTAGGAATGGCACAGAAAAGTGTTGAAGGGCTTTTCATCGTTGCTGTTTCCATTACAGACTCATCCAGGGCCTTTGGCCCTGCCACTATCCTATCACAGCTGGGAAGTGGGTCAGCAGCTCACTGGCACAGGGGGTAAAACACTTTTAGAGACCTGAGTGGAAAACAGCTTTATAACTTCCCTGCATTGTTCTTACAGACTTAGCTGCTGTGCCTTGGAAAATATATCAGCCAGCCTGTAGGTGTTGCTTCAAAACACCCAAGGAAATGTAGACCAGCTTTAAACAGTATGTTTAAAGGAAGTATTTAGCTGTTCAATGCCTCACCTGTCTACCTCTCTGCAGAGAAGGATGCAAATTTTTGAGTCTAAGCACTTCCCAAAAAAAGTCAGATTTCTGCCTTGTAGTGTTAATGCTGAATGCTAAGAAATAGTCCTTTCTCTGAACCATAAGGAACTCAGTCCAGGGGAACATTTTATCTTAAAACAAACTGATTTTTCATTTGGCTTAGTTTTACAAGGCCTACACCTCTACCTTTCAGCCACTGAATGTGTTGCTATAACTGCCACATAGATGGTGTGGAAGGGGGAAAGCTAAAAGGTAAGACACAGAGCAGTCTGGTGCTGGTTTTTGTACCAGAGCATCCAAAACTTCACTACACGGCACAGTCTCTGTCAGTCTGTGCTGCCTTCCTTTTGCTGTATGGTTGTGGCAATAAAAGCAAGCAATTCTTATTTCAGGGTGTACAGCTCCTGATTTTATAGACCTACAAATTAGATTTATGTAGACTAAATGTTGACAGATCCTATATATCTCCCAATGATTCTTCAAGGAGAAGAAATGCCTTTGAGATGTCTGAATGAATATGTTTTAGGACAAAAGACACACTGCAAAGTGCACTCTGTCTGTGCATGGCATGGTATTGAGACAAGATCTTACAGGGAAAAAATCCTCAAAACTGTGTGAAAACAAACTTCTTAATTGGTGAAAACCACAGTTGGGAAACATCCCAGGCAGCTGTTCTTCAGCTCTCTGGAGCCCTGCCAAATCTTACATACAAGCTTTGAGCTGAGAACAAGTGTGATAAATTCCCGCCAAGAGAGTAATGTTTTTTGAGTTATAGGCACCTAAAAAAAGGCATATGTAATGAAATCTCCTCCTCAGCCATAACTGGAGTATCACTGGTAGAAAGGTATCATGCACCGTGTCCACCCCAAAGCTGATGGGGTCCTGCATCCCAGTGAGTCAGGAAAAGACTCCTAGTGCTGTCAGTAGGCACAGGACTTTAGTCCAGGGTGTCCTCTCACCTCCTCAGGCTGTCACACAGGCTCAAAATCACCACCAGGAGCAGGTCCCACTTCGTGCATGGCTCAGGCAAAAGTACCTACTCCAGCTCCAGCCAGGGTGGCAATGTTTGAGGCACCATTATTCCTGTTTCCACTGGGATAGTGCAGGATGATAATTTCTAAACATTACCCTTTCAGTGCACACAGAAAGCTTAGTGTTAATCTCATAACATTTGCAAGGAAATCTTTTTAATCAGTAATGAAAGCGAAACATTATCCAGCCTTTATTGACCTGCAATAACAGAACGCCGCTGCTGCATTTCCCCTGTGTCTCTTGCACAGGTTCATTTGAGTCGGTCTGTAGTTGGTGTTTATTCTTAGCTCACAAAGCTCAAAGAGTTTTTATTATTGATTTGCTGTATTTCAGCTCAAATCCCTTGGTGCCCCTCAACATGAATGAATTAAGTCAGAAAGAGTTAACACCTTTACTTCCAAGACACAAACATGACAGTGGTTTATGTAACCCACACATCACTCCACCAGTGTTCAGCACATTAACTGGGAGGTGCCAAATGCTGCAGCAATATTGATATTTGCAACAGCAGAAGTACTCATGAATGAGAGCTTGCTCCCGGCAGAGGTGACATGTTCAGAAAAGGAGAGTGAAAAGGCACAGCAGAGAAATCCAACAGCATCCTTCCTCTCTAAAGGCCACACTTCTATCCTGTGTGTAGGTGCAGCACCACACTGAGGTCATGGTTTCCAAATTCTTTTTCCCGTTGCCTATTTATTTCATTTACATTTGGTCCACAAGTTAAATGGTGGCATATGGGGGCAGAGGCTGTTACTTTATCTGGTGGTTACATTATATTAACTCAATCTGTCAGTACAAGAACCAAGGAGCATCAACTGAAAGTAGTAGAAAAAAAGTTCAAAACCAAGGAGAAGAGTGGCCATTACCAGCAGTGAGCAGTGCACCTGTGGACTGCCTTGCCATGCACATTTGTGGATGCTCATGGGGATTTAAGAAGTGATTGAACAAATCCATGGGGGGAATATCCATCAGGACCATTAAAAACAGAAATCTCCACCTCTGGAAGGTCTTGAGCTATTGATAAAGAGAAGCTGAGAAAGGAGTCAGGTAAGTACTGTTGCATCTCCATCTTCCACTCTTCCTCAGAATTGTTTTTGGTCACAGGACACAGTGCTGATGGCTTTCTGCTCTGATTAGCATACCTGGGCTTCAATTCCATTTAAAAACTGTGGCACCAGAGAAAACCCACATGTTCTGTGTGTTGCAGAAGCTAGGGAGTTGTTTTCTTCCCCCATTTATATCAACTGAACCAATGAGCTCTTTATTAAATGTAACAAAACCCACACAGGAACATTGGGAACATTTCCAATGAATTGAGCTAAAAACTTGCCTTGTTGAGTTTGACTACACCAGTAACAGCTACAGATATGCACCTTAGGTGGCATTAAGCTTCCTACCTCCTGTATCCCAGTGACAGGGCTGCACATCTCTGTAGTCAGAGTAGTTGTAGCCTTTCAAGGGCATTCTCACGTAAGAATACACTTTAAGAAGAAAGTATCACTGAAAAAGCAAAGTATTGCACTAAAATAGGGAGCCAAGGAATAGAAGAAACTCTGGCTAGAGCACAGACAGGAGAGTATGCAGTACTCCAATCTCCATGGCTTCAGTAACAGGAATTTTGAAATTACTACAATGGCTCTTGTACCATTAATGTTAACTATTAACCATTTTTTCTATGCAAAAAGCTTAAGAAGAGTTGTCAAGTGTCTGCTAGACTCATAATCATCATCTCACCTACCCACTGCCTAGAGCCATGTGGCATTTCACAGGTTCAGCTTAGCTCTTTTCAATTCCTTGCAGGGTGGGTCAAGAGAGGGTTTATCCAAACATGAATAGCCAACCTCTGCATTAATGCAGTTGCCTGGGTAAGGGTTTTTCAAATAGGTTTGTGCTGGGGCTGCATGCCTAGGTACAGCAAATTTATAGTGACTAGAGGGTGACAGAGCACTAAAATATTAAAGTCTTTGTATTGTGATTGTACTTGGGGATTGCTCAGTTGGCTCTGAAAAGTAGCTGTGACTCTATAAATAGAAAGTACTTTATCATTTCTTGCCTACTTTAAACACACTGCTATATTTCAATCATGATTCAGAGTAAATCAAATTCCACGTGAGGTATGGCAGAAATGTTGTGAGCGCCAGAGGTGCACCTTACGCTCATATAAATCAGCACAGCTCCTCTGATGTCTAAGGAAAAGATGCCAGTTTACGCCAGCTGAGTGTCTGCAGGGGAGCATTAGTACCATTCTTGCAAGACTGAGATACAAATAACTCAACAAGGAATGTCAAATTTTTCGCTATGGTCCTCACTGTCCTCCTGAGATCTGCTGAAAGAAGCTCTATAGAAGTGCTTATCCTCTGCAATGTCATTCACTCCTATGAAAATATTTGAAGTGTTGTTTAGAACTACTTAATATTTGCCATAAATCTCTGTGCTATGTAACAGTACATTTTGTTTAGGAATATTACCTGGAAATTAGAAACCCAGTGAACCATTGATTTTTAAAATGCCATGGATCCAGAATTTCTTCACAACAGGATGCAAATAAACTCAAAGTAAATTAGTGCTTACCAGAGGGGAAAAGGGAACAGGATCTATATCCTAGGTAACATTAGAAAACATAAGATTAATGAAACCCTCACCTGAAAACTCTAATGCACCAGGAACTAAAAAATGTACCTGTAAAAGGTAATATTAATTGAAGAGCTATGGGGAAATACAGAGCTGTTACAGCACAAATATATTTTCCTGCTCTCTGCAGCAATACAGCTTGCTGTGCACACCGTGTCCTGCTTCCGAGCTGGGGTTATAACTGTCTTTTTAATGCATAGTTGCACAGTGTCCGAGGTCGGAGGGAAACATTAAATCATCCAGCCTGGCTTTCCACATCACACGAGTCTTTGCATTCCACACATTTACCTCTACGTTAAACGCAGCAACTTGACATAGGCAATACTTTTTTTTTGTCTTGGCCACAGACGGAAGTTCTTGGGCTCAGACAAAGCATTGCTATCTTTCCCCTGAGGATGACTACACTTGGTGTCTCAGAACAAGTGGAAACTCTTCTGTGTAGCTGCTTTCAAAGGACTGTGAGGTACCGAAGAGGTAGAAGCAAAAAGACTTGCATTATCCCATTTTCCTGAGTCCTGGTTTTCAAATATTCTCTACTGGTGACATCAAAGCATCCAAGTCTGCTTCTGTTCCCACAGGATAGTGCAACAGGCACTGCACAGGATTGCCAGACAACATATGGACACATCTCCAAGAGGGTTAAAGCAGAACTATGTAAAAGCAGGCAGCGCTGCTAAAAATAGAATACAGTTCAAAAAGAAGAAGAAGAAAAAAAAGAAAAAACCTTCAACACATCTTAAATAAATCCATTTATTCCAGGATTTCATATAAACCATATAGCTGAAATTGCTACAGGATAATTCCTTATAAGCCTTATAAGAAATGTTGCTGTCCCAGAGCCCCAGTACAAATCCTGGCAAGAGTATTGGAGATAACAGATTGGATGCCATGGAAACCGAGACAGACCTAATTTGAGCAGTAACCATTGCTGTTATTTATTTAATTCCGATAAGCCATCTAAATGTAGAATGACTAAAGGTTCCTCTGCACTAAAAATAGCAGGCTTGTAACATTTTAAATCGCAAATCGCTTGTGTTTAACAATATTTTGGGCATCTGACATTAACATTACGCATGCACTTTTGAAAGCTCAAAATTAACCCCATTCTGTGGCATACTGTAATAAGGAGAAGAGTGCCTTATCCCTTCCTTCTAATATTGAAGTTATACGTCAAGGATGCCTTCCATCAGCCCAGACTTCTCGTGGGAGAGTGGGAGCTTAGATATCCCTGCTGCCCTCTTGTCCTCCCCCAGGCTTAAAGCAAACGTTTGAAAGAAGGCAGAACTGGACCATAGGAACCAAATTCCGTCTCTAGTTGATACCAAGGATCTTCTGTGATTGTTTGATCTCAACACTCCATAAATTAAGCACCTCCTGAGGCACATCACTTTTGAGCTGGCTGATAGCTTCCATCTGTTTCGGCAACCCTGACTCCATTTCCTGAGCTGGAGAAGCAAAAACCCACAGGTGTAAATTTACAATTTCTGTGGCTTTGGGGTTTAGCAGTGCTGCCAAAATGCATGGAAGCAGGGAAGAAGCAAGGCTGACACTGGGATGTCAATGCCACAGAAGGACCAAATCAAATTTCATCATGTCTCTGGCCATGTTTTTCCCCTTTGTAATCTATACTGTTTCCACAGCAGGAATAGCACCTCCATTTTTCTCCTGGTTTGGATTTTAATCTTAAAGTGTAAATGCCAGCTATATTCCCTGGGAGGTTGTACATACCATGTACAGCAAATAAAATTCTAGATGTGTTTTTGTGTTAAGGAATTCTCTGCTTCTTTGTCTTCTACCCCTGGAGAGATCAGGAAGAGCTCTTACCCACCCAGTTCCTCACAGCAGCATGACCATTTATCCTCAAGATCAATCAGCTAGGGCATCAGGCACTCTCCACATCTCAGCACAAGTTTCTCCCCTTGGAAACTTCCCTGTCCTCCAACACCTGCCTCGGGTTTTCATTTTACCATCTTTTGAGCTGGGAATTCCTGGTGTGGATGGCAAGGATGAGGCAGCTGCTGACAGCACTGTGCTGTCCAGAGAAGTCCAAAGCATCAGCTGGGCTAATGAAGCTACAGGGCTGGATCCTCTTGCCAATTAAAACCAAAGAGTGCTAATGACATTAATGTAGCAGCGCCAGCCTAAAGCAGATAAAAATCCTGTCCGTGACACTTAATGGCAGTCTGGATCTTGTACACAAAGGAAGCAAATTACCAATATTCTGTTTCACTTTGCAATTAGCTCTGCTGGGTAACGTTAGCTGAGCCTTTCCTTTCTGCAGCACAGGGCTGAAGGGTGAGTTGTCAGTGTTGTTTTCTTCAATGATTCAGAAGTAGGACTGCACGAAAGATATTCTGGGCAAGAATCAAAATGAATAAGAATCGCTTTCAGGATCTGTCACAACTAGAGTCAGCATATATTTAGCTTCCATTGCTCTCATTTAGAAACAGGGAGTAATGCTGTGATATTTATAGCCTTCAAAGACCTCTTTCTATGGATTGAAGCTCCAAGAGTTCATGCTGGGATGGACAGGCAATGATACACTATATTAGTATACCATGTCAATCTATATGTAGCACAATAAGTCTGGAATTATTCTGGAAAAAGCACAGGTTGCAATCACAGCTTTTTGCCATTTTCCTGACGGGGCTACAGGACTGTTGCCTGTTTAAGGCTTTAATGGTTAGCAATTACGTTTGGAAGTAAAGGGTTCATTCATCAGCTAGAGTTTAATCTTGAGCATGATATGACTGCACAGTGAATATTCCACAACAAACTGCTCATACTGTCTGGGTAAATGAGATCCTGATGAAGAGGCTCAGGATGAAGAATCAGATATGGTATTTTCCTCCGAAAACCTGTACAAGGTTTCTAACAACCAGATTCTAGCTTTTATAGGAACAGTTTCTTGTTCAACTTACCAAAAAAGCAAAAGTTGTGGGAGGTAGAGGGCATGTGTGATCTCATATCCTGGTCAGGTTTCTTTTCTCATGAGAGTCTACAAAGTCTACATCTCTTCAGAAGATGAACATCTCTTCATCTCTTCTCCAACAGCTGCTTTTCATAAAAGAAATCTCTCCTGAGTTATCCAACTAACAGCAAGGAGCACCTTCTGCAAGGATTTTTATTCAGAGGGTCTGGGAGCGCAATAAAACACTGATTATTCAGCTATAATAGGGAGATGTTGAGTAATTTCAAACTGAGATTTCACATAATAGGTATCAGACTGTCTATATTTAGCCACATTAATCTATACTTACACTCCTAAGTAAAAATGGCCAGTAATCGGCCACTGGGAGCTGGGTATTACAACTCACATTATTATCAGTATGAGTTTGTTGGTTCCATTTAATTTTTCCTGTCTCATTTTAATCCTCCTCCCCTCTGATACTTCTTCTCCACTGTCTTCTTTGCCTTTTAATAAGGACACATGAAAACTACATTCGGTTTGGAAGGCGCTTGGACAGCAGCACCTTTGAAACATTTTGAATTAGAACTTCAGTGACCTTAAAAATCTGATGTGGTCCAAAGGCTGTATGACCAACTCCTTCCATCTTCTTTGGAGACTGCAACCACCACACACCTATCCATACTGACCCCCTAGACACCAGGGAAAAACATGGGTGGTCTATTAACCAATTCCTTGGATTGCACATAATACTGTGTCCTAAATTTAGATAGACACATCTGTGACTCTGTAGACTTCAAGGGACTTGTCTCTGTACACACCAGTACATGCAAGATAAGGACATGGCCATCATCAGTATAACAACACCCTGCTGTTCAACACCAAAACTTTTTGCCACCCTTTCCCTGCTGCAAAGCTGAAGCAATTTCAGTAATTTTAGCAGAGGACTTGAGAAGAAATTGCTATTTCCCTTTAATTCTTGTGCTGCCCTTGACATTCAGCAGAAAGACATGAGTGTACTGAAACAAGTGTAAATAAGGTTAACGCATCAAGAGAATTGCTCCTAAAATTGAAATATGTAGTCATCTGCTGACAACAATCTATTCTCCCTGCACAGAGTCATAGCAGGGCCACTGTGACTACAGCTATGGTTGAGTCAGCATTTCCATTATCACCTGCCATTTTCAAGGATTTATATCTTGGCCATTTCAGGGGGAAAAAAAAAAAAAGAGTTCTTGGCTGAAATTTCCACTCAAGCTCCTTGGGCCTGATTATGCCTTTGCTCTCCACATGGTACATCAGCTGTTCCTGCACAGCATACGTATGAAACACTCCAGCACAGAATTGCTGGCAGTGGAATCACTCTGCACAACGAGGATCAACAACTGAAGGGGCAGGAGATCAGAGAATCTATCCCTCCAAAACCACTGCCATTGCTGAATACGAATTTCAGAAGCCTGCCAGAGTTGGGGATATTTGAGATAGCTGCCAGTAATGAAGTCTGGCAAATGCCTCCCCTGCTGTGCTCGGTAGCACCATCACAGAATCAGGCATGTTATAACCTGGAATCAAAACTGTTGGGTTTGCAGTCAAAGTTT
Source organism: Pitta sordida (assembly GCA_013390025.1). NCBI lineage: Eukaryota > Metazoa > Chordata > Aves > Passeriformes > Pittidae > Pitta > Pitta sordida. The sequence continues at coordinate 71,269 of WEKX01008949.1, read as the reverse complement.
TCCCCTTTAAGTCAGCTCTTAAGGGGTTTACTATGTGAACTCCTGCTTGCAGCAGACAGGCAAGCTGACAGAGCCTTTGTATGCAGTATTCACAAAGCTGTTACCAGGTTTCACAAACTGTAACAAGTTATTCAGCTACACGGGATAGATCTTTTGGAGAGATTATTCAGTAACTACCAGTTTAGCCACAGGGAGGGGCACCCTCTATCGAAAGAGGGAGTAGAGGAGTGGTGGTGTGCGCATCAGCTGCTTCACTATCACCCTGCAGAAGCAGAGGGAGGTTTAGCTCAAGATTTATGTTAAGGTTCTCCATCTGGGTCCCAGTCAGAGCACAGACTCACTGAACTACATCAACTGGATGAATTGTGAGAGCTACCAAATAACACAGTGGAAGTTGCACCAAGGGTTCACATTAATCGCAGCTCTGCGCTGTCAGCCTGGCTGCTGAAGGCAACTTCTAGAGAGATGCTCCTAGAGAACGTGAGTTAGTTTGACAAGTTCATTTTATAGTACTACTAGTTCACATCTTACAAGCTGTTTGTGTGTAGTAGTAGCATGCAGTAAATACAACTTAAAGTAGCATAAATGGAACTGTCTTCACCAGGGCCAGTTCACCGTGAGTTGGCTTGGTCTTTCTTGGTGTTACAAGAGTGTTACAACACTCTGTATGTGACCAAGCCCTCCAGAGTCCAATCTGCAATGGGGAGAGCATTTTTCCATAGCTGTTTCCCCATCTCTTCCTGCACATATCAGCTAACTTGTGTCCTGGGGTGTGGGGCTGCAGGAGCCTTGGAAGCAACAACAGCACCTGCCCTACATGCACTCCTGAGGGGCTTTCAAGCCTTCCTACCTATGGCACAGCTGTGATCTATAAGAGTGACGGGGGGGGGTTGGTGTTATTTACACACAGCTTTAATATACTTTGTGTTTTCATTGTTTTCTTTGTGCCATTTTTTCCCTAAAGGAGAAAGTTTCATCCTATCGGTTCTCATGCAGTTAGCCCTGAGTTTCTACATTTTGTTAACCTCTTTCTTGTGCTGTCTCCTACCTTATGAAGCCTTAAGTAGCACATCCATTCCTCCATGCTGACTGCTTCTTTTCCTCCTCTGCTCCATTGTGGGTCTCACTTACCTTCTAATGACATTCAAATGGAAGGGTCATGCTGTCAGGCTAATCAGTGCTCCTAATGTAATTTAAATTATAGACTAGTCTTCAGAGACTGTATTTAGTTGTTTTTTTATGTTTAAGAAACTAAAGAGAAATAAAGCTGAAGTTGTAGACCTCAGAATATGTTCAAGTAAATTTGGCACTTATAATTTACACTAGAAAACACCTCACAGCAAGTATTTACGTAAATGTTGAATGTGCCTCAATGAGAAGTGTAATTCATCTTTTCTCTGGCTTTTCCTAGCTAGATCTAAATATTGCCATTGGGATATTTTTAAGTTACATGGAAGAATGTATTTAAGTCTCAATGGGAGTCTGCAGCATAGCAAAATACTTAAGCCCTTGTATAACTTTGAAAGGACATGAATAGTCCCACTGAAGTCAATGGGATTTAATACACATACTTTAAAGCCAAGCTGAATCACAGCCTGAACAAATGTTGGTTTCATCTTACAGAATTGTGTGACCTGATACCCTACTTCCAGCCGTAGCCCAGCTCTGCTGACTGCTCTCTATCATGCACAGCCTAAACACTAAACTCAAATCCTAAACACTAAACTCAAATCCTAAACACTAAACTCAAATCCTGTCTCACTTGCAGCACTCAATTTTTTTAAAGTCACATTCACCAAGCATCTTATCTTTTTACCTCCTCTATTAGAAGTAGCACTTGATATGGCTATTATAAAAGGAGATTACAGGGAAAACTATTTGCCAGTCCATTTACTTGATGTACTTGTCAATCATTAATGCATCATCACTGTCATGATACGGTGGGTCCTCCTCTCTGTATCTGATACTTCTCTCCCCACAGTTTTTTTCTGTCACCAGCATGTCCCTGCACAGCATCAGGAGGCACTGCAAGGAATTACAACACAAACACAACGCTGTAAGGACAGGAAACCCACGGGAGCTCTTGAATAGAAGTTGCAGACACAAGGATTTTTATCTCCAGAGCTGGACATGGTTCTCATCATGGGCGATGTCACTGGTCATGCTGGAACCCTCTATACCGTTCTGGATGGTGCTAAGGAGAGAAGGGGTAACCCGAGTGACAGTCAGGCTTCTGGCCACTGCAACTCCAGTGCAGGACCTCCTTCCAGCTCAGTGCCCCTCCCTCTCTCTCATACCAGGTGAACATCAGACAGGGTCAGGTGCCAGGATTGGAAGAGAGGCTCCAGCACACCCACATCCCTCATGTGGCCCCCTCTGACTTCATCATCCTTCCTGTGACCATAGGGATGCCGAGGAGGAGTGCGGTTCAAGGCATCTGCTCCATATAATCTATGCAGGGGGATCAAGCTGAGTCCAAACTGTTGCCATTCATATCACAATTGAGCCTTGAATTCTAGCAGGTTTGGGTCTGCGGGCTATAAACGCCTTTTAAAAAGGGGAGGAGGAGATGAACTCTCTCCCAGGCAGAGCAGAAAAGACATGATTTAAATATTAAAATTTCCTCATCTTTGAAAGGATGTGATGAACTCACAATAGGATTTTTTTTCTGTAGGCAAAGTTTCTTTGTACCCTTCAAATCAGTAGCATCAGAGAGAGAGGGGCGTAACCATGCACAACAGAATCTCACCACTGTGTTAGACAAGATGGTTCATTCTTACCTTATAGAGAAGGTTTTGCAAGCCTTTGTTACCAAAACGGGAACAGGCAAGCTGAGAAAACCTGTTTGCTTGCCAATTTAAGGATTACGATTCAACTGAGTGCTATGGCTCTGTACACCAAAGCAACTAAAATATTGACAAGGCCACTTCCAGGACTGATAGCATTGCTAAAGAAACCCCTACAGTAAACAGGGCAATTGAGTGGAAGCTAAAATGGTGTATGCTGTCTGGGCTAAAAATTCCTTCAAAGATATTTATTAATTCATTATTCATTCAATGATGACGTGCATAGTGCTGTGTACATTTAAACATGAGGCACTGCTGTAACTTCTTCTTGAAATTCTGATTTGCTTTAAATATTTAGCCCATTTTCATGTTAATTAAGGAGCAGTGAAGAAGAAAAGCCATATATCTTTGAGAAGAAAAACAGATCTTCTCGTTGAAATGAGACTTGCCTCTTTCACCCTTCCCTGAAGCCAAAATCCTACATGACCTTATAAACACTCTCATTTATTTTATCCATTTGAAGTAATTACAGCTACAGGACAGCACAGCCAGCACAGGTCAAGAGGTGAGGGATGTCAGCCATGGTCAAGAATTAGAGGTAAGCTACAAGATGCAATGTAACAGCTGTCTAAAGGAAATCAAGCTGCTTGGAGCCCACTGTGCTCCAAACTAGGCTCTTTTGCTATTTCAGTAGCGATAATTGTACATCTGGCAATGAGAATTTGAGCACAGAAGCAGCTCTCCAGTCATTTCTCTGTTGCGCCTGTGACTGGAGGATGCCAGAGCTGGCTGACCAGCTGGGAAACAGCGAGTTTTGCCAACGGATCAAAAGACTAATCTTTCTGAACACTGTGATATTATTACTTTGGAGTTCCATGTTTTGGGGGCTCAGGATTTTCATCTCTCTGTTGAATGTCTCCATCTGTTTGCCTCCCCACCTACCCTCTTCCTCAGGCAACAAATAAAGTCGTCCACAAAAAGCCAGTCAGAGAGGAACGAGGGGCTGGCAGCAGCAACCTAAATCCCCAGTTCTGTGATTACAAGTGATTTTGGACCCACTCCAATAATTAAAGTAGCATTTGTTTAGACAGTGCCTTTCTTAGGGTTTCCAAGGCTGTTCCAGACAAATGTCCCTCCTTGGCTGACAGGAGGAGATTGACCATCATACTGCAGCAGAACTGCCTGGAGGCTGGGACATTATGGGACCTGCAATCCAAAGGATGATGACAGGGAGGAGGCAGAGTCCCTATTTCATTTTACCTATCAGGCTGAAAGCAATTTTCAAAATGTTGCCCAGAAAGTGATGCAGAGGGAAATAAATAAAACAGGTAAACCAAGAGACAATAACGTCTAGGAAAGCAGCTGCTCAGCTGGAGAGAACATTGCCCTAAGAAACTCTCTTTTTGCAAGTACATCCTCCAGCATTTCACAGTTCAACAGAAAGTACAAGGAGAACTACCTCAAGAGATTTTGCTGCAGTGAACAAGTACAAAGAGACTCCAGAGAATAGACAGGCACAGTAGCATCTTCCTAGATTACTGTATTCCTAGAGCAGTTTGCAAAGAATATGAAATGGATCTGGGTGACTCTTCCCACCTGCGCGAGTTTCATGAGCAAGTTCATTACTTCTTCCTGCTTTACTATTCTGCTTTCAGTGAGAAGCACCGGCAACAATTTAGTGATACCTAGTCCTCCACACACACACACACAAAAGCAGGCTGAAAGGAGCTCTTCTAGAACAAGCCTGACTCATGCAGGTGAGTCAGGCTATCATTCATTTAAGTTTGTCTGATAACTTTGAACCTCCAGCTTTAGATGGGTGCACAGATATTTTTCATTGGCAGGTGCCAAAAGTTAACCCTCTACCCACTCATTAATAGCTGTGATGACCTCCAAAAACAGTGTGAACCAGAAACTCACACTGCCTTTAGGAGCTATAAATGGATCTTTTCTACACTGTGGACTGTAGACCACTGTGAGCTCTGAAAGTACATCTGTTTGCGTAGGAACTCAAAAAGTACTTTATATCCCCAATTCATCATTTCAGCCCTGATTCTTCTCTCTGATCTCCAAATAACTATCATATGATCCACCAAAAAAAACTGCCTGACTGCCACCCACCAACATCGGCCACACTCTGAACCTGAGGGAATTCACTGAACTTTCATTTTGCTGGTGCTGTTCTGCCAGTTGAAATTTCTCACAGCAAATTACATTTGAGAAGATGTGCAAATATTTTAGGTGCACAATCAATATGCTCTAGATGACAAATTACAAAGTAGGAAAGGAATAGCTGGCCATAAAGCATGGATTCAATGTTGAATTAAGAAGTCTAATAAAGTGACAGCTACCATCATGCCACATCGGCATCTGATTCACTCTGCCAACAACTGCATTATTTCGAAAAAACATTTATATGGTATTTATCTTATCCTATTCATCAGCTCCCATCAAATCACGAGTGTCCCTGCAATACAGATTCTCTATACTTGAAATAAAGCTGTGAAAATTGACAGGCTAAAGAGATGAAAGTTACATTGTGGCTAATGCAAAAATTTATGTTAATTATCCATGTAAGGAGAATTTCCACTTCAGTTTTGCAAACAGTGATCTGCAGTCACCAGCCAGTGAATGACACATGGTGTGATGCAATAGGCATGTGGGGAAAGCACTTTGCAATGTTTTAATAACTATTTTCCTATTAAAGTATGATTCTGGTTTTCAAAATAATCTGACTAGGACAGTGAATCAGATGCCAGAGGAACCATCTGTACTCATTCTCCCGGTGTTCTGAGGATATCCAAATTCTACTCTGCCTCTGGGTCAAAGCAGGAATGCTGTTGCTTAGCACGTTGGCATTGTGTCTACACCAACTTGCCTTCTCGTGCCTGTGAAGGGAATGATGCTCCTGACTTGTATCCAAGAGATTTGAGCTACTGGAGATGTTATAGCACCGTGCTGCACTTCTTCTGGAGCTGGAATTTTGTTTGTGCTGTAATGAGTCTGTGGACCTGCAAATGCAGCTGGTTACCTGGAATGGTAAGACATTGATAGCACTATTCTATAAAGCGTCGCCTGTTAGTCTGACTCTAGTTCCACAAGAAGACGAAGCTTGCATAGGCAGTGGCAACAGCTAGAGCAGGTCCTCTGCCTGTTTCCACAGCAGCCATTGATAGGTAGCCTTGGCATTGCTTTATACAGAATTGTGAATAAAATTTGGAGATTTCCCTTTCCCAGGGTATAAAATTCGCAACTCCTAGTCTTTGTCTACAGCCTCACATCTTTCTTCAACTGGTCTGCAGCTCAAAGGGGTGATGCTTTCCTACCTCTGGAAAAGGGAAAAGTGAAGTATAAAGAAAAGATAAATCCAGAATGCACATGGGCACCACTCTGATCCTGTCAGAAGATCCTAAAAGTGATTTAAGAGTCTAACTAGCAGCACTCCAACTTCATGCACCTGTCAGTGACAGTGGTAAAGAAGTCCTCATCTTAGGACACCTGAAGAGCTGTGGAGAGACTAAAGCCACCTAGCAGAAGACTCCAGCCATTTCTACCACCAGCAGCCCTAGTTCTTTGGGAAGTGTTTCCCTTCAAGTTTAATTTTTTCACAACTCCAGGAAGAAGAAAATAGGAGATTTTTGCCTAGAGAATTTCTCCCCAGATCAATCTAACTGTAGTAGCTGACCCATAAATTTATTCTCCTTCTCTTCAACCTTAGTTTTGGACAAGACCAGGACCAACTCAGTCAGGTTTGATGTCTTAGAGGACTTTCTGTGCATTTTTCTGATCGACATTAGGTGAACATTGCATTTTCTTCTTCTGTTCATGCTGGTTGGAGGAACCAAAAACTTGGTTCGTGTCCATCACTACATGATTTTTACATCTGGAAGTACTGAGGTGAACAATGAGATTCAGAGGTGCTGAAACGAGATGCAGAGAGGCATTTGCCTAATGAATTTGATGGAGCAAGCATGAGAAAAGCAGATGGGTTTTGAAGTCTACTCCTATAATGGAGGAAAAGGTGCAGGAATCTGCCTGTTTTGAATCAGAATAAAAAAGACCATAAAAAATGAATGTGAATGAATGATTGGCTTGTCTCTTTCTTACATAAAAATACCATTAGCTCATTTCATGTGACACATGTTATTTACTGACTAGGTTGCTGGGAAGCCTGTGTTCTCCACCCAAAATGTTGCTGCTAATGTACAAATGCTTTTTTTCCAGAGGGTAGATTGAGGCAGGAGTGGCTCTCCCCAGGAGTAGCTAAGACTATTATTGAGGCCAAACATCTGCTTAATCTGCAGTGACAGCAGGCAGACATATACCAGTACCTGAAACTCTTCCCAAAACTTCATCAGATCCAAACATAGCAGAGGTATTAAACCGCTCAGAGCCAAACTTGGCCCTGTTTGGACAGGAGTGGTTATCCCAACAGCCCTAGGAGATTTTATCAGTCTAGGAATGAATTTGGGCAAACCTGCAAATCTCAGTTGGAATCTGCTATTGGTCTGCTCCAGCTGGGATCAGGGTCTCCAGGCAGTGGCTGCAGATGCAAACAATCCAGCAACAGTCAGCACCACTTCACCAGGAACGTCCCTTCCTCCTGGTTGTCATTTCTCATTTTGCAGCCCACTGGCCCAGACCATTTGCATCTGCTGTCTCTGCAGAGTAAGGACATAGCCAAGCGTTTGGTCACAGGAACAGTGTGACCAGCAGGATGAGGGCAGTGATTACCCTCCAGTACTCAGCATTGCTGAGGCTGCACCTCGAGTTCTGGGTTCAGCTGTGAGCTGAAAAGGAGTGAGAAAATCTGTGAGCGAGAAAAGGAGGCTCTGTTCAAAGCCTAACCTTGCAGCTCAGAATCAAAGGCACATTCCCATTGGAGATAATCTTTTTCCTCCACGACCACCCAGGAGATGTGGAGAGATGCAGAAATTAACTTGCACTATGAAAACATCATGCCTAACTCTGTATTCTCAGAGGTTAAGGCAGATAAAGGTCAACTAGCAATACAGCTTCAACCAAAGCAAGATCCCTTGAAAACTAGGCTCCTGGTTCCAGCAGTACAGACATGTTTATTTATAGAAATAGAAATGTTGAGGCTTTTAAAAACATTTCTCAGTAAATAAGGCCTTGGGTTCCACTGCATGATAAGGGAACATAAGGAATAAAAATAGGTAGAGAGCCCTCGGGTAAAGGAAGAAAAGTGAACATTAAATCTGTTTGTGAAAATGCTTTTCCTTTAAAATAATCTCCTTCGAGCACATTGGCAGCATTTTTTTTTTCAGCAAAAAGCCCAGCAACCTTAAGGAATGGACAATTTTTTGAAAGATAATTAAACAAGAGGTCAACACATGTCTGGGGAGGCAGGTATGGCAATTACTTACCCTCAATGCTTAACAGTAGCCGAGAGGCAAATTTATACAGCACCCTTCTGGGAAAGTTTAGGCTTTTGTTTTCCTATTCTAGTGGCTTAAACACTTCTGCACTAGCTAATATCTCACCTAAAATGGATCAGCCTTTTCTCCTTGTAGATAGGATAAGAAGACAGCCTAAAATGTTTCCCAAACTATGGGAAGCTGACGCTCCAAAGCCTACCCAGCTCACTCCAAGATATCAAGCCAGAGCTGAGCCTTCACATTTGTCTTATTCCCAAGAAATATTCAGCTTCCCCTCCACAACTGTTATACACATCAGGGCTTTGGTCTCAAGGGGAATGAGTACAAGACAGATGTTTCTCCTGACGGTTAATAATGAAGGCTTAGGAGGCAGCACTGGGCAGCAGGTAGTGCTAGGTGCTAAATGGGTGCTAAAGGGGCAGCAGACCAAAATGCTTGACCTCTTTTTCCCCAAGTCACCTGCCATTAGTCCCAGGGGCATGCCTTGCCTTGTGTTGCCAGTCAAGAAGATAAACCTGTGAACACCAGCCTCTGCAGAGCAGCAAAGTGAAGTGGTGTTATGCCAAGAAAGGCAGGCAGAATGATTCAGAGTTGCTTTTAAATCACAGGCTTCCTTCAAAGTGCCAGCCATCTGCAGTCACACAAGCTGCAAGACAAGTGCCTAGGGGAGACAACTCAGTTTCTTTACTAAATGAAGTGGAAGAGGCACCTTACTCACTCTCACCCGCTCTAATTGCTGCTGTTTTCATCAATTTTTAGGCCTGAATGTTGAATAAGAAATAGACTTCCTATTTTAAAACCATCCTTGGTCCTTCACTCTGTGCAAAGTCAAAAGGAAATAGAAAAAAGTCTAAAGTTTTGATTCGTCAGATTCCTGAAGATGCTCGTTGCCTTTCACAGAGACCCACGTGGCAGAGTGGATTTTTGTCTCCATGATGCTGCTGAAGACATGAAATTTTCCCCCAGCCTGTTAGATTTCAGGTGTTCAGATAGCAATGGGCAAACCTCTGGGCCTAATTCAGAGGGATCTTGGGACTCTTCCTCTGTTACAGGGTAAAACAATTGCTTTGAAAGAATTGCTTTGAACCTCCAGCCTAAAGCACACACAGGAGCCACAGGTCATCCCAATACATCATTTTTTAATTCCACATGAATGCTAAATGCATCCAGAACTCTGCAGCAATGGTACTTGACCATGACCTCTGCTGTTGTCCCAGTGACCATTCATTCCTATTTCCAGTGTGAAGATGCTTCTTTTCAACTTCCAGGATGTCATTAGAGATTTATCTGCTACTACATATATTGAAAGGGCTGCCCTTATAACCTTCTGTTCCAAATGTGGAGAGTTCAGACTTGTCTTGGTTAACAAAAACCTGTTATTTTAATAGCAAAGCAAATTGCTCAGGTTTCTCACAAGAAGGCACATTAATGAATCCTGCTAATCCTTCTTAGAGGGAACCCTGACTAACCCCAACATTTTCTGAACTGCTGGCCTAGACAGACTCTTCATATAGCAATTATATTACCAGAGAGGGAACGTGCTTTTCCCCAACTATATGTGACCAAGCACCACACAAACATTTTGGCTACAGGTGAAATCATATTCAGTATTTTTTTTCCACTGGCCATCTTTTTCCATCTCTTTCTCTGGCACTGGCCTGCTGGGTGAGCTGGAATCCCCTTGCCTGTGCCATTTCAAGTCAGCTGACAAGTATTATGGGAAGGGAGAAAAAGTAGAGCTCTGGAGAACAAACACAGTACGAGCAGCTGACAGTGACCATTTTGAGAACCATTAGTTAGACAGTTGTTAAATCATCTAAATCACAAAGTGTTAATTTTTACACTCTTTAGTTACTTAATATGAAAGGCTCTGAGGTACCAAGTTATGAGCTTTGCAGAAGTCTATGTATATTCTATTGTATCAACCCAAGTGTTTTCATCTACTAAACTTGTAAATTCAGCTCAAATATACTACAGCGAGCTCTTTCAAATAGAGAATAGAATTTTATCTATTATGAAATAGATTCCTTAGCCCAGGCAGGAACAATTGAAATTTTTCTTCTATAATTCACTATTCAGTCTAATTCTTTGAGATTTCTTTCTGATAGTATCAACAATCAATAAAATTTGTGATTCTTTGCATACATTCAAAATCCAGCAGGTTTAGTCACTGTTACATTTGCATTAGCTTAAGGCATAAACACCAAACTCTTAAAAAAATCCCTATTCAGAGCAGGTAAAAAAAAAAAGAGAGAGAGAACAGAAAAAGAAAACAGCAACAAAAATAACTTCTTCACTCTCCATCTTAATGCAAACCTGAATTCAGTTTTAATTCAAAGCACTGGTTGTTTTCTGCTGTTAAATATACCACAAAGGCTATGGGATAGATTACAGAGAATCAGCCATATTCTATGTGATATAAAAGGGAGAAACATTTGAGGCTCCTGACAGATTATTCACACATTTAAGCATCAGCAGAATCAGGATGCATCAAATCTGCAAGATGGTAAATACAATGGAGAGAAACTATGTCTGCTTGTGGTGCTGCACAGGCTTATTTTACAGAAGGACTTGTTTTAGTTCAAAGTTTCCTTTTACTAGAAATAACTCATCAACAATGAGATATGCTTAATCATGTAGGTCAGATTCCACAGAACATTTACATATCTTCGGATACGTATGGTGAGAAAATGCTACTAGAATAAATCTACCCCTACTAGAATAAATCTTTTATCAGAATGTGGTGCTGCTTCTACTCCTAGAGGTAAACCAGCAACCAGCTCGCTTCATCGAGTTTTTATTTCTACAGCTGAGGACCAAAGACCTCAAAGACTTGCAATCAGCTCCTGTAAAAGATCAAAAGTAAAAGACTGAGGTGCTCTGGGGCTGGCTGCAAAATCAATGAGATATGTTCCATTTCTTGCTTCATATCACTTTCAGGGACTTGGACCACTTCTACAGCTGTCAGTGGCTCTTTCCACCCAAGAAGCACTTCCCTTAATGACTGCAGAACAGTTGCCTAGATAAACTTTCCACTTTGTGATCACAGATACAGCTTTGTCCCCTCCCAACCCAGTCCCAGGTTTCCCACTGCCCTATCCAGTTGCTTTTGTCAGGTTTTGCTTTTAGACTTTTCTGAGGCCACTTTTCCCCACCTACCCACTCCCCCACCCCATCCCCACTGCTACTGGGCAGCTCCCAAACACTTCTCTTACTCAGAGATGAGAATTTGCTTCTGACTTCTAGCCTATATTTATTTATTACTGCTTTATACTCCTCTACTCTTAAATCACTGATCCCTTAATCATCTAGGACCTAAACTCAGATTTAAAAAACTAAACAACAACAAAAACCCCCAACAAGATCTGGTCTCAATCTTGTAGAATATTTCTTCTTGTCTCAATCTTGTAGAATATTTCTTATCTGCAAGCTATGCACATACTGGCAAGAAGTAAATTTGCTCTTTTCTGTAGTTACTTGTTTTGTAACTTTTAAGATGAAATCAGAGGGAAAAACTGATGCGGACAAGAGAAATAAAGATCTGTGCCAGCTCAGCTTGCTTGGGCTTCTACAGAATCTGTGCCGGGGAAAAAGGTGTTACTCAGATTTAACTCTGAATAAATCACCTTCTAAACAGCTTAAATTCCTTCTCCAGATAAAGAGAAAGCTTCCCCCACGCCCAGGCAGGGCCACTGCTCAGTGGTGGTGGTTTTTGCAGGAAGCCACATGCAAAAGAAATCCACAACCAGCTCTTTCGATGTTGGCGCACACAGGGAGAGGTCTCCTCTTGAGAGGCGGGACTGGGAATATGGGAATGGGGTTTGCAGGAGTTCTCGCACTCTCTGACTGAGACCAAGTAGATGTCCCAGTATTATGTGGATAACTGGTATTTAAAACCCATGGAGGTGGGTTACAGTCCATGCACCTCAAGCCTACAGCAGATTTCCATGTTGAAGTACCATGTACTACTTTCCCAATTACTTACTTAACTTCTGGTACGTTTTAGCTTTAGTGGCACACATTGCAATTTGTTTGTCTCTGATGAGTTTGTCACTGTTTAGAGCAACAATGAAGGCACAAATAGCACTTAGAACTTTCACTAGACAGATTAGAGGCATTAATTAAAACTAATTTGATTTCAGGCATGATAATTTATTTTCATTCATTCCACCATCAACAATTTTGGTGCCACCTTATCTTCTGCAATGAAGCCTGACTGCAGCATCCCTCTTAGCAGAGAGCTCCAACAATCTAGTGTCTTCTAGCAACAGAGAGAGGGAAACTGGGCCATTTAGACAGCAAGACAGAGATGTCTGCACAGGCTGAACTAACAGACTGAACAGGGAGGGCTGAACATACATTGCGCGAACAAGTGGTTCAGCTGAACACGAGGTATATTACCCAGATTTTTCATAGATAAGCAAATAAATTCCACACTTCTGAGAAAGCCCTATCTCATTTAATATGCAGTATTTCCTTTATCAAGCTTTCTGTTGCCCCATCTCCCAGAGTTTCACTGGCAGTTCAGTACAGGAGAGCTTTAGTGCATGACAAGAACACACTATGACCTGGACAGATCCTCCAAAAACACTGCTGGTCTTATGATAATGGAGTTAGACTGAAAGGAGGGTCAGAGAGTTGGATCAGCTCTCTACAAAACCAGAGCTCTCTGTCCTGGCTCTAAAATATTTCATTGCACTCTCATTCCACTGTCTCCATCTCCCCTTCCTCTTCACTGTAGCTACAGATGACCACTGTGAAGCCCTTATTTCCTCTGAATTTTGCGTGCTTTGATGGGGTGCAGGCATACACACAAAAATTCAGGACTTTCCTGTCTGGATAACTTCTTAAACATTCACTGCTAAAGCAGCCTGGCCCTGTCGTAGTTAACCCCACAATTTCACAGAACATAACTCCTCAGAAATTTACAAATGAAACAATTTTCTACCATGAGAATTTTCGGGGGGAACTCACATTTTAAATTAAGATTTTCACCACTCTCTTCTTTCCAGAAGGTGCCAGGCACCTCTCTGGGCCAAGCAATGCCAGCTCCATTTGCACTGACAATTCAAGGGGGTTCTTTTCCAGCTGACAACTTGATGCAAATAAAAGTTGAAATCCTATTCAGTAATCACATCTTTCTTGCGCTCACTACTGTGTAGAGAATTATTTTTAAGTTTTTAAGCTCTTTTTATTTTCTTTTCCTTTTTTCCTAAAGAAAGAAAAAGTACAGGTAGCTTTATCAGTGTATGGGGGGATAAAGTTTTCTCAGATTTCCCAAACCCTTCAAGATATTGTCCTCTGAGATTACAGCAGGTTGTTTCCTACATAGCTAAAGCAAGGGAAAAACAAAACTTGAAATAGAACAATAAACCCCCACGGGTCTCCCATCTGGAAATGAAGACCATGAAGTACATGAAGAACTCAATTTGGGGAGAAACTTGGTGGATCTGCCAGAGAAATACAAGTTCAAGCCATGAGAAAGACCAAAAAAATTTGTAGAGCAAAGGAGGTTTAAGGGAAGAAACCAAACCAAAACCCATTTCTAGCTGTAGTACATAGAAGACAAAAGTGCCAATCATTTTTGCAAACACTGTAATCTGAAGTGGCACTTTCTCTTCATTTTTAATTGAATGGATTGTTTCCCTCCTTGGAATGGGGCTGAGCCTTTTAACATCACTGCAGAGCTGAGACACTGCTAATAAATATTTAAAGTCTCAGAGCTTTAAGTGAAAGGAAGGATTTGTTGGATAATATTTCATTTCCCTTAAACTGTTTATTCACCATTAAAATTGAAAATTTTAATTTTATGGGGATTGCTCAGAGAACTGATGCTCAGACACTTCCTCACAGAGCCCAAGAGCCAGGAAGGGAGTCTAGAAATAACTGTCTTGGAAATAAACTTCTGTGAATTGGACATAACCCAGATCAGATTTTCAAGTGTGTTGTAAATTACCCACAGCCAGGGCATAGGTCAAAAACATTTACTAGCACTGAGCTTCGTTCCTCAGATTTACCTCCCAGGAGTATTTTAAACCAGGAGCAGAGAATACAGAGGCCTGAAGTTCAGTTTTGCTCACCTCCAGCCCTGGGGATTATTTATGCCTGTGCTGACACAGAAGTTTTGTCTCCTGGCCTTGCTGTAGTGAAATGTTTGTAACAGCAAGAAACATCATCTGAATTTTCTATTATGCTAATTCTGAAAAGATTGTGATTAAGAACTGCTTATGATTAAGCTGACTTGAGCTCTACTCTGATAGTCTTAAAGAAATGCAGGAGAGCAGAATTATGCAGGAGCAGAGATGGGAGAAAGAGAAAGGAATGGAGGGATTGCAGCATCACTCCCCCCAAGAGGAGATGGGGGGAGCTGACAGATCTCCTCAGCAAAAGGAGTGATGTGTTATTTTAGGTGCCATTTTGTGCCAGGGTCATTTAGGCCTATCCCTGTTGGTGGAGGGTGACTAAAAGCACTGCCAGAGGTTGATTTGTGCAAGGCACAAATGGGCTTGTTGGCTTTTGTGTATTAGTGTCTGGACTCCCCCTGAAGTCCAAGTAATTATGGCTGTGGATCCCCATATCGCTGTGTGCTGCATCTGTTGTGGAGCTCTTCTTGGGCACCACAGGCCCTTCTTATATTAGGAAGTTCCCAGTATGCTTCAGACACCGTAGCAAACTACCTACAGATAATATTAAAAAAAAAAAAGAAAATTAAAAAAAGAAGTAGAGCCCACTCAGAGGTGACCTGATTAAATTGCTGAGGAGATGATCGGCCCTTGCAGGTCCATTGCACAAACTACCAGCTGTGTTGACATGGGATCTGTAAAGTCCTGCCTGCTGGTTTACTTCCCAGTCTGGTTTTATCCAAGGACTGAAGCAGCCAATGCTATCATGGCTTCAGACTCACAGGCACAGAGTTTTCAGCAAGGTGGCCCAATAAGAGATGGCAAAACCCACAGCCCCATTACAGTTGTTCAGGCCGTTCTAGCATGAAGGCATGGCAGAACTTGGCCCTGAACCTATAAGAAGATCAAGATAGGGCCAGTTCTTGGACAGCTTGAGCAAGATGATTTGTGTTCCCATCCTGTATCCCTTGCATGGAGCAACCTTAGCTGGAAAGCTCAACACTTTGAAGAGAAACACTTGGGCCCATATTCATTATAGGAAGAGCATCTACCTGCCAAATCAGGATTCATTGCTGGGAGCTGTGATGCCTTTTGGAAGGGGAGCACATCACAAACTCTTCATGTTTCCATGAATTTGACACAACTTCAGAGATAAAAAGCTGATGCAAATAGGCACCCATCAAAAAACCCTTGGGAGATGCTTTTTGTGATTTTGGAGATAATAATTTGCAGCTTCAAATTGTGATCTAAGACTGAGCTCTGGAGCTCGTGCATTTTTTTCAGATATGTGCCTAATTTAGAAAAAGTGGGTTATATATTAGACATTGTATCTTCTCACTGGTTGTATTTCCACGTGAGATATTTCACTTAACAAGTTCACAAAATACTTCAGCTGAAACAGTCATATAGCCTCAGTTGCAAACAGTTATGGCCAGACCAAGACAGAGAATTTTCCTCAGAAAGGATAGGAATGCAGCTCTTTAAGATTTCGTATTTTGTATTAGTTTAAATGCGAAACTTTCAGGACATCTACAGTAAAGCTTGAATTTGCATCTTCAGCTAAAAGTTCAGCCAGTGCAGATCTGATGAAGCACCATTATACTCTATACAATCACCTCAGGTTTGAGTCCTCATCTGTCCCTTTGCATGCTACTGTCCATCCATCCTCTCATCCACACTGCCAAGGCTCCCAGCATCTTATGAATAAAGTATAGGTCCGACTCTACAGGCAAGAACCAGACATGGACACTGAGATGTCATTTTCTCGTTGCACTCAAAGTGTAGGTGTGTATACTCCCCTTGGAGCCACACAAGGAGGAAGGTACTTTAAAACTCAACCATATCCTCAGTGTCTGATCTCTGGATCTCCGGGCCTCCAGTGTGTGTCTTCCCTGCAACTATAGAGTCTGTGGACCCAGACTTGCTAATTCATGTTAGGAGATTAAATTCAGAAAGGTGACCCAAGCTTATGTGCTTGCTTTGCACCAGAGACTCACAACAAACAGTCACAGCAGATATTTATGTCAGCAGGTTCCCTCCTCCACTAGGGAGGTGACTGCACTGCACACCAGTGGAAATGACCCTTCTGAAGCAACCCTGGATTCTCAACTGAATCAATCCTTCCTGCATTTTCAAAGTAGTGCCCAAGCAGTTCTGAAGATTTTGGCCACTTTTCCTGATGGATTTGGCTGCAAATTAACCTTCACAGCAGAGCTGCGTTGGCTTTGTGAGAACTGGCAACTCAGATAACCATCCATTAGTGAATGTTAGCAGGAAGAGTACTCCAGGGCACTGGGTCAGGGAACGGGATAGAAAACCCAAGTAGGTCACACTCACTAGAAAGGCCAATTTATTATTAACTAGTCATCTTATCACACACTTCTGATGGGCCTGGGACTTCAGGAGAAAAACTGCAGTGTCTCCCTCTGGAGCCAGCGTGGGGGTTTCGTTCATCATATGTGCTGATGTGAGCAGACAGGGAGACTGTGAAGTTCCTTTTCTGTATCTCAACTATTATTCTCTCTTACAGGCTCCTCAAGAGTCATGGGGAGGGCCCTCAACTTCTCCAGTTCCCTTCCAGCTCAATCAGCTGGAAGGGGTGTTCTAAGACTGCGTTTATTAGAGCAGAGGACAAGCTTCAAGTGACACAACTTCAAGTACCTGTGATTCAGGGAGATGGCTGGTAGAATCAATTAGGAATACACACATTAGGAGTATCCCTCTGTCTTCTCTGCATTTTCTCTGCTTAGATTTGGTGTTGATATCACAGACAGTTTTGTCCTTAAAGGGCAAGAAGGCAAATTATAAACACAGTAGAAAGAAAGGGAGGTAGAAAAAGTGAATAGGACACAAGGATGCTCTTGTACAAGGAGAAGATACAAAATTCAGATGTTTAAGGCAAAGAAAATGAAAAAGGGATTAGTCACAAATGTTGACATAGAAAATGGGCAAAAGGACAACACAATGTTCTTACTTTAGTGTGGAGTTAAACGTGAGGGCTTTGGCTATGATGTGGGGTTTGGACGTACTGGCTGAGGCTCGTTTCACCCCAGTTTTAACATCCAAATATAAAGTTTGACATCTAGTGTGAGCTGTCATTTGAGGCCGCTTTTCTAGTCAATCGAAAATGAGACAGAGAGACACGTCCCTCCTCCAAGAATTATAGCAAGGCAAGATGAATCCTTTTCTGTCAGTGAAGAAGGACACAAGCTTAACTGGATGCAAGTCTGGGGCAGGACAAGCCTCTATCCCACACACGTGCCTGGCCTGACAGGGGTTGTGTCATCTTGTGCCAATACACAGTGGCAAGCCAGCTTTTCAGCTTATATTTAATTTAGTTCTTCCTCTCTACATGGATGTTTGAGCTTGTTAATCTACCTGACCCATCAAAACCTGCAAGAGCAGCTGCCTCCTCTGAGCTTTCTTTCATTGCCTTATCCAGAGTTTGAAGTGGAGATGGTGAATTCTAAATTTAGAGTGACTCCAGCAGCTCGCTGTGCCTGCCCGTGCTTGCATTCCACTGTCGGAAAAGGTGACGACCAAATCAAATTCAGATTTCCTTTTAATCTGGCCTATTTTAAATCAAACTGCAAAGAAAGATACTAAAGCTGCTACTGTGAAACGTGCTGCTCCATGAATTAGTAATTGTGTTTATTTTCTACATTGGGGATTTTTTGCCTGTGTTGCTGTTTTCTTATTGCCACTCAATGTGAGGAGCTTTTATTTGAATGAGACTGTATTTCAAAGCACTTTTACACTCATGTAGAGTCAGGGACTTATTTACTTTCTGACAGTTATTTACTTCCCGTAAATATTTCACGGCCTCAGTATCTCCCAGATGAACGCAGAGTTTGCTGTGTGCTCTTGTTCAGGAGTCTAATTAAAAACGGAATAAAATGGGAGGGACGGAGCTAAAGTGCTAACTGCCATGGATGTGTCTAGAGGGAATTCAACAAGGGAACCTGTTTCTTGGCACAACTATTGAAGCATAAAAGTAGAGGAAAAATGCCCAGTACAAAACTGAAACCCCTGAGATGGATAAGTCAAGGAGAGGCTTCTAGAGATGGAAGAGCCAACACTACTCCTGTACAAATTGTCTGCTGCTGTCACTAAAAATTGGTCCTCATTGCTATTTCACATCACCGAAGCCAGACACCTCCTTTGGCCTAAATACTCCTTCCACAGCACAGAACTGAAGTCACCAGCAGCATCTCCATGTGCCTGTATTCCCACCAGAGCCATGACCACTTCTGCATCCCTGGAAAGCTGAGGGCGTATCTTCACCTGGGGTAGGTCACTAATGCCACTGATGTCCAAATACACCTTCATACCTATAGAGATTATAGGTCTTTTAACAGACTTGGTATTTTCTCCAGTTTGTAAATCACTGCAACAGAATAACTGGCACTGCAAAGGCTGTATGGCTGTACTTATTTGGATAATTTCCCACAAGCACTGCTCCAGAAAAAGCCATAGACTTCAAATCGATCAAATAAAGAAAACGAAAACATAAAGATCAAGCACTACTTTCCCTGATTTTATTTTTTTTTTTTTTTTTTTTTTTTTTCCCCCCCGGAAATGGATTTTTTACTGCTGGTTAAGGAAAGATTACTTACCGCAGCTGTGTAGAGGGCAAGGGCAAATTTCTAAAGGCTTTGGGTGAGGATTTTTCACTTGAAAGACTGCATTTGGAGACATGGGAGATTATGAACAATCCTTTAACGTGATTCTCAAGCCATCAGACTGTTTAACATTATTGATCAGTGCAGTCAGAGCACTTTTTAAAAAAGCCATATCAGATTAAAATGGAAATAGATTTCTTGTTCTGATTTCTCATAAACTTCATTTTGCTTTGCAGCACAGAGCTTCTCTGAAAGAGGGGTAGTCCCCAGGCCAGAGGTGGTGGCCCTGACGGGAATATGCTGCCCTGCACTTCTGCCATCTCTTCTGCCTTGGACACAAACACAGGCCCAGCAACTACACGTGTGTGACAGTTCTGTTCCCCCCTAAAAAAAGAGATATTTCAACAATAAAAGTCCCAAACCTAACCCCTCAAACTAGAAGAGACATCTCCTAACAGCTCATTCCTGCAGAAAGAGTATTTAATAAGAAGGAACATGACTTGTGTGTGTATTTTAAATACCCTACTTTTAAGTTGAACACTAAGTCAAAATATATCCAGATTTGATCGATGTCATCCACCTAAACAGCGCTGCTTTCATCTCCAGAGTCCCCATAGTGGGGACCACAATTCTGGGGATTGTGTTTACAAAATAAATTAAAAGAAGGACTTTGCCTTCAAATTAGTGCCCCAAAAGTTGACAGCAATGGTAGTAAACAATAGAAATTATTTGTTTTAATAGCCATGTTTATTCTAATGATGTTGGCATTCTCTGTCAAGATTAATTGGCAATAATGTTGTGAATACTATTACAAAGGAAATACGCACAATAAACCTAAAATAATTTGACTGACCTATGTTCTGAAGCAAAATATTTATAGTAATGAGATTCTAATTATCCTTTGTTATGGCAGACTATTCTCCATACTGCTCTTTATTGATAGGAGATGTATTGTTTCAGCATTTTAGCTCAATTTATTTTCTCACAATTGCATTTTCTTATGCACAGAAAATGAGAGACAATCATTACCTTCTTCACTTTGCATTCAATTTACATCAACAGCACATTACTTCATCCTAACTCATTTATCTACCACAGAAATTTGATAAAAAAAGCTGCTGTCAGTGATGAATAAAGATCGTTTCAAACGGAGCAAGAGGAAACAAGATGTATTATAGGTTTCAAGACCTTTTGTTTGCTCAAGAAAGGGAAAATAAAAGATTTTTTCCACCCAGGCAACACAGATCTCACGAGGCTGCAACTCACATTCCGCATCTCCTATTTACCTGCAGCTGATTGGTCTGTGTTGCATACAAAATTAACTCCAAATACCCATGCAAACATAGATGTCTTTTCCCATTTACTCGACAAAGGAACATTTTTAAATTTTTGGACTGAGTGCACAGAATTTATGATTCATGAACTCAAGCAAACACTTTAACAACTACCCCAGAGTTATTGTAGCCTCATAGCAACTAATAGCTCTCCAGCCTGGGAGACACATCTCTGGATGGTGTCTGCCTGCTTGTGAGCACTTACAGCACCATGAAACACACTGTGGGGTTCCCTTGCACTGACAACAGCAGAACATCCATCTTTCTTTGATGAAGCCTTCCAGATCTCTTCTTCTAATTCTTCTGTTGTAACAAGCCACCAGAGACTTTAGCTGCTCTTCTCAAACCTAGAACTAGAGCTAAGTTAATGCCTAAAGGTAATAGCACCACCAGCACTCTAAAGACAAAGTTCTACTGTAGAACTCCTCTGTCTAAGACCTTTTTGTGGTTCGGCAAGCTCCAGATGTGCACGGGTGCAATGATGGATTCCAATTCTGCCCTGTGCATGGGGGAGTAGGGAGAGAAGCAAAAACTTGGTAGCAGGTTCTGAGTAACAGGTCATTGGCAGAAAGTCCACAGGCATTCCCTAGGGGGTGTGTGCTTACTTTGCTTAAAACTCCTCAAGGAGGGAGGTCAGAGAGAAGTTTTTGACCTTTTAATACGTTGATGTTTTGGGTCTTTTGCAACATTCAGCATTTTACCAAAAAGCAATTATTCACCTTGAAATAGCTCTTCATATTAAGGGAAAGTCAGAAGAAGTCAAGAGCTGTGTTTTAAAAGTTTTAAAGTAGACCACCATTAAATATGAATAGTTTCGTATAAAATGGACTATGTATACTGAAGTCTTTGAAAATTATACTGTTGGCTTTTATATGGTCAACAATATCCACTGGGTAGGAAGGGAAACGCAGTGCTTTAAAGAGGTTCACTGAAGCTCAATTAATTTATTCTTGAGCCATGCTCAACCCCCAAGCATGGCAGTAACATCCCACACAGCAGAAGATGAGCCCAAAGACTGTAAAATCCGGGCAGGTTTCTTGGATGTGGATATGCCCCCTCCAATAAAACCCATGCTATGATTTCAAGCTTCAGCAATGGCACATCTGGGGACCTTAAATTAAAGGCTTACCCAGAGTCAATAAACAAGCATTTGTACTTTGGAACTATTGACTGAGCTCCACCACCCGAACAAGTTGTCAGCGAGAGGTTTGGGCAGTGGGAAGAAGATGGCAAATATCCTCCTTGTACTCTCCATTTGTCTTCTGGGAGCTTGTCTTGGTAATGAAAGTACAGGTGAGTTCATTTAAAACCTGGCAAATCCTTCACTTTGGGGTATAGGGAGTTACAGACACCGGTAAAGGGACAGTTTGTAACTTGACTGTGGCAGAGCTTGTGCAGTCATATAAGAGACGACAGCTCAGAGGGATTGCTGCATTTCATAGCTCCTCTTTAAAGCACTGGTTCTTTTCTTGGGAATGAAATAATAGTTTTAATGCTCACTTTACACAGAATGTGTCACAGGGATTAATTTTAAGAACAGAATTTTTCTAAGATTTTTTTCTTTGCAGGTTTTAAGCTTTCAGAGCTTGATTCAGCCATTTTAGAATGCACACACACAGAAGGGAAAAAGTGGAGAGTGTTGCTTATGGAGTAACATCCACACCTCCTCATGTGCCATCACTTTGTCCTGCAGTACAAACAAGTGCTCACATCCATAAAACAGTCATTGGATTTGCCACTGCGAGGATTGTTTAAAGCCAAATGCAGCGTGAATTTAACAAAGATTGTAAGATGCAGCCAGAACTGTAGACAAGATAGAGCACTTGATGGATGTGGGCAATCACACATAGTAATGCAGGCTGTTGCTTGATTTATCTGTAGCAGAAACAGTTCCAGCAGAGACTGGTTCACATCCAATGTGAGTTCTTGTTTGCTGCAAGGCTAGCCCTTCTTCTTTCATTAAAACATTACTAGTAACATGTTAAAAAAAGGCTCTTTCGAAAATGTTTGCTAAGCAAGGAAAAGCAAGCAGACCATCATATTGGTACCACTCCCCATCCAGGTGTAACTCCTATAAAATACAATACTCAGCAGGCAGGACAGGTACCCTGCAGCACCAGGGAGGTCAGTCCAGCAGGTGCCCGACCCCCTTCCAACACAGATGTGAGTCGATGTCACGGGTGGCCACCAGCAGCTCCAAGAGCTGCTCCACGTGCCATCTGGTGATGAAAAGCAACACACTGAGAGTGTTAAGGGAGGGTGGAGAGAGAGGAGAAGCTGGGGGAGTGAAGTGGGGAGCTCCTCTGTGTGAATAATGTGTTTTAGAGTGGTGGGATGGGGAAAGAAGAGTCCTCAGCAGAGGAGAGGTTCTCTGAAAAGTGGGTCAGAAGCAGATCCTGCCAGAAAGCTGCCACAGCACAGTCACTGCTGTTGTCCCTGCTGATGGGACACATGTCCCTACCAGGAGAAAATCCATGGTAGTACCATGATTGGATGGCATGTTCTCATGCCCTTCACCAGGCAGCCACCACGGGAGGGTTGGTGGCCACGGCGGACGTCCCACCCAGGCTGGGGGTCCCTGCAGTGCCAGCATCTCTGTTCTGGTGGTTCTGCCAAGAGCTTGGCCAGCCCATTGAAGGTGGATACACACACCCTTGTTGACATGATGTGGCCCAGGGAGTGAGAGCCAGCCCTCCTGTCAGCAGGAAATGGTGGGACACAGGCACAGGAAGGGTGAGGACCAGAGAGAGAAGTAAATGGCCTGTTGCTTTCACAGCTGCTTCCAGAGGCAAATGGCCTTCCACAGCCAAAGGCAATGAAATCAGGACAATTTCTATGTCCAAACAAGACCTCACCAAGCAGCAGCATGAAAAAGCCTATTATTTTCCCCTCTCAAACAGCTTATTCCGGTCTATGCATCTGTGATAGTAGATACACCATCTGCTTTAGGGTATTTTAAGCATCAAACTTCAGCTCTCCCAATCACCCTCTCGCCATCAGTCACTTCTGTCTGTTGACTATTTTGGCACTTGATTCTCTAGATTCGATTCTTTGAATTGCAATTAAGTTGTGCATCAAAGAAACCTCAGGTAGATGACAGCACCTCTGAAACGTCC
This sequence comes from Pitta sordida, assembly GCA_013390025.1. Lineage (NCBI taxonomy): Eukaryota > Metazoa > Chordata > Aves > Passeriformes > Pittidae > Pitta > Pitta sordida. The sequence goes on along the minus strand of WEKX01008949.1, from coordinate 47,890 downwards.
TAGGGCACAGGACAAGAGTGGAGTACGTAAATGTCTGAGGAGGACTTGCATTCTAACAGAACACAGCTCTGACAGTCCATCCCAGCTGCACCACATGATGACACGTGCTCCTCTCCAGCCCCTATTTCTGTTCAAATTGCAGTATTCATTGAGAATAAAGAGGCAAGCTTGGTTCTGCAGAGGCAAAGGCGAGCCAACTCGAACAGACTGGAAGAGGTTATTCCTGGGAACCTTGAGAGAGAATGCATGGAAGAAAAATGCGCCTTTGAAGAAGCCCGAGAAGTATTTGAAAACTCAGAGAAAGCAGTGAGTATTGCTGCGACAAAACGGCAACAACTTGTTCCCATCTGCCCACACCTCTGTGAGCCCTTCAGGTGAGACACAGAGGGGGAATAGGAGTGACCAGCAAAGGGAAAAACTGCAGGGCCAAGGGCAGCATCTGGCACGGCTGATTCTCATTTGTGATCCATCAGCTGTCTGGGGAACTGCTTTAAAAGCTTTGTCAGTCACCTTTGGGATTATGGAGGTGCTTTCTCTGCAAATCTTTTCCTTCAGTTTTGGCGTTATCCCTGTACTAATTCAGTCAGACACTGTCCAGAAATCAGAAAACAAAGGAAACTTCCTTTCTTTTCTTTTTCCCTTTTGCAGATGGAGTTTTGGACAACATATGTTGGTAAGAGCTGATTTCTTTCTGTTCAAATGCTTAACATTCAACTCTCAGTGTATGAATAGCAGGTGTTATTGTAACAAATGTATTCCAGCATACAGAAGCTGTGTTATAATTTAGTCAGAGCCATTCACCCTAAATCCTGCAGCCACCAAGCCTGGGCCTGTCCTGTTAGTATAGAAATGGCAAGCGGAAAAAAAAAAAAGTCTTAGATGATGTCTTAGCATTTACTTTGTTAAAACAGAGGGCTTTTTGAACAAATTTCAAAAACCTCACAGAACAAAACCACTTCTCAAAGACTATTGGATCTATTGAGCCCAGGTCACATTCTGGGCCTCTTTCAGCTGTGTTATAGAGTACAACCCCACAGCAATAATTAACACCTCTTCAGCAAACAGCAAATTCTCTGTTCTCAAGCAGACATCTCCAGATAAGGCCCAACTTCATGAAAGCACAGTGTGAATCCCTAGAAATGCCATATTAAGGTGAAGCCTCAACATGATCCCAGCAAACAGCTGTTTCCAATTCGCACCATGGCTCGCAAACCCTTACTTCACTGTTTCCTTTTTCCTTTTCAGCCTCCATCCCAAACAACTCTTCAGTCCCTTGACAAAAAGATTTCAATGCCCACTACAACATCTGAAACTAATTTTAAGGACATTTCAATATACGAAGTGCTTCATAGATTGGCAAAGTGCCCAGAACATCTCACTAAAAAGCCTTAAATAATTCAGACTATTCAGTCCAGACTATAAAATAAAAAAGGTACATTTGCACTGTAGGTCTGTCCTCTGAAAACCAACTGATGAAATTCAACACTGAGTTTGTTTCCCTGACAGATATTAGCTCATTAAAAAGTAAGAAATGCCATATATTTCGCTATCATCTAAAATGCCTGGTTTACTGTTCAGCATACAAGCTGCTATTCCTATCATGTGTAGCACACAGGACCTCATTCCCTGCACAGCACCCAAGCCCCAGTTGCCCTCACCAGGCAGCAACAACTGCAATCCTCACCTTATGAAACTGTAACTTAGACAAGCCAAAACTGTTTTGTTCCAATTTGCATTTTCACATTCCAGCCCATTCCTACAAGCACCATTAACTGCCACACTTACTAACAGGACACAAACTTCCCCTTCCTCCATGCTTTAGCATTTCAAAGGGCATTCCCTGTCATTTAATGTCACTGATTTACTCTTCCAAAGTATTAAATTGCTGATTTTGCTATAGTGAGTATTTTTGTTGAAGCTTCAGTTTCTCAGTGGTAGACAACTGTGAAAATAAAAGCCCTGACACATAAGGGAAAATCTAGATCAATTAACAGTAGTACAACACCGAGAAAGAGTGGTGACAGAGGTTCTCAATCCTAATACACTGAGAGGTCTCCAAACCCAAGTGGACAGACCCAAACTTTCACAGAACAGACAGTAGTGTCAAAATAATCCAGATTGGGATACTCTAACCACTCTTGAGGAAGAAAACTTTCTAAATTTCTCTAACTTGGCCAAAACATGAGGTCCTGTTGAGATGCTGTGTGAGGGCAACTGCAGAGGAGTTCTGCTGAAAGGAGCAGAATTAACCCCGCTGGGTGCACAGTTAGAACTCTGGGCAAAACACTGCCGCTGACATTGTCTCTTGCATCCTTAGGTGCTAGGATCTCTCTTATTTTCCATTACAAAGAAGGTCTTTAACAGGAGACTTGCACAGAGCAAGGCTTCAGCACATGGTCTGCAGGATCCATGGTGGACACTCATGTTTGTTAACTCTTGTGTTTTCTCTCCAAGATGGAGATCAATGTGACCCCAACCCCTGCAAAAATGGAGGCAGTTGCAAGGATAAAATAAATTCCTATGAGTGCTGGTGCCCGGCTGGGTATGATGGCAGAAACTGTGAGATAGGTATGTACTGGGGGCTCATCCAATGCTGCTCTACTTGAAATCCCATGGGATCAAAGTGGGCACAGAGTTTCATCCTACTAGGGGGCTGTTTCAGGCACATTTCGCTTTGCTGTAAGGCAAGCTTGTTGGCAAGGGCATTGCAGGGGAACATGTTTGGTGATATAGGATTGAATATTTCTGTCCTCTCTAGCCCTTGGTCTGCCCCAGCTCCACCTCTGCTGAGCACCTCCTCTTATGCAGGGTTCAACAGAGACTCAGGCTCAAGGTCTTTTGTTCAGCTGTGGCTGCCAGTGCAAATGTTGACACAGAGACCTTCCTTTATCTCCCCAGCACAAGCCTTTCCGGGGCTGCTCATCAATCAGGGACAATGAGCTCACTGAAAGCAATAGTTTTTCACTGACCCCAATGGGGCCCCCATTCTCCCACTCCCCCTCTCCATACTTCATGCCAGGATGGTCAGCAGGTGCTGAGCAGGACAGGATTATCCTAACCCACTCTCCATGGTACTCTTCTAAATTCATAATTATAATTATCAGCAGCAACCTTGATTCTGAAGGCAAACAAAAGGCAAATATTTTCCTGATGTGTTGAGGAGTCTATGAAAACCAAACAGCTGATAATTTAAGCAAGAGGGATATTCATCTCTTATATTTATAATATAATCAGGGGCTGTGCGACTCGCATAATGTGCTAGACTCACTGCACTAATAAAAGATTCTCTTTCTAGTTGTGCTTCTGCTCTGGCAAGAGAAGAGTGTACGTTAAAAAGAGCATTTCAAAGCTGCATCAAATTTAAATAGTCTCATTGCAGATTTCTTGTGGAAGTGAGACAGGAGCAAAAATAGAGCTAGAAGTGAGGCGTGAAGAGGAGCTCTGTAAAAATAGTAAATGATGGCATTAAAATGGCTACAGGAAGGGAGGTGGCCTCGAGGAAGTAGGAGTGGAGTTAATCTGCTGTGAAGATATTTGAAAACTCACTGAGAATTGAAAGAGCCTCCCTGGATTAGTGGTTTTCCACCTCCAAGAGAGGTCCCACCACAGACAAGTGAGAGGTGGGGTGGCAAAAGACAGGTGCAAGTCATGGGAGTCTTGCTCTGCCTCAGGCTTGGACATGTTTCATCAAACATTCAGCTGAAATGGTTCTCGCATGTCAGGCTGTGATGACTTATTGGTATGTCAGGAAGAACATTTGGCTTTGCTTGAGGTTTTAATTCAGAGCCCAGTGATAATCCCAGGACAAAGCCCTGCTTGGGTTCAGGGTTTGCTCCGATCTGACACATGGTGTTCTCTGCAGGCATCCACACCTGGGCTGGATTGCCGTAAGCATGGTGGGAGGAAAGAACAACTGTGTGGAAATCACGTGGCTTGTAAGCAAATATTTGCAGGAGTCCTTTAGAGTCAGGCTGCCAAATTTCAGACAGCACACAGTTGTTGGAGGCAGGAGGCTGTGCCAGAACTCTGCAGGACCATTTATAGGCTCCTGAACCTGCCTTTTCAAAGAGCATGCTCCTTCATTCTGAGCAGGAATGTGATTTGGAGGGATGCTCTCCTTGTTAACAAGCATCTGTTTTCCAGACTTGATCAACAACAATGGGTTACTCAGCTCAAAAGTCCAAGTCCCAACAAATCTCTGACCAGTAGTATTTCAGAAGAGCTCTCACAAATTCATTTTAATTTCTTTCAGATTCCACTTGTGCTGTTAAAAATGGAGGCTGCAAGCACTTTTGCACTCATAACCCGCCACAGAAGGCTGTGTGTTCCTGTGCCACTGGCTACAGACTACATGAAGATGGAAAGTCCTGTGAACCGACAGGTTAACTTTTTAACTCTTTTTGAGGGATTTGGGTTGAAATTTTCAAGGTCTTGTCCTGGCTTTAGATACATGGATCTCATAGAAATGCAATATCCTGTTGGAAACCAGTCCTGTTTTCCTGCTTAGCAAACGTAAAGAGCCTTATCTTGCACTTTCCCAAGGGCAGATGTTGGGTCAGGCTCAAAGGATTAAATTTAAACCTCCATTTTTCAGCCTATGTGCATGGAGAAGAAGGATAGTTATTTGGGAGTTTGTTTATAAGGCAAATGCTTGTTTCGGATGGCTGCTTGCACAGGCACCTCTTCCACTTGCAGTCATATTATATTTCTAGATATGGATCAGTAGTTTTCTGGAGACAGAAAAGTGATGTTCAGCTACACTAATATCCAGCCAGCCAGAGCTGACCCCCAATAGGTACTTGTTCTTCCAATAGGTACTACTATTTAGTTACTGCTTCTACATTGAGGATGCCTTGGATTTTTTTTCAGAACAAAAGATGATCTTTCTTTCTGTAAATTCTTCTGATGGTCTGTTTCATGACTGGTATAATAAGGGTGAGTTGGATGGATTCAATGAAGCTTTGCAGTGGTGTGTCCTCCCAACAGTGTGTATTTACACCAGAGACCCTCAATTACATCTGTCAGACCAGGTGGTTTATCTGTGGCATTGAGTGAAGTGGAAGGGAAATGCATTGCTTGAGGCTGCAGCTTCATAAAGGGCTAAAGATTAACTAGTTCTTGTTATATTCTCCAGCTTTACTCTCCTCCTGGGTTGTTACATTAACTCTGACTACACAGACCCAACCTACCACCACACAGGAAGTTAATTGGGCATGAACACCTCACGGCACATCTGGCAGAGGAGAGAGAATTCTATGTGGATAAATATTTTGTCATTTAAAGTCAATTTAACAATTAATACTATCATATTTCTAACAACTGAATATAACAGGTTTGCACACCCAAGCTTGCATGCAAGGTACCTGCGCAGGTGAGTTAGTTTGCTAAGGGCTGAGAGCTACAGCCAGGAACACTTTGAACTCCTGAAAGTGCTGGCTTTCAGCAGTCAGTGTAAGAAGTACCTTAGGCTGGGAGTCCTGTTAACAGGGATCATTAAGTGCTTAGGTCTGTGTTGCCCAACATGCTGTATCACTTTCACTGGACCAGAAAGGTTTGCTCTTAGCAAAAAGATCATCTTTCAGGTTGCGTGATTGCCCTTCCTGCAAAAGCTTAGCTTTTGTTGGCTCTGAAAACTTCATTTCCTAGCCTAACCTCATGAGTAGCACATTCCATCACTCAATACTTATTTAAGTCCTGTTTCTAAAGTGGGCTGTTTAAAAATAAACGATGAATCTCAGTAGGCCACACTCACACCTGATTTTACACTAGTGTTTGTTTGCTCAGTGCTGTCAAAAGCTTTTCAGATGAAAGACAATGCCTGATGCTATTTACTGTTTTGAGTGCCACTATCAACAAGAATTCGACACACACTGCGTAGGAGAGAAATGGGAAGAGCTCATCTGAAATGAGCCCGCAGATGAGATCTTCATTAACAGAGAAAATCTACAATTCTAGAAAGAGTTTATTAATGTTTTCCCCACCTTGTTGCCAAGCAGGATTAGCTGTACAACTGGCAGGTCTGATTTCCTGTCCTCTCCCAGCTGGACATTTATTGTTCTGGAGTCACTTGCTGTAGAAATGCCGGCCAAAGTGCTTGCCATGAGCCTCGCAGGTATGTGCCCCAGCATCCCGCCAAGAGAAGGCACAGCTGCACCAGCCTGTCAGGCATGCATACTCAACACTAGCTTTCATCATTTTTAAAGCTGTTCAGATATCCAAAGCCCAGAAACAATCTATGCTTTTGCTACTCTTACATATTACCCTCACTGTAGCCCAAAGGCACAGGCATGTTTGCACTTGGTCAGCCCACTGACATGTGTCTCCTGTGTTGGTCCCAGTCAGGGTATTGAGATGAGGCAGAATTTGCTTCCTCTCCTGCTCCTTCAGTTGCTGTAAGTCTCAGCATGACACACAGCCAGTTGCAACTGTGACTGTTTCTCTTGCAGTGCCTTATCCCTGCGGGAAGATCACAGCTCCTGAAATGAAGAACAAGCTCACCCGATCCATGAACACCTTTGAGAACTGGAACCTAACCAGCGATGACAACGACGATGCTCAGGATGAGGCACTCAACAACATCACAGAAATCAGCACTTCTGTCAGCACAAAAATCATACCAATAATTAAGGAGAGCACAAGGGTTGTCGGCGGGACAGACAGCTTGAGAGGCGAGGTGCCTTGGCAGGTACTGGCTGTTTTTGCAACTCTTCTGTAACCCCAGCAGTCATGCTGTAAATTTATTTCTTTCTGAAGGCAGGGTCATATTACTTTTAAACATCCAAAACTTATCTTTGAAGTTAGAATAGCAATGGGTCTCAAGTCTAACAGGAACACAGCTTCTTTCTGTATAAAGTTTTATGCCACAGCAAGAAAAGTTGCTTGGATGGTGGTCTACCCTGGCAAAAAAGCCAGATGTCAGAGTCACAGTATCTTTATCCAGAGGAGCACAAAGTATTCCCTATTGAGTTACATCAAAGAATTGCCCTGTAGTCCATTAATTTACCAAAATTAACCTGAAGGCTGTGAGGGGAGCTTTGTAAGGAACAATGCAGCTAATTTTTTGGCTCCATCAGTTTCAGCATATTATAGAATCACAGAACAGTTTGTGTTGGAAGGATCTTAAAGACTATCTAGTTCCAACCCCTACCACAGGCAGGGACATCTTCCACTAGTCCAGGTTTACCCAAATGCACGGGTGTGATTTCCTCCTACTTCCACAGGTTTACCTGGTGAACAGCGATGGTGTGGGCTTCTGTGGTGCATCCATCATCAATGAGAAATGGGTGGTGACAGCAGCGCACTGCCTGAAGCCAGGCTTCAACATCACTGTTGTGGCAGGTGAGCACCTCAAGAGCATCGGGCCAGCGCAGGGGAGGGACATGGGACAGGACTTGCAGAGGTCAGGACAAGGCATTGCACAGATATGTTCCACACCATCATGATGGCCAGCAGCATGGCAAGAGCTGCTATAGGACATGGAGGCCCCAGTGTCAGGTTGCAGCATTTCATTACTCTGGTTCCTGCAGGTGCCACCACCTCTGATGCAAGCAGTGAGCTGGGCCTGGCCTTGGTCCCAAAGCCACGGACCTGCTGGGCTATATTGTAAACACGACTCAACCTGATCACAGGCAATCTCGCCTGAGCCAGAGAGTCATCCAGGATGCTTTAAAGCCCTGTGAGGTTCAGTTAAGATGCTGCCTCATGAACTGGTGTGGTGGATATTTATCTCTGCTGGACATGCAGGGCTCTCCGGGTAATTCTCATCTCTTTGGAGCTCACATTACGTTTTCAGACAACTTTCAGAGAATGCTCAGGATTTGTATGGCTGGTTCAAGAGGGACATCAGTATCCTGACTACCTCCTTGCAAGGATAAGATGACTACTTTTGCTCCTAACTTTTTAGAAGTAAATAGAATTTATGTATTGAGGTAGAGAAGCTGGGCTGGTATGTGGGAAAGTTTGCTTGTACAGCAGGGTCTCTGGGGAGTTGGATAGGAACTGCACAACAGGTAATGCTGGTACTTTAAAAAACAAATGTATATCAGCTTGGAAAATGGTGCTTCCACCTGAATCCTGGTACCCAGCTGTGCCAGACCTCTTGCTAAGACAGCTTGCTGATAGCTCAGCATGTGGCCTTGGTGAGCATCAAGGCGCCACATTTCACAGCTGTATCACAATCAGCTTCCCCAAACTATTTGTTTTCCATCTGTATGTATATCCAGCTACATCTTCATCTTTCATGTCAACAAGGCCAAGCTCCTGGCTAGACCCTGGAAGCTGAGTGCCATGGGGCTGGGCACCACTGTCAGGGGCTGGCAGGATGAGGCTCACAGCTTGCACACAGCATTTTTTGCTATCTGCTTCCAGGCTGTTTTGCTGGAAAGCTGAGTGCTGAGCCCAGCCTTGCACCCAATAGGGTGGGAAAGTATAAAATGCCCAGTACAAAAACAGTCTCCTCCCCAGAAAAGCACATTTTCATCTGGATAGAAGTTTTGTGCTTGCTGCATCTGTATGCAAACTGCCTCTGCTTTCAGGCTCTTTCCTGCACGTCACACACTCCCTCCATTTAGGATACGTTATCAGCCGAGTCCCTTCACACCACTCTGCAGCACCACTGGGTTTTCAGGGTGGAATTTTAGCCATACAGCAAGTCAAGAAATCGAAATACGATTTTGCAGGGCTCCAGGGACAATTGAATTTGTGCCTGCAATGTGTAGACTGCATGGGCAACATCAAAGTCCACCACATCCATTCATGCTAAGTGTTTGACTTTGCATATATATGTATCTTAGGAGGCCCAGAAATCTATAGCAGGAGGTGGAAGAAGCATTTCCCTCCCCTGTGCTCCACTGCCTCTCCACTTTCATCCCTGAAGCATGTTTTCAGGTCCCCAACAGTAGCAAGCAGCTGTAACATAAGAAAAAACCATCTGAAAGTCTCCCCCACATCTATCTTGTAGAAACACTGCCTGCAAGGGAGCTGACATTCGCACTCTGCCGCAAAATAACCCCCCACCCTCTGAGAGCACATCGGCAACCCTCCCGCCTTGGCCAGCATTATCAGTGGGACCGCAGAAACACACCTCACCTCTCTCGCAGGCTCCGTGCTGCTCCTCGCAGGCAGCCGCAGGCACAGGACACGGACAGGGCCAGCAGTGCTGCAGATACTGTTCAGAGGAGATGGTGTATTCTGGAGATCACAGCAGAGCGTGTAGAAACCCCGCAGCAGGGGTTAAGCGCACCCTGCGCCTCTGGGGCTGCCAGAAAGCAATCGGGGAAACTCATCCTGCCCTCCAGCCTTCAGCACAGGCAGTGTGCGGGCAGGAGAGGGGGTTCGGCTACAGGCAGACCCAGATCTGAGACCTGAGACCACAGAATATTTTCCCTTCCCTCTACCTGTTACACAAGCCGGGAGGGGAGGTAACAAGCTGCCAGCAACTCAGTCACAGGAACCCGAAGCTGCCGGCAGCGATTGTGAGCAGCTGAGCCTCAGGTGGGTGGCTGGAACTTAGTAGCACCTGTGAGCATCAGGTTGTGGCATTTTGTAGCCTCCTGCACCCCATTCTCCGCTGTGGCTGTGTGGTTTTAGAAAAGGGAAGGTGAGGGTTCTTTTTAATAGTAAATTACTTATTTTAAACCAAGATTTTTTTCATCAATGGGCAGTTCTGTCCCCTTCAATGCAAGGACAACATTCCCTTACATCTCTCTGAGGGTGCTAAACCCCCAAAACAGCAATACTGCTACTAACTCTGGCAAAAAACATCTCGATCTTTGGCACGTGATTGGACACTGTGTAGCTGGTGTCAGACCTGGGGGTTCAGGTTCTGGTGGCTCTAGGGATGGAGGAGTTGCTGCCACGAGGGAACCTTCAGCTCCTTTTGACAATGAGCAAGCAGCCTGGACAGTACCAGTCTCAAAGGAGTCTGAAGGCTCAGCCCTTTGCAGCCACTTAGATGGACTGGACTCACACTGGGATGGCCTTTCTAGGGCCAGGTCACTGGTCCAGTCAGGGAGGGATCCAGCCCAAGTCACACTTGTCTCTGCAGGTGAACACAACACTGAGAAGAATGACCGCACAGAGCAGCGGCGTGGAGTGGTGAAAATGCTTCCCCACCCCACGTACAACGCCACAATCAACGAGTACCACAACGATATTGCCCTCCTGGAGCTGGACCAGCCCCTCATCTTCAACAGCTACGTCACCCCCATCTGCCTCGGCAGCCGGGAGTTCACCAACGCTCTGCTGAAGCAAGGGACAGGGACAGTGAGTGGCTGGGGCAGCCGCCTCTTCCGCGGCCGGCCTGCCACCACCCTCCAGGTCCTGAAGGTGCCCTTCGTCGACCGGCCGACCTGCCTCAAGAGCACGTCCACTGTCATCCTGCAGAACATGTTCTGTGCTGGGTACCCATCCGGGGGCCTTGACACCTGCGAGGGGGACAGCGGAGGTCCCTACACCACTGAGATTGAGGGCACATGGTTTCTCACAGGGATCACCAGCTGGGGCGAGGAATGTGCCAAGCCAGGCAAATATGGCATCTACACCAGGGTCTCCAAGTATGTGAAGTGGATAAAACAATACACAAGGCTCGCCTAACTCAGGGAGTGTTATGCTTTCACCGGGGAGGCTACACTGTGCCAGGGGATAGACTGGTTAGTTGAAGAAAGACCATAGCAATCTCCCCATTTTTGAGAAATGTTTGCATTTTAATAAACATTTCTAAATGAAATAACGTCTGCTCTTGGAAGGCAAAAGTTAAGAGAACACAGTGAAAATGTGGTAATAAGGAAATAAAATGCCCTTTTAATGATCCATTACTCTATTCCTGAGTCCCCAAAGTCCCCAAATCCCAAATGCAGAGTTTGGTGTGGATGAGCAGGGGCATGGCTCACACGTACCCCGGGCCAGCATGCCACCGACACTGCCCACAGCTGCCACACAGCACTGCAGGCAAGGCAAGCCCATCAGGCACTGATGCCTGAGACACCAACATCCACCATCATCCTTGAAGCAGGAGCCCACAAGGGAGGTGAACATGCAGACCAGTGCTCCCACAGTGCTCCTGGACAGATGTTTTCACATGAAGCAGGCTGAGATGGACCACAGGCAGCAGGAAATGCTTCCCCTGCTTTAGTATAGCAAAAAATTGACCATAAAAATGACTTAAAATCTGTGTAAAACTCATCTACAGGTAGTGGCAGGGTTTATGCTGATGACTTCTGCTGAGACTTATTAGAATTATAAAGACAACTACTTAGTGGTCATTACCTGTCCTGGTCTCCACATTAATCATGTTAAATGAGGGACTGCAGCAAATGGCACTGCTGGTAGTGATGGAGACTGTGTGGTGCCCACTCCAGATGGGATGGTGGGATGTCATGAACAGTCATGACATGTGGGACAGTCATGAACACGACTGTCAGCCCAGAGGTCCCAGCTGGCAGCTCTGCTCAGTGCTGGAATGAGGGGAAGGCTGGGGATGGAGATGCCCTGAGCCACGGTGGGATTTCAGTAGCTGCTCTTCCAGACGTCAGTAGGAGCACTGAGGTGCCTCTCCCAATTTCACTGCCACTACATCCAGCAAGAGGGTAACTGGATCATCTGCCACTGATTTACTTTATATGCATTTTGACTTTAAGAAGGTTTTAATTGTTCCAAAGAAATAAAACCAACACAGTGAGATTTTTTTTTTCTCTAGAATTATAGCAGAGGTGTCTTTGAACAGAATTGCATATTCTCATATAGATTTATTTAACAAGTTTTTAATTTTTAAATATAGATTTAACACATTTTTTACAGGTACATATACAATATAGTTCATTTAAACTTGCAGTCAGAGAAAATTCTCTACTGCAATTTATACATATACATGAAGAGCCTAGTTCAACAGCATACTCAGGGTAACATACCATGTCGTGTGCAAAGTTTCAAATGTTAAAAACCTCAGACTGTACATTCAGAGTTGCAGGACTTATCAACCTCATAAATTAATAAAAGCTTAGATTTAAAACTATGGAAGACAAAAAAGATTAAAACCATTTAATATGCAATGTGTGCTATGTTTGAGACAAATATTTACAGTTGTATCTCAAAATGTGTACTGTTACCACAAGAATTGTTACCACTATAAACAGCCCTGACAGTAACTTCAGACGCTCCTATTTTTCCACCTAACAAGTGCATTGTGACAGATTTTTAAGTAGATGAAAAGAACCTTCAGTGGATTAAAACCTCTCTGCTGCGTTTGCCAGTGGCTGAAAGGATCATTCTAGGTCTTGTGATGTTGCTCAGTTCAGACCCAGCTTGTCATGTTTTTGAGGGCGTACGGGGGTTACCCGCAATACTGGCCACCCAAAGTGGAGAAATGTCCACTGTGTGATGGGGAACCACCAGGCAGCCACAGCCATCGAGTAGTTCCACAATTCTTCCATATGAAAATGGTCACAAAAACCCCAAAGCAAACCCCAGTGTGTTTTAACTCAACAACTTAGGACTGTGTTTAAGAATCAGTTCATAAATAAAAGTCCATCAAGGTCCCCCTTCAGTCCACAGCATAAATATTTCATTTTGACAGGACAGAGCAAATTCACTACTGCATGCACACTATGAATTCTGCTCTCCACACAGTCAGGTGCTCTTTGCACACATCTGCTTAGAAGTTCAAACCACCTGTACCTATCTATGTTCTACAAAAGCAAAACTAGACAAAGAAACACAAAATTAAATTATGAGTGTTCAACATTCTTTTTCCTTTCTCAAAAATTCAATAGATACATTATTGATAAAGATGCTGAAAAGTACAGTCTTATCACAAGAACATCCTTAGTGCAAACATGGACATTTAACTTGGGTTTATGGCACGTGTTCCAAAAGTACATACATTAATGTAAACTTCAACACTTGCTAGATACAGGTTTCAGCCTTGGGACACTTTGGGACCCTAAGTGATTGGTGACAACCCTGAGTTGTCAGTTTGACCTGATCCAAACCTCACTGAAATCAAGGGGAATGACTGCAATGGGCTGGAGTCAGACCCTAAGTGCAAAAAGAGGATCTTCAGCATTATTGCATCTTCACATGTGAGTCAGCCAAATGATGCTCTCACAGAACATTACATTCACATAGCTGAAGTAGGTATTTAAGAAAAATCCAACCATAGAATCAATTAAGCAGGACATACAGCTTCGTTTGTTTTTTTTTTTCTTTTTGGTTTACCAAAACTCAACTCTTTTATTTGCAACTTCAACAGTTGTCAGCTAATAAGCAGGCAAAGCCTACTTCAACCTGTAGAGGAAATGTCAACCATCTAAACAAAGTGTCAGGAAACTGTAGTGTACTTCTCTGATGAAACATGATGGATGTCATGGAAAAACAGCAGGTAAAATTAATAAAATACCGTACTTTCCACAGGCAAAAAAAAGAAAGAGCAGAGAATGGCTTCCTTTATGAGTATGAGAAGCTGCTTAGGACCCCCAGTCCCGTTCAGTGCAGATGAAGCTGTGGAGGTCTGTGAATGTGATGAATAGTACAGGACAACTCCAACTATTGTGCTATTTCTCTGTAACACTTAGTTGAAAGCTTCCCAAGAGCATCGAAAATAGGATGCTACTAGTTCACCCTTAATTCAAGGGGAACTAAACTTTCTTGTGTTACACAGGGCAGCATCTATAAAGTAATGGAGAATGATGTTAATATTAAAGCATCTTATTCCAAGAAATACATTATACCCTGTAATCATGTAACATTCGTATAACATAAAAAAAAAAAATAAAATAAGTGCACTCCTGCAGTTCTCCCTAAAAGCTGAACTCCCACTGGCTTCAATGAGAGCCTTGACTAAGGCAGGACCACAGGGTTTGACCCATTTCCATCATCTATCACTTCATTATCACAGCAAGGCCAGCTGATATCTTCTCTAGACTCCTTATTTTGTCAGGCTCAAAATGGTTTTCTACAGCATTACTAAATAGCTGTTCAGTGAAGCTGGCTGGCATCTCCCGCATAGGAGGAGACCCTGTTCTATGTTTCAAAGGCCAAAAAGAAATCAGCATTGCCTTCGATGGACCCTGCATAAATACAAAAGCCTGTGGCTGCAATCATTAAAGTGCATAAGTGACAGTGTAAACAGGTGTGCTGCATCTGCAAACTACAAATGGCATTTTAACCAGAACTCAGACAAAACTCAGCATTTCAGCCAACATGCTTACGCCAGCCTGTGAGGGCTCAGGAGTTCAGCCACATACAATAAATACCCTAATGTGGCAGACCTGAGCCGTGAAAGCGTTGCCTTAAGCTCACCACAGTCAAGAGGATGATCCCTAGCACCCTGGCCAGCAGGAGCAGAGGACATGCACAGTCCTTCAGGCACTACCAGCGGGGAAAACATTTGCTCAGCTTTATAGCATGAGGAGCACACACAGGGGATTCCCTTAAGGCTTAGAAGAGATTATTGGGCAAGTTGGTGTTAAAACAAATGAGAAGAGAGCCTGGCATGTAGAACAGGAGTCTGTGCCCTCCTTAAATCACAGACGCACAGAATGGTTTGGGTTGGAAGTAACTTTGATGATCATCTAGTTCATATTCCCTGCCATGGATAGGGATGTCACCCACTAAACCAGGTTGCTCAGAGCCCCACCCAACCTGGCCTTGAACACTTCCAGGGATGGAGACCATTGAGTGCCTGCCTTTGACACAGACACCCAACCTATGCCTGCTCTGAATGCTTTGAGACCAAGACGAATTCTGTCATATCAATTCTTTTTCTGTTTGTAAAGAATTTGAAAGTTGTAGCAATGTTTCTTTTATATTTATAATAAGTAAAGGCTTTTATCACTGCTTCTACTTTTCATTATAATCCCTTCCTTTATTCTGAAGTCCCTTCAGACTACTCTGTTTCATGCTCTCTCCAGAAGAAATCAGTCTCACACAATCTCCATGCAGTGAGTGAAAATTGGATATTTGCCCTTCTCTCTGCCCAGCTTTTGAAGGTCAGGTGAAAAAAGTTGAAAGTGCTTTGGACCCATTTCACTCTGATGTGAAAATCTGGGACCAAACAACATGTTTCCTTTAGCATCTGTTTACCCCTGCTGAGAGAAAAGATTAGCAGGGACAGAGTTTAACCTCGATGAGACGGATGCTGCTGGACACAAGCACTGTGTCACCACAGAGAAAACAAGTCACATCTACTTTGGGTTACAGCAAGGACCTCATTTCTGCTGGCCCCATTCCCCCTTTGCCATGAATTGGGTGCTGCAGCACAGTTTAGAGGTGAGATGCCTCTTCCTTCACTGACAGACACTGTCAGTGTTGTAAATCAGGGTCTTGGGCTCATCAGTCAGCAAGGGACATGTAGTAATGCTTTATCTCCTGCCCCACTGCAGAAGAGGAGTTGTAATGCTGCAGCCCTCACCTTCCCTGAAATGAAGAGATAATCTCACATCTCCTTGTTACTTCATAGCAAAGCCAAGTCAGTTGACAGGCAATGCCTGATTGCTCTAGCAAGGCAGCTGACACTAGCAACACACAGGTGAACCTCAGCAGTACCTATTTTCTGAATATTGCTCATTCTGGTCCGAGTTCTCTCCAAATTTTTCCCACTTTGAGTTCTGTGTGTAAACCCCTATGACACAAAACTTACCCTATGGCACAAAAAAATTCACCATGGGTTTACAGAGAAGAGGGAATAAATCTACTGAGAAGAAAGCAGCAAGGACTAAACTCAGAACTTAACAGCCAGAGGCACACCAGACGAAAACTTTTTTTCAAAATGATCTCCAATCCAGCTGTCTTCCTCTCAAAAAGTCTCCTGGCGTATATTCAAGGCAAGATTTACAAGAGGATGGTGGATTTGCAAAGCTGGTGATGGTCAGGGAGTAGGGGATGGACTGGGTACCTCCCTGTTAACTCAAAGTGAGCAGCAAAAGGTTCCCTATAACTTCATTATGATTTGTATTGACTCAACACTGGAATAACTAGCAGGAGGGGAGATGAACAGCTTGTAGGTGCGCATGTATCAGTCATCCTGTGGTGGGAGGCTTTTGTTAGGGCTACAGCCTAAATCTAAGATAAAAATGTGACAGTAAGGGAACTATTTAATCTCTTCAGCCAAAGGTTTTACACTGAAGAAAACACCCCCAAACCCAGACTTGTATGAATTCTGTTGTGAAATTCTGTGATTGGACATATTGTTTTATTTATTAGGGGGACCTGGAACTGAGCAATAACAAAGGCACTGCCCCTTTGAAGGGCCAGAACTGCCTCTCCTCCAGCACTGAAGTGACTCCAGAATGCTCTAAGCTTTTGGGGACCCCACAACATGTTAGCCAGGTTTACCCTGCTTACATGCAAAACAGCATTTCAGCACAAGCAGCTCATAATACAGGTTGGTTCCAGTGCTCCCTCCTGCCCCTACTTTGTTCTACAAGCTTGGCTGCTTAATTCTCCCTCTGCTATATTGGAGCAAGAGCTCCATCTTCTGAAGAAGCAGAAAAGAGCCCAATCCAAACTGCATTCCTGAGGAGTCAGTGTCACCTGCAGTATGAAGTGACCAGCAGGAAAGGGAATTGCTAAATGCAAGGGTACTGCCTGAAAGTCAATTTTCAGAGTGCAAATTGCTTATGGCTATAAGGACACATCGCTGAAAAGCTCTAGGAATAGCTCTAGGAAATAGCAAGAAAACATCCTACATCATTCTGCAATCAAAAAGCTCTAGGAATAGCTCTAGGAAACAGCAAGAAAAGATCCTACATCATCCCACAATATTGCCTGGAGTGCATGTAAAATTAGAATCATGCCTCCAGACTGCAGACATGATCAGCAACAGCAAAAGAGAACAGAGTTCTGGTCACAGGGAAAACAGAGCCTCAGTGCTGTAACTAGACCCTGGGCACAACTGCAAAGCACCTGGGCAGTGGTGTGGGACCCACAGGAGGAGCTTTCTGTGGTTTCACTTTGTGAAATCCTCCTCAGTTTGTATGTACTCAGCAACTTTGGAAACCAGTCTGGGGCTGTGGGTCTCTAGGCTTTGTTCCCTGACAAAGCAAACCAGGGTTCAAAGTTCACTGACATCCTTTTTTTGAGATGCATTCACAGCTGGAGAACCCTCCTGCACAGGATGTGGTGAGATGGGATAGCTCTGCATGCAGAGAAGATGTACATAGACATAATTGCATCCTGAAAACAGGGTGCCAGCAAACTTTGAACATTGGTTGGCAAACTGCCCCTTACATAAAGTCAGAAAATCTCCAACCCATGAGATTTGACTGCCCTTTAACAAAGCGGATAAAAAAATACCTTCCTGTGTAGGAAGAATGCCACTGAAATATAGTGGAAAACCATCAAGAGCTGTCTGGAATTTTAAGCCTTTCAGGAGGCTTCCTTCATGTTCATCAAAATAATAGATTCTGACAAAAAGGAAGAATTTAAAGATAAATCCCCCTGCAAAATTTGCTTCATATGGTCATAACTAGTGTCTTTTTAATTTTTTTTTAATGGACCAAGTCTATTTGGGTTTCCTGAGCTGTTGCCATCTCAAAACCTGGTCCTCCCACTTCCAGTGAACAGCATGGTGATGAAACAACACGTGGAGTGGTGATGCTGTATATATGGCAAGGGCAAACAGGCTGCTCTTAAGGCATTGTCTTGTTTCTTCTGTTATGTTTCCCCATCGATTTCTATGTACATTTACAGATAGAAAATGAGAAGTTTGGGTTTTATGACTGGAAGCCTTTGGCCAAAAGCTGGTAACCTGTTTATTATAAAATTCATCTAAGGATGGATTAACCAGCAGGCAGCAACGAGGGCAGGAGTGAGGCTGCAGGGATGAAGTATTGCCTTTAGAGTGCTGGGGGTCAGGCCATGATGTCTTTTGCAGCAGGAGGAGATTTTGCCTAGGTACCTCCTGTTCACACGGGGTTTGAGCTACAGCAGCGAGTAGGCAAAACAGTCACAGGAATCCCTGGTCAGACTCCATCTCTTCTCCTGGATCTTCTACCCAGTGCTCTTGCAAAGAAATCTACATTTTTAAATGCTTGGTTTTAATTTTACTAGTGCCTAAAGTCTCAGAAATCTCTTACGGTATTAAGAAACAAACAAACAAAAAAGAAAGCTTAATTTACTACTTTTGCAGGCTTTTTGGAGCAGCTGCTTGCTTTTCTATTTTTCCTGCAGTGGCATATGCAGCCAGATTTAGTACAACAATTTTAATGCAAGTGGCTTAAAAGACCTGATTTGAAATATGAAATATTTCTGCTAGGCGTGCTAAATAATACCTGCAACTTTGGCATTCCGAAATCTGCAGTCACCAACTACTATTTGCAGACTGTGGACAGGAATCCAGCCTTCTTTTCTTCTGTTTAAGTTTTTCACCAACCTTTGAATGACAACAGCGTTAGTAAGAGGAACCAACCAACTCAGGATCAGTTTGATGTGGTCACATTCTACACAACTCAGGGTGCTCCCAACAATTCATTCAAACCAGGGAAGCATTTTAACAGGTGCTGGTCATGCATTTAAAATAGTCTTCCTACCTAAATTTAGGAACACAATTAAAAAGCCTACATTGGGAGCACGACTGCCTTGGGCACCCCTCCAGTCAACGGAGAGGAACAGAAGTATCTCTAAAGTCATTCTGCCTGAGACCTCAAGAGATGCCTGTTAGGAAAACTGGGCACTGCAGGATCCAAGGGCAATTACTTTCCTCACTCTTCTGCTATTTAGACTGCTAGGATGACTTTAGTCAGGGTATTATAAGTAAATTAAAGCCAAGATTTAGGCAGCTGGAAATAATCATGCTCATAAATGACATCCCTCTGTCTCACTCATGCAGTGAAATTTGTGCTAACAAAAAAGTTCAGTGTGAGAAATCTTTGACTGGCACTGGTCAAAATCCCCAGGAGAAAGAAGCATTCAGTAAACCTGAGGTGCTTTACATTTTGCTTTTGCTAACAACAAACTGAATTTTGCAAAAATGCGGCACAAGTAGATGACCCTTGCAGATCCCTTCCAACTGAAATATTCTATTTTATTCATATTTGAAATTTCCCCTGAATTGCAAGGGCTGTAGCTGTCAGCCAGGAATCCTCCATGGGGCATTCACATCTGTGCATTTATGGGCTAGTCCAGGCACAAATGTTACCCAGGTTCCTGGTAAAATCCCCCTTCCCACACCTGGAACAAGGCATTAGCACACTGTGCTCTCTCCTGCTGAGACCCCAGGCGGGCTGACAAGAGTTAGTCAGAATCAACCTGGAAAGGAGAGACAGCCAGGAATCTCAGCCACATTGCTGCAAATCTCTGGAGAGGGCATGCTGCCCTTCCAGACACGGAGACTAATGGTTCAACAGGCGTGAGGCCGGGGATGGTTATTACCCAGGAGATGCTCCCAGCCATAAAGAGAGAGGCAGCTGTGAGAAGTTATCTTGCAAGCCACAGCTTTAGATAAAACCGGAAAAAATGGTCCGCAGTCATCAACCGGTTTAACACTTGTACATCTGTTTGAGGGAGGAAAATGTCTCGCAATTACTCAATACTGCTACTAATAATCCCAGAGGAACAAAGCCAGGAGCTGAGCTGGGGTGGGCCAAGGGCTAGAAAGTACCACCTGAAGTGAGAAGAGCGTGGCAAGAGGGGATGTGAAGATGCAGGTAACACCAAAGCTCACCCAGACACCCATGGCAAGGGAAGCCCGGACATGTTTTCCTAGGCCAAGTTAGTGCACATGGAATAGAGTTTTGGCAAGAAAGCCTAAAACTTAACCAGAGTCCCCAGTGAGTCTATCACCAGGCAAGCAACATGGGACTGCCTTGCAGGCTCTTAGAGATAAAGCAAAATAGTATTAAAATACCTACCACTGTCCCTCACCATCTTCATGCAAGAGCTGAATTTCATCTCCATTTTTCACTAGAAGGTCCTCTGATCCTCTCCTCTTGCAGTCTGCAAGGGCTTTGTATTTTCCAGGAGACTGCAGTAGAAAGAAAAACTTATCTTGTTTAGCTGAATTTCATATCATGCAGCTGTTATTTCTAACTGCCGCAGGGAATGTGACAGAGCCATATCAGCTACCTTAATTAAAATTATTTCAAGAAACTGTGGCTCAGACATCTCCTCATTCCCCAATTTGAGATACGGAAATTCTGAGGGACGTGGACAAGATACATCCATGATCCAGTGAAGCAAAACAAGGCAAGATGACTGAAAATGGCAGCACCTCAAGCTTTGACACTATTGCAACTCTACTAACCAGCTGGTTCCCATCCTCCTCTTCAGTGTCTGAGCAGTTGGAGAGGTACTGGTTACCTGACCATTCCTCCAGCCCCTCGCAGATTTCCAGGGACTGAGACATTCCTGGCCAGCCTGAAAGAGAATGTGCAGCTCAGGGCAGGGGTACCCCAGCACCTGCAGAGCTTTCCCCAGGAGGGAGGGGAAGGGACCGTACTTCTGTGGGGCTTGTTCTGGGGGGACACGAGCCCGCTGTCCAACATCACTGGGCTGGTGCGCTCTGAGTCGTTCTCTTCTGAGCTTATGGAGGCTCTCTGCTGCTTTCTGAATGATTAAAAAAAGAAAGGGAGCAGTCTCACGTCACCTTTATGAATGAATGCAAACTCCACAAGGTTTTGTAAAATAAAGTCAGAAATAATACTGGTACTTCTTAATGTACGTTCCTGTAAAGGTTAAGGACTTCAGTGCTTGGTTTTAAATTTTTGGGATGGGAAATGAAGTTGCTGCAGTATCTCTGCCCCTGAATTTGAGCACTGTTTTTGCTCTTTGTCTGCATTTGTAGAGGAGCTGCAGCTGAGACTGTTCTGCTGGGCTTAGGGGTGCCCCTCACAGACCTTGTCCCCAGACCAGTGCCACCAAAGGGTGAGCAGCAGCCTCCTGTTCCCTCTCCAGAGGTCTCAGACAGAACTAGGGAGCAGATGGGTACCCCAGAGAGCTCCAAGCCCAGCTCCTGGCACTCACCCATCACTCAGCTGTGAGGAGAGCGGGAGCTGTTCCGTGCACGAGCCAGGCTGTTGCTTCTCCACTGTGGGGAGATCAAACACAAGCTTAAAATCCATTTTTTATTAGTGTCACACTTTAAAAATTACTTTAAAAACTACACCTTTCGTACAACCCTATTGATTTCTCTTCAGAGAAAAACAGACCTATGGACTCTTGCAAAGCACAGACTTAGTTATGATTAAGATGGCATGCTAGCACAAATCCAATACTGAGCATGCTACTGAAGACCATAATATGCTTAAAATTAGGCATCTGTTATGCATCTTGTTGAATTAAACCTATGATAACAAATGTGAAATAATATCCAGGGTAATGATGACCAAAAAAATGTACTTCTGTAATTCATTTTCACATAAGTACCTGGCCTTTACTGCTCCAAGTTATGTTATTTCCCTGTAATGTAAGGCCTCACTCCAGTATTTTGCTACCAGGCTTCTGAAGATCAATTATCTAGTGAGAATTAGTGGATTTGAAGATTAGCAACGTGAAAATAGGAAAGGTTCTGCTGTAGAGTGAAAGCCACAAAGAAATTGGTCAAATGTACCTTTTATAAGCTCCTGCTGCTTGAACAAAATTTTTCTGATTTCATTCAACCATGCCATCTTCAGATCTACTGTTTGGGCCTGGAAGAAGAGAAAATTGTCTAAATTTTGAATTAAGAATAATTTATAATTAATAAACTTTTAATTTTCAAATTACTTATCTTAATTATCTGAAATCTTCCTTTTTCCAAAGCCACCACTAAATTTTAAAGAATCCTGATCTTTTAAAACTCATTATTTCCATTACATCCAGGCAAAGCTATCATTACAATCCAAGGAGTGCAAGGAAAACACATATATGCATGCATCTTATCTCTTTTACAAAACACCTAAATACCTTTTTACAAAATACCTAAAGGGCCAAATCTACCTTTTAAATATGTGTATACTTGGCTACATACACTTGCTTCATGAATTTAAGCTGGCTACTGTGTCATAACACAGAGGGGGAAAGCTAGGCACAAGTTCAATTTAAAAAAATCAATTGACAATAGACTCATAATGAGTTTTCCTGTGAACAGCCTGTCAGGCAAACATTTTCTTCATCAGAAATTTCAATACAAAATGCTACGGCTGGGAAAAAAAAAATCCGTCAGGAATCAGGACAATGGAGCTGCTATTCTGTAGATGAGTGAAAAGACTCCAGGGAATAGCAGGACAGAGGCTGAGCCCTTGCTCTGGGAGCAGCTCTGACATCTAATTGTGCAGGAGCACATGCGGTCCGTGTCCATCAAAGCACTGGGCTCGTTTCCAGCTCAACTCACACAAGGTATTAAGCACAGTAAAATCTTTTTTTCGACTGCAGGTCTACTTGATATTTCATCTGGAATAAAAGGCTCTGTTTACAAGACAGATTACAAGATAATTCTGTCTCCACTTTAAGACTTTCATAGTTTTGGGCACTAAGGACCAGCCACTGGGATAGGTCTGTGAGTGCTGACACGGGCAAAGAGAGAGAAGAAATGCTAGTTAAATGTCTGATAATCCCATCAGGATCAATGGGACACATTTTCTTAACACTGCAGTGAGGATGCACAAATATTCAGATTTTGGAGGCTACACACCTGCACAACGTAGACTTCTTCTCGCCCACTATACCAGATTTCAAATTTCCGATGATCTCCTTTCACATTTTCAGTTATTCCAACTGCATTCATCTGCAAATCCAAAAGAAACAAAAAATTAAACATACTATAATTCTGCCCCTCTTCCTGAGGAACCCAGACTTTTGACAGCATGTTAAACCTGTTTTCACCCAGTTTAACATAACTCATCAATTTTAATTTAAGTAGCAGCTGAAAGTCATTATCTGATTTATACCCCCTGACTTTCTGTCAGCTTGCTGCATTTGGATAAGCTTTCCAAAACCAATCCATGGACCAGAGGGAATGTTTCGTTTGGGAGTCAGTGGAACTAAGTGAAGCATCATCTCCGACCTCTTTCAGCACTGAATTTTTCAGACGAGGCATATGAAGCTTTATAAATACATGGCACATTATTTATCTACACACATTATTTATGCCATATTATTCCTTAATAGTTCACTAAGTTCTCTGTTTCCCTCTTTCAGTGATCATTAAAACCCATCTGTGAAGCCTTTAGGTCCTTTAGGAGTTTCAGTTCAATATCTTTTGGTCCCTGACTATCCCTGTAGTTGTGACAACACCCCAAGGATTCCAAAAGAAGGGTTAATATCCAGAAATACAGCCTGAGCTGCTACAAACTCGGCTTTCAGGAAGCACACAGGCTTGAAGCTGAATGCTGCTGTACCTGGGTACCCATTATCACCAACCACTTGTGATGATTTGGATAAAAATACCAAGGGCCCAAATCATTCAGGATCTGCACATTGTGACCCATCTGAACAAGTAATTCAAACTATGATTAGACACCAAGAAACTCTTCAGCAACAGGAAACCTCTGACCCCCATGCTGAACATGCAGTGAAGATGAAAAATGTTTTAATACCTGATATCACACAAACCATCCTCTCACTTAAAGCAGAGCTTGCTGGCAATTTATCACTGAATAAAGGATAGTCAAAAATGGCTCAAGTATCCCATCTGTGTGTTTCGAAACAGATGTAATAATAATGGTATCATCTATCATAAATTATTCACACAGACTGGATTTGATAAATCCAGTATAAACCCAAAAAAAAAGCCTTAGAAATAACATCTGTTTAACATAGCTGGTCCTCCTTGATAATACGTGCATCCTCAGAGCTTTTGCTTTGAAAGACTATGGTGATTCACAGATTATGTTGTCAGGACAAATGTTGGTGCCCACTTTCAGTGAGTCTGAACAGTCTCAGGGGATGGGAACCAAATTGCTCTTAGAATCCTAGAACATTTAGGTTGGAAAAGACCTCTAAGACCATTAAATCCAACCATTCCCCCAGCACTGTGAAGTCCACCACTAAACTATGTCCCATGGGGCCACATCTACACCTCTGGGGGTGGTGACTCCCTGAGCTGCCTGTTCCAACGTCTGACCACTCTTTCAATGAAGACATTTTCCTTAATATCCAACCTGAACCTCTTCTGGCATAGCTTGAGGCCATTTGCCCTTGTCCCCATCAAGATGCCATGATGCCTTAGAAAGCTGGATGAGTTTCCATTCAGATTTTTTTTAAAACGTCACAAAAGCTCAAAACTTAAAATTCATGAAAGCTTTTGGAAGGGCAGCCTAGAGAGCACCTCATCCAGTCACTGCAATTTCCAGTTCTGCACATCTTGTTTAGCTTGGCAATTTATACAGAAGCTCCCACAAAACTGCCCAGACATCAAGATATTGGAAATTTTAGATGATCTACTATGATGATGTGAAGAAAAAGTGCTAGGAATAGACAGATTTAAGGTCTGTTCACTCATGTTAGTGGATTTTGAAATTCTATTTCCTCTCTCTGTCCAGGATTTACTGTCTCTCAGCTGCTGGATTGCTGCAATGCAGAGTGAGGTGGGTTAGATGGTGTTCATCTGCATCAGCTTCCACGTGGCACCAGGCAAGCTGATTTACCTGGCATTGCAGCAACCTGCATCCTCTGAGTTACTGAATCCCAGCTGAAGAGGTATTTACCACTGGATATTTTACACGGTATGGAAAATATTACCCTGAGGGGTTCTGCTGATGCTCCATTACACGGCTTCTACCCAATAGCCTGTTTCAGTTCTGAATCCCCCAAAAACATGGTTGCAAAGAAAAATAATTTCCTGGTACTTAGAGACATGGTTGGCAGTGCTGTGTTGATGATCTTAGTGGTCTTTTTGAACCTCGATGATTCTGTGATTCTATGATCATGAATCAAACAAATTGTCAAGCTCCAGAACCATGATTTTGCTCTCAGTACAGGAATTCTCAAAACATAGGTGCGCCGATGTAATCCTGTCACATCCATAGATTCTTTAACTCCAACCTCTCAGTGGGTCAACACAAACAACTGGAAAAATGAAATCTCTCAAGGCAAAGGAAAACACTGGACATAGTGCTTGGACTCCTGAGCACAGGATTTTCTCCTCGGAACTGGATTTCCCCCTGCCACCTCTTCAGTTCTCTCAAAAGCATGTAAGGTAAAAGAAGTACTGCAGGGAAAACAAGCTCTCCAGAAAGAAAATTATGCTGTTTGGGGAAAACATTAAGTACCTAAACATATGGCCTGAGATTTGCTTTCAATAACAGTTTGTAACGTGCACTGGAGCTGAGTAGACTTACCTACTATTAGCTTGTTTTCTCATTACTCATGGCATCTCCCTCCCCAGATCCCACTGAGATCAGGGACTTGCAGCAGGAATCTGCTTTGCCTCTAAGTGCCCATTTTTTCCATTCTAAGGTATACCCATATTGGGTTTTCATTTATTGAGAAAAACAAGGCAGAGTACTGAGACAAAATGCTGATGTTAGAAGTGCTCATCACACACAGTTGGCTGGAAGGTCTCTTTTAGAGGAGCAGTTTGGGAATGTAATTGATAACAGTTAGCATTTATTGCCTTGGAACAGTTGTTTATGTCCCTCATACTTTTCCACAGGCTACTCTTGTCACCTGATAATTGTCCTTTTATCTGAAGCTAGAACCTGCCAATGGAAAAAAGGCAATAGAGGAGGAAGAAGCGTTATCACTACATCCTCCTGGCCTGGCTGGGAAACAGAGCTCAGGAGCAGCCAGGCAGATCCCTGCCCAAGGGGCCTCCCTGAAACATGAGGAGCCCCTTTGCTCTCCCAGGTGGGGTGTGGAAGATGCAGAAGGCCTCCACACTTTCATGCCCTCGCCCACACTCCTGGAAATTGGACTAGGGGAGGGAGGCAAGGCACATTTGTACCCCTGGAACTTGCTCACAGCTCCATTTCCCTGGCACCACATGCGTGACTTCAAGTCCATGGGTTCTCACAGCTGCTGCCTCAGCTGTTGGGGCCCTCAGAGTTTATACAACCAACAGTCTTTCATAGGCATGGCACATCACTATGAGGCATTACAGCCCTTAATAGCAGAAAACAACCAAACGTGTCAGAGGAAAAATATCATCTGCAGAATTACTGGTCTAGAATATACATGGCAATGCAAAAGTAAAATATCCTTATTTTAAAATAGTAAAAGTAAAGTAAAAAGTAAAATTAAAAACGTCCTTACTTTCAAAAAATGCTTAAAACTGTAAGATGAGGTTTTGTCATATCCATCTCCATGCTCCTCTCGCTTCTTACAGAAGACCAAGGCTTTCTCATACAGAAACAGATGTCTCTGCATTGGCTTGAATCTGGCAAGATCCTTCATTTTTGTTGGACCTTTTCGGTGTCCTGTCCAAACACTGAAAGACCCCTGCATCAATACTTTCCCCAGTTCACTCAGGTCACCCTAGTGAGAGTAGGAAAAAAAAAGAAATAAAAAGACCTCAATTAAAATGTAAGAGGACTCTCCAAACAATGATGTTCCAAGGCACGTCCCTCTCAGAATAGGTCTTCCTGGAAGGATCAGATGATCTTTTGGGAGTGACGGCATGGTGCCAGGAGGGAAGCAGAGGTCATGGATGCAGGGCTGCAGGTAATCTAGAAAGTCAGAAACTGGAAGAACTAAGAAGATAGGAAAATCATCCAGCTCCTGTGGAAGATCAGATCAAGGGTTCTGTCTACTTCAGTTAAAGAGGACAGGTGAGATCTGAGCCCAAACTGAGGTGTAAGGTGGAACTCCCAAGAAAGCCAGGACTGGGACCAGCAGCTTCCAAAGCCAACCTCTCACCCTTCTCTGGCGCTCCAACAAAGGCAACCACTTCAGTGGGAAAGGATCAGAATCAGTCTCAGAGAGTAGTTAACTGTTTAATGCGAAATGCTCTGAAAACAACCCAGGTGAATTATTAGGTCAGCTGTGAGAACAATAAGGTGCATGATGGAAAAGCTGCAAAACCACAAGGTGGCAAGTGTGGGTGCTGTGAAACTCTGCACATGTCCCTTTGGTGCAGATATTTTCCAAAACCCTGAAATCAGACTGAAGACTGTCAGAGCTTCCTGATCCCATTCACTTTGTGGCTGTTCTAGGATAGTTTTCAGCTCATACATTCTGGGACACTATCCATTCCCAATGCATCACCCAGCCTTGTGCAAGGGCTCTCATTACCCAGATCTACTCACATCATATCCTGTTATTGAAATCTGATGCATAGAGTCGTTGACTGACTTTAGCAAATCCAACATTGCAACCAGAGCTTCTTGAAGTTCCTGAACTCCATCACAGCTCGTGCTGTACTTTAGCAGCTCCTGAAAATAGAAATGGAAGAGCATGTGTTTGCACTTGAACAAAGCAGATTTTTCCACCTCACCCAAAGTTTCCAATGCCCAGGAGCAATTTACACAACGGGGTCTTTTTCAAATGTCACTGGGAAAAAAACTTCCTCTAAACCACAGTCAATATGATGTGTGGAACAGCTCACTGAAGGATGGCCCATTTTTGCTGAGTTTTCTTAGGGATGGTGTCAGCTCTTAGAGCAGCATCATGCTCACCCGATTTCTTTTTGTGGTGTTTTCCTGCTCAGTAAGAAATGGGAAATAAGGCTGAGTTTTAACATTAGATTCCCATATGTCATGTATGCCCTTAAATGAGATTGCAACAGATGACTGTCTTCAGACTGGCAAACACAAGGAACTGAATTTATAAACTCCAGAGTCTTCAAATCCATTGAGATAAAATTAGTTTTATTTCAAACCTCCTGTGCTAACTTAGAGCTGCATGTGTATTCAATTCAAGAGGCTAGAAGGTGGGGTTCAGAGGATACTATCCAAGTGTTTTTCCCACCTTACAGAGTGTGAATAACACCACTTCCCTGCCTCAGATGGAGGACATAAGAATAAATGCATTAAAGATTACAGGCACTACAAACACCTGAGTAGAAGAAGATAAGCATCAACATGCTATATATTATTTATCATATCCTCATGAGCATCTCTGGTTCAGTTTTTCTTAGAAGCCCATCAGTCATTTTGCATCTCTGAACAGATTCAAACAGTTTTCCTCCCCTTAAAAAAGGCTTGTTAAAAGCACTTGTTCTTTTTTCAGGTGATATGAATATTTGTTTTCAGTGAAAATCACTTCAGAGGGCCAAGATAAGCAGTTTGTCATCTAAAGCTTTGTACTGATTTACAGGTTACCTTAAATTGAAAAATAAAATAAATTTGAAAATAAATCTAATCTATATGCTGATGCCCTTTCAAAGCAGAATATGAAATACCTTCAGAAGTAACTGGTATTTTGTCAGGCGCTGCACTGGTTTGAGTAAATAGGAATCCAGCCCAAGTTTGTGTTCTAATTTTCTTTGGCATTCCTGGAACACAGAATGCAGATTATGTAAGTTTTGCACCAACTGTAAGTAGTTTTCCAACAGCATGACTGTGGGCTTGATAATTTTGAAGAGTTCATGTCAAAATGTTGTATGTGTTGGTGCCTGTAACTACTGAAATCTTATAACAACATGTAAAACGATGTAAGAAATGGATCTGCCTTATACACCTTGTGTAAGAGAAACTTGAACACCTGTTTATGTGAGGCTTCCATGCAACAGTAAAGAGAATACGTACAGCAAAACTGTGG
Organism: Pitta sordida; assembly: GCA_013390025.1. Lineage (NCBI taxonomy): Eukaryota > Metazoa > Chordata > Aves > Passeriformes > Pittidae > Pitta > Pitta sordida. The sequence goes on along the minus strand of WEKX01008949.1, from coordinate 19,282 downwards.
GATGTTGAGGAGGATGTTTAGGACAGGTGAGTGTCCCAGGATGACGCCTGTCTTGGTAGAACAAACAGCTCACCTGGAAGAAGGTGCTTTCAGAGCACTGCCTCCACAGGGACTCTGACCGGGGCTTATTCTGGCAGTACTTCTCATACATCTGGAAATCCTCTCTCTGTAAGGAAATCCAAAAGGCAAGTCACACTCATGGACTGAATCCTGCTGGGCAGTCAAATAAGACGAACACCCAAATGGTAATTTTGTTTTTATCTCTGCTGCTAACTTTAATATCTAAGAGTTTTTGTAAAAAAAAAAGCACTGCTGGGAATTGCAGCAGAGTCACAATGGCTGCTCTGCCCCATCTGCTGCTGGCCAGGCACCTTTGTTCCTGGCCTGGCTCTCGGTACTGCAGATCAGGAGATTCTTACTCAACTGGCATAACTGAGATGTTGCAGAGTGTGACAAATCAGGAGAAACATTGGCCTTCGAGTCTGCTTTGTATGTGAAAATGAGTCACCTACCCTGTCCAGGAAACAACATCCCACTCTCTCGGGTGCTCCCAGGCAGTTTTCCAAACTGTGCAGGAAAATTCTGCAAGAGATGGGAGAGGGCACAAAAATGCAGCAATGAGCAAGGTAAGGTTTGGGTATTTCGCCATTACAGGAAATCACTCTGATAAACAGGGGAGCAGAGCAGCATCATACTTGTTGTGGAAGTCGTATATCTCAGGCATGTTTCCGAAGAGGATGTCCTTCCTGTTCCTCAGCACAGGAGGCAGGAGGATGAGCATGGACGGGTTATCCATCTCGGCTCTGTAGCCCTGCAGGATGCAAAAAGGGCTCATCACTCAGCTGGTAAGGCCTTGGCTTGGCATCTCCTCAAAGGCAGATGAAAAGGGGACATGAACAGACTTTCAATATGATCTCTTTTATTTTCTTATTTTTGTCTCTAAATCCCTGTCTTTCAATCCCTGGGCACATGGGGTTGTAATCCAACAGGGAATGGCTTAGGACAGCTCCCGTGGGACTGGCAGCACAGTAGAGATGCTCCCAATTCACCAAAGGCAAATCACCTCCTCCTTACTATGGATATCCCTGACTGTGGGATAGGTCCCAGAGGAATACTCATCTGGGGAGAACAGATCTGCTGCTGTGACCATGGGACACAGCAGTGACAGTGAGTACAGGGTAGGCAGTCACACACAGCCGCACCAGAACCGGTGCAGGAGGTGGTTTGTTACAAAGCAGAGACAACATGAGTTCAAATACTAAAAATCAATGGGCTTTTTGCTCTTGTACAAGACCTGTTGAGTACCAGGGTCTCGCTTTCCTGACTGCCTCAGGAATTTTGTGCTCCATGGCTCCACCTGCCTCTTGAAATCACAGGCTCCCAAAACGGAGATGAGCTGGATGGGAGGGACACCACTGCACTACATATTGTTGAGTGAAACTACGAGAAAATGCAAAGCTCCCCAAAGTAACATCCCATCACTGCCCCAACCCAAAACCACTCAACAGATACGGCAAAAAATCCTAACTGCAGTGAAGGAAGAAGGCATGACCAGAGCTCAGGACCATCACTGCAAAGAGGTCCTCAAGAAGGTCATTAACCATAGCTCAAGCTGGCCTTGCTGGTCACCAAGGACTGCACAGAACTGAGGCCCTTTTTTAATATGAGTAGTAAAAATGTATTCAATATGTACCACTTATCTTCTTTGGCTTTCCAAATTAATCTCTCACACTGACTATGGTTGGAATCAATATTCCTTATACTAAGCAGGCATTTTGTAGTTGATTAAGGACGTAGTAGAAGATAAGTATCTGGAAAATTAGTCATTTGTATTTAAACCCTGCAAGAAGGCTCCCTCTTTAAAGGAAATACTATTTGCAGAAAACTGAAGTCTATCTGTCCATTTTTCTCTATCTAGACCTGACATGCACAGTAATAAATTTGTGTAACTGCCAACTGCTTCATCACAGAGAGTGTGGTTTAACAAAAATCCCAATCAGTGCAATGCAATTATGTGTAACTACCTGCAGTCTGGGAGATTTATATCCTGCTTGCTCCTGGGTGAGAGAAATTCAAGGAGGGGGAGCTATTTAACAGCCAACTTGTTTTGGCCATCAGCAAGAGTTATTTTGGAATAAGGCAGAAGTGCCTAAAATGGCAGGATGAGAAATTATAATCTGCTTTCTAAATAGATGTGTTTTTATGTGGTCACAATCTCCATGGTATTGAGACAGAATTCTCTCAAGGGTAAGACACAAGCTTCTTTCTTTTCTTTCCTAAAGCTAAAAGAAATTAGGGAACAGTTAAAAGAAACAGCTTTTTGTACATTTTTCCAGGCATTGCTAAGACTAATTACCAGTACTCCTGTGTACAAACAGAAGGCTTCTCCCTCATTCTAGATGAAAAGCTTATCCTGGCACCAACTGTTCCTGCAGATGTCTCCAACAAAGAAAACCTAGGGAGAAAACTTGAACATTTATGACTAGCTTGGGACCTGACAGTCTGGTAGAAACCTGCCCCATCACATAGTTGCTTAGTTTGACAGAATGGCAGGTGCTCTTCTGCACAAGCCACTGGGGAACCATAAAGAACAACCTGGAGAAGTCACTCACCGTCAAAACCGTAAAGAGTTCCTCTACATACACTCTCTCAGTTTCTATAAGCTCATTTATGACATGGCTAAAATAAAGAAAAAAATAGAAGCATATTATTTTTATGTCTATAAAATACCAACAGGCAAACAGTGCAGTTCAAGGAGCCCAGAACATGACGTGACCTCATTAACAACCAACAGATAAAAGCACAAGAGATGACACCCACATCAGGTTGGAGGAACACAGGGGTGGAACTAGGGCTGGCCAGAAATAAACATCATTTTGAGGGATGTCAGTGGGGTGAAAGCTTACCCTTTCAGTATATCTAAGCTGTCATCACTGTCTGAAATAAAATACTGCAAGGAATTCCGTTTTTCCTGATAATCGTGCATTACTTCGATCTGGAAGAGAAATGGGACGCACTGGGAAGAGCTGCAGGAAAGGCACTCGAGGGGCAGGAGGAGCCCAGCCCCTAATGTCAGCACAGGGACTCTTTGGGGAAGGATGAAATATGCTTCAAGAAATCCCCATGTAGGAAACCTTAAAAGGGCATAGCATTTAATGGGTAGCCAGATATTCCCAGAAATTACTCTGCTACATAAAATCTGACAATACTGGTAACATAATTTATTAGCGCAGAAACCAGAGAACAGTTTCCACAGGGGAAATATCTGTGGAAAGGGAGATTTTCTAATATGCATCTCTGTTATGGAAAGAACAGGTTCAGGGAATAACACACAGTAAATCAATAACTGTGACTTGGAAAATCAATCCAAGAGAGACTCCGGGTGTTGGACTAATCCAACAAAACCACATGGAAGGTTTGGGTTTGTTTGATTTTTTTAAAATCAATTTTTTTAAAGAAAGAAAAGAGGAAAAATAAAGAAAATAAAAAGAGCATCTCCAAATCCAAAGTACAATCAATTTTTAGAGGATATTCTGTTTTTCAGTGTTTTCAGTGTATAAAACTCATTCAGATTTCATGAATAATTTTTACCTTGCGAGAACTTGGAGTTTTTCTTGACGTTTTCTTCCCAGGGAGAGAGAGATCAAATGAAAATTTCAAACTGGAATTAAAATCCACACCTTGGGTAGAAAAAAACCCATAATTACAAAATGCACATCTATAGTGAAGGAGATGGTTCATACAGAAACCAATAAGTCACAAAGAAAAATGGGGTATGTTTTAAGGATAAACAATTAGTTAGCTAATACTATTGATAACAAACTGACAAAATAAAGGGCATTTACCCCGAACAATACTACGTAATACTGAATGGTACAAGGTCTTAAAAGCCATAAAGTAAAAAGTAATCAGAAAAAACCAAAATATCCATTAAATGAACACAATAATTAAAACCTATAAAGTCTCTGAAGCCTAAGCAAATGATAAAAAGAAAACCAGTAAGAGCAAACCAACTCCAAAAAGGAACATCACATACTGAGATACTGTTTTAAAGTCCTTTTATGAAGGTAGGGCAAGACATTCAGCTGGAATAAACTAGAATAAATCTCCACCTTGAATTAATTTATTGATATTGTCAGTAAAAAATTACAAATTGTAATACCCTGGGCTAGAGAGGCAAACTGGAAGCTTAAAAATAAAACATCAATATCTTCAATTAGTTATATGGTATCATTCAAATACTTCATAGGCAGGGTCTGGACCTGCTGGAGCAAGTCCAGAGGAGGCTATGAAGATGTTCTGAGAGCTGAAGCAGCTCTGCTATGGAGACAGGCTGAGAAAGCTGGGGTTGTTCAGCCTGGAGAGGAGAAGTCTCTGGGGAAACCCTAGAGCTCCTTCCAGTGCCTAAAGGGGCTTCAAGAGAGCTGGAGAGGGACTTTGGATAAGGGCTTTGAGTGACAGGACAAGGGGGAATGGTTTTAAACTGAGAGAGGGCAAGTTTAGATTAGGTATTAGAAAGAAATTCTTGACTGCCAGGATGGTGAGGCCGTGGCATAGGTTGGACAGAGAAGCTGTGAATGCACCGTGGCTTGAAGTGCTCAAGGCCAGGTTGGATGGGGCTGTGAGCAACCTGGTCTAGTGGAAGGAGTCCCTGCCTATGGCAGGGGGTTTGGAACTGGATGATCTTTAAGGTCCCTTCCAATGCAAACCATTCTATGACTCTAAAATGCAGCAATTCTTCACCGAGAGGGTCTTTTCCATCACAGACAGGAAGACCCAAAAGAAGTGAGGACTTGCCAGTAGTCCTGCTCAGAGTCTGCCACTGGGAGGAGGGGAACATGGATATGAAGCCAGATGGGAGAGGGACACCAGCTTCCCTTGCAAGAGTGACTTTACTCCAGCACTTGGGCTCTGAGACAGCCTGCTGTACCACTTCCACGCATCTCACTACACTTTATGGCTCATAACAGCATAGGTTTACTCCTTTTCTCACACCAAAAAATGTTTTAGCAATTAGAACCCCATTTTTCAGACAGGCTTCAAATCCAGGGCAAAGATAAAAGAGGAAGCATCTGTCCTCAGACAGAAAAAGAAGGGGGGAAGGACTGAAATAAAAGAAAGAAAAAGAAGACAAAAGTGATGCGCCCAGAGTTGGTTTGGTTTCAATCCACACAATAAAACTCATCCATCTCAAAGCACTCCCAGTGGAGCCCAGCATGTGCCTTTGACACTGCACATCATGCCAGCAGGCCTGCAGCTTTTTGATGTTTGGTATCAAACAGGGGCCTCATTAAAAAGCTGTCTTGGCATGATCTATCCAAAGCTGATCCTTTTGTCTTTCCCTGCTTCCTGGCTATGCTCATTCCAACACACTTGATCATCACTTTCAGGAAGAGTATTAATGGAGGATACCTCTGCTTTGCAGCTGAGTGCCTTTGCTAGAAAAATGTGTATTCCAGAAAGGCACGGAATTAGTCCAGCTGAGTGATGATGGTCTCACAACATCCCACAGGGGTGCCCATCCACTTAGCCAACTCTTTAAGACAATAATTTGTCCTTAACCCTTTCCTCCTTATAGAAAGCCGGGAAAGCTGAGTTAGGTAAAGTGGGCAATGCTCTAATTTAAAGAGCTTTTTTTTCCTGGTTGAGGAAAGGGCTTCAGAAGGCAGTGTGGACCAGAGAATGTGGCATCAGCCTGGAAAGAGGAAATCGGGGATTCATGTGCTGCACTGGCCTGCATCTTGAGTAGCTTAATTCCCCCTACTGCACCTAGCTTGATTCCCATTCCTTCACTAGCTTGGCTATTTACATTAGTCATTCCCTGAAAAGAAACTGCTTTTACTGTTGTATGATGCCTGCTACAACTCACCATTACCAATATTTGTTAACTCATCATAAAAATTGTGTGTTAAAACACAAATGTTCAATTACTTTTATGTAATGAGATCACTGAATTTAATATTCCCACATAACTTAGCATGCCCCTGGTTTAAAATACATGAACGTTGCTTTGGAATCTCTTTTAATTCTGCCTGATACATACAGGGCTGCCAAGGATGAAAGTTTTAATGTTATCATTTAAAGCTAACATGGTGCCACATCCCATTACCAAAATTAGAGCAGAACATTCAGTGACCTTGGTTCAATGAGAATTTGTACCTTTATGGGCATTAATTATTCCACAATTGGGATTTACGGAAGATACCCTCAAGGAATCAAAGGGAGTTAAGCATCCAGCTCATTTCTGTTCATGAGATTTGAGCTCTTCATTTCTCCAAGCTCTTTTTCAAACATCAGTCTAACTTTATGCCAGTTCCAGTTCATGACAGCCACAGAGAACAGGCTTGCTAATAAATTTATAAACCTTGCCCTTTTTTCCAGCCCAGCAGGATGCTAGTAAAGAGAACTGGAGGTATGCACTACTTACAGTTCTTTTTATAATGAGTAGGAAGTCAAAATAAATACCAAGCAACCAGTTCCATTCTTCACACAGGTATTGGAGGATAGACACAAAAATTGAAAGGTAAAAAATCATCTGATATATATTTAACACTATACAACAACTCTGTATCTGACAGTCAGGTTTAATTGGTTTCTCAAAACCATCCTGAGTCTTACTCTTCCTGTCTCAAAGCTAAACTATAGCTCAAAATATCATAAACTCAAAATATTTTACCATGTTTAGGAGAGAATAATGGTGATTTTGATCTCGGTGGATTTTCTGGCCGAGGAGCTACTAATTGGACTGGCCGCACTTGTTTATCCAACAGCTTCTTGAAGCAAGACTGACGATTCTCAAACATGCTCCGAACGTTTTCGAGTTTGACCTGCACTGACTGGATCTGGCACTGCAGAGAGTGAAAACGACTCCTGTGATCAAATAACCACCATTATTTTGCACTTTGACCCAAAACAGAGGACTGCAAAAGTGACAACACTGTATCACAGTTCAACTGTGCTTTTCGCTGGTGCAACAAGGAACATGAGGGGTTTCTTACCTTCAATTCAGATGTTAAGACTGACTCAAAATCATATTGTAGGGCTTGGGGATCATAGTTTAAGTAGTCTGAAGAGTTTTCAAGAAATCTTTCTATGTCCTGAAGAGCTTTCTGAGCACCTTCTTTAGACTGGCATTTATCCATTTGCTGGTTGGCGAGCAGGTAGGCACCTTCGTCACAGCACTGCAGAGCCTGGTAACAGCAAAGGGCAAGCACAGGTAGCAACAGCATCAGTGGTACCTCTACTACACCTAAGTTCCCATGAGGAATACAATTTACCAGGTCTGCATGGAGCTGAAAAGCACTCCTAAAGACCTCAGCAGTTATTGCATTCTGATTAGAAAGTAGAAAGGCTCCATTTTCTCTTGAAGATGCCTACAGTCCTCAACATACCCAGGCAAGTTGTGCTCCAACTAGTTCCTCGATAAAACAAGGAGCGAATCCCAGAATCACTAAGGTTGGAAAAGACCATAAAGATCATCGTGTCCAACCTATCACCTGTTACCTAATGTGTTGCTCACACACCGTGGGCGTCTACAGGCATGAGAAGATCAACAGAGAACCTCTAGTGCTGTGAACAGGAAGGGAGATCATGGAGAGCAGTACCATGCTGTGCTCCATCAAAGCCCACAGGCTAGATGGCACTAACCAGGCACTAACCAGGACTGCAAGGAGCCCCGGAGAGGCCACTGCCCCACAGGTGACAGCCTGTCGAGGAGCCATCCATCCCCACAGGTTAGTCTAACACCAAAGTGGAGCACACAGAGAGAAAAATCAAGTTCCCCAGTTTCCCAAAAACTGTGAAAGGAAACAGTGTCAAACTTTGCTGCTTTTCCTAAATGGCCTCAAGCATATTACAGCCGTGTGCCTTCTGGCCTAATTAGCGTGAATTTCCCTAAATGAGTATTTGATGCTGATTAAGATATCAAAGAGTGTTGGAGCCACATGACTCCACTTCCATGCTAGCACACAGCAGCTGCGCCTATCTACCAATCTGTCACCTTATTTTACACTCATCTATGTTCGTTCTTAATAAAACACTTGGGAAAAAAGGGCTGAAGTTTATGCGAAAGCATTACCTCTGTTGCACTGGGTATGAAAACCTCCAAAGTCAATTAATACATGGACGCAGCACAAAAGCACAGCCAAGAGCAGCAGCAGAACTTTGGTGTTCTGAATTGCCCACTGGAGTTGCCCATCCCTTTCTGCTGACTTCACAGCACCAGCAGATATCTCTTTGCTAATTTCCCCAGCTAAGTGACAAGTGAGACACTCCTCCAGCCTCTGGGGAGCACTTTCCTACCATTAAATGCTGAAGCAAAGCTGCAAATTTCAAATGCTTCCAGCTAAGAAGTAGAGAGGCTAACTCTGCTTCTCAGAGCACCGTGTCTCTGAACTCTACCTGCTGAAGGCGAGTATGAAGATCCAAGGTCTTCTGCAGTCGCATCTGCTTCCTTTTGATCTCATCAGACAAGACATCAGAATGGTGCCGCAGCTCATTGCATTGCTGGCAGATTAAGTTGAGTGCATAGTGATGATTTGCTGCTAGCTGGTGTCCATGCAGTATCACCACCTGAGCCTTCCCTATCAGATCCTTCAGTGAAAGGAAGAGAAAGGAATGCACGCTTACTGAAATAATTTCAAAATATCTACAGAAAATGACATGCACTTGCTTGTCTTACCAGATTTCAGGCACACATGGAGGTGACTGCCATTAGGAGTAGCCAGATAAAATGGCACCCATCATCTAGGAAAAATCCCTTTTGCTGTCCATAAAGAGGACAAAGAAGAAAACAGTATTTCACCACTATAGCAATGTTGTCAGTTCCTGATGGCAATGTATCATTGCTGTCTCCAAGAACTGCATCGTAAATAAAATGCAGCTGATGTTCAGTTTATGCAAACTGTGCCCATAAGCATTAAAGGGAATTGCAGCAGTTAAGCTTTATGGTGAAAGAAACAGGCCCTTTAGAGTAAAGCTTGATGCAAAGAACACACACCTTCCAATTGGCCAAGAAGCTTTAGAGCTTTCCTTAAAGACTCCTTTTTTCTCAGTGTCCAGATCTGTCAGGATTTCTCTGCTGACCCTGGTCCATGTGCCAAAGCCATCCCTTTACAAAAGTCACATCCTCAGTTTGGCTCCTGTGAATCATCTCTTTTCACTCTTCTTTCCCCTACAATTCTTAGTCTTCACCCATATGTTATATTCAAGTCACAGACATGACAGGATAACTTTTTTTGCCTCTCCGTGTGCCTGGTAACAAGTCTCTGCCTATTAGCACTGCTAAAGCACTTAAAATATAAATAATTCTTCTTCCAGCTCATTAAATCCCACGCCTCCCCCATGTTCAGACATTTATCTGTTCTGGATTTTCATGGTGGCTCAGCAATTTATTTTAACTATGATAATTAAATACCCTGTTTCTGGCTTTCAGAGTGATCACAGCGTTGCTGCACAGAGCAGACATGAAATCGATTCTTTTGTGCAGCCACTCACAAACAAATTACACCAGAGCCTGGTAATTTCAGAAAACACCTTCTGCCACAAACACAGAATGTGGCTCTTGTGTTTCATTAGTGACTTTTTCTGTGCAAGATTATCTCACCTGAGCCATACCATCGAAATGATCCAAGTCCTTGAGTCTCTGCTTCACTTGGGAGACACTGTCACCAGTGTCAGGCAGCTCTGCTTGCTGACCCTTTAAAAATTCAATGGCATTCTTGACCTAGACACAAAGAAGAAGATTGCTGCAAAAGGATACAAAGCACAGGCAGAAGATCATTCTGGGACCAAAATGAATCACACTAAGAATTCTAAATCCAATAATAAAACTAGTGTTCAAGAACTAATTTCTTGATGCAAAGATGCTTCTATCAGCAAAATCCATGCAACTGAAGGGCAGGGATACCTAAATTAGCTCTGAATGAGGAAGAACAGTGGTCTCCCCAAGCTAGCTAGTCCTGCCGGAGTAAAGGAACACAGCATAAATTAAACACTTTAAAAATAAAAAATACAAAACTTCTCTCTCTTCCTTTTCATCACCTCCAACTCCCCTTCCACCAAAGGAAGTACTTCTGATCCTACCTCTTGAAAACTCTGCTCAAACTTCCACAGTTGTAAATATTGCTCCATTTTTAACTGGTGTTTTTCCCAGAAGCCATCAAAAGCAGTCTCCATCTCACGCAGCTGACCAAGTAACCTTGAGCAGAGAAAAAGGACAGGATTGGAACAACTTGTAAACAGAGAACAGGCAGAGATTGACAAGCTCCAGAGATCACCTATTCAGGTGTTCTGGGCCCAAGGTCTCAGAAGAAATCAACAGAGATGTATATATGACTCGAGAAGATCTGGAAGAGATTTTTAATATCATCACTGCAGATGACAGCAGCTGTGAAGCAGTTCTTGCTATCTCCGCTTATCTGAGCAATGGGAGAACTCTGCATCTGCTCCACAGTCTCAAGGAAACAGTGGGGATGAAAATTAGAGCAGGTCAAAATCAACTGATAGAAGCTACCCAGCAAATTAATGGGATTGGAGCAAAATTCTGGTATCTTTGTCTTTGATAGGTGACCTAAACAACACATCTATACCTAAATAGCTTGAGTGTTTCCACTGAAAAATCAAGGAAATCAGAAGCATAGTGCACTCACCGATTCACAGTCTCCCAGTCCCCGGGCCTCTGCTGCTGGTCCTGATTGCATTCCTCGGAGTCCGGCTCTTCAAAACTGCTCAACAGCAAGTTTCCCTCTTTTGTGACTGCTGTAATATCCTCCTGTATAACACAAAACATTTCTAATTTAGGCTTAACTTATCCTTACCTTACTCATTTCGTGTTTCTCCTGCCACATCCAGAAGACTCAGAAGGGAAAAGGAATTATGAAGCATCCTTTAGACTGCAGGTGGCTGTTATTTCATCCTCATATATCACTTTCCAGGGCCCTGCATTCCTCTTTTGATTCAGAGCTGTTCACTATCCATACAGCAAAGTAGCCTGACTGTCAAACAGGTGTTAACTTGACTTTTTCCCATTCAGTATATCAGAGAGGTTAATTTCTTAGTTACTCTGTTTCATTAATTTCTGTCATTTTATCACTGCGCTTGCAACCAGCTTCTGTTCAGCATCACAGCTACACAATTTATTCTGATCAACTCATTATTTTAATTCAGGAATCAGCTGTACCAATCTTGAGGTTGTCATGAGAGAGATGAGGATCCCTTTTCTTGCTGTCACCACAATCTGTGCACAGTTTCTCATCTGCTTTCATCTTTCATGGTCTTAAAAGGAACAAAAGAAAAAAAGCTAATGGACCTCATTTCAGTCAAAAGCCAATGAGTGGTTTTGATATTTTAAATTAATAGATGAGGAATTAAAAGCAAGAGCTGCCTTGTACTGAGTGCTGCTGTGCTTTATATGCAAATGAAAACACATGACGTGTTTTATTTCTCCACAGAGGCAAGTGTGTATTACTGGCTGGTTTATACACAGAAATACATCATGCAAGCATGAAGCTTAAGTCATATTGCAATAGATGTAGCTGTTGGTTTGTACTACTCCCCTCATTGTCCAAGACGAAATAAAGGCCCACTGGCAGTATCTACAGTGATATTTTCTATACATGCACACATACATTTCTGCCTACACACAACTCACTTTGGATGTCATTTTCAGTATTTCTTGCAGCTTTCTGGGAACTCGTTGCCAGGTGAATGACAAATGATTATTAATTTAAGCAGATACACTTCTTTGACTTCAGTAAATAAAATATGTCACAAAGTAAAGGAGCTCATTCTTCATCCACACAGAACAACTACTAACACAGGAATCACTTTTGCAATGAGGGTTTGGGGACACGCCTGTACTGCTCCCTGAAAAATGCAGAAGCACCAAAGACAACAGTTGATAAAGCAGCAGCTGGTTGCACTCCATAGACTCCTATAACAATATTAATCACCATCACAAATAGTTCAAAAAAAAATTAAAATATTAAAGAAACAAGTGTTGTTTTAAGATAAAACCCGAAGGCTCACATGAAGATAGGGATTACATCTTGAATGATCTGTACCATGCCCTCACACAAAATCTTCACTCTGGATGCTCTTTAGCACAGTTCCCTTAAGTCTTCTCAGGGAAGCTGCATCTAGTAGGGGGACCTTGGGACAAACCATCCCTTCAGACCTGCTGATGAACTTTGTGTGCAGCTTTCTCCAGCCATGAGGGTGAAGCAGGGGGAATCTCAACTGAGGGCNTCAGACCTGCTGATGAACTTTGTGTGCAACCTTCTCCAGGCATGAGGGTGAATCTCAACTGAGGGTACAAACCTGCAGGTGACAAAGCCTCACACCTCCCTCCTGGCTGCGAAATATGTTAAACCTACAGGAGGAGCAGGATCCAGACACTGGCTGCTGCAGCCAGCAAGGAGGCGGCGGCAGCTGAGACAGTTTGCTGGATGCTGGCAGGGTAATTTGCTTGAGTGGATGGCAAATGCATGGGTAACACACAGAAAGTCACACCGTGTTCTGTTTTGTCTGTCAACATGTACACATGCATGGGAGGAAAGGCGGAGTAGGCACCAAACGAACAGGCAAACACCAGAAATCCCAATTTGCTGCGCAAACAGTGGAGTTGCTGATGAGACATACCTTGAGCTGGTAGTACTTCTCCGTTCTCAGGGCCAGGATGTGCTCGATCGAGTACATGTCATCTGGTAGCTCAGTTTCTGCCAGCTCCGTGCCGAAGGATTGCAACATCTGGGCAATTTCCTTCACGGTTAGAGCAAAACTTTCTATTGCCTGGTGGGAGATGATAATTGCAATCAGCTTAGGATTCAGGATACATTCCCACAGCTCACTAAGAGTGTGTGAAGAGCCAAGGCTACCATGTGCAAGGGAGCCCAACAGCTTGCTTGAAGAGATGTGGGTGGGATGTCCACTGCAGATGGAATGGACATCCCACACTTGGCCAGGTGGCTTTTACTGCAGACTGAATCCACAAGATTTGATGGAGCAGAGATGCCTCATGCTTTGCTTCCTGCTGTTCTTGTACACTCTGAGACTGCTACTACCACATACTGGAGGTCTATAGCACAAGCCATCATAGGATCCACCTCAGATATCCATGTGATTCCTCTCCTATTATTCTGCTCCAGTTAACTCACCACCCAGTGGGGTTTTGCCATTGTATTTGGTTTCTTGTTGATGGATGTTTCCATCTTTGCAAGCCCAAACAGTGGGTTATGAGGCAGTCTGGCACTACGACTACCTCATCTGCAACTTCAGCAAGAGGACAAGGGAGCCATCTAAGCAGTGTGAGAGAGAAACTGGAGACTGTGGGATTGAAATGAGTGCTCTTGGTAACTCTGCAGCACACCCCAGCCAGTCAGTGGGAGTTCTGGACACCAGATGGCTCCCACACCACTGGACAAGGTGAAGGTCTCAAGCCTGGCTCACAGCTCCAGCTCAGATTTTGAGAAGGGGGTAATCTTAGAATCACAGAACCATTTAGGTTGGAAATAAAATCAAATGTAAATGATTGCAGATATATCTTCTTTAAACAGCATGCATTTTTCCAAATTTTAGGACATATTTCACAAGCACACTATAAGGGAATTTTGAGAGAGGTTTTTCAGATGACACATCTACCATAGGCAGCTATGGTGTAGAAACTATGTTTTTCTTGCATTATCATGTTTTGTCATTCATTTTGTCATTTCTGCCTCCAAGTGTGAGAATCATGCCATTATCACTTTAACACATCTTGAAAAAGAACAAAACCAAGAGCAAGAAACTTTTAAAAATCATTAACTTGGCAGTGCCTCACTGCAAACTGTCAAAAAGTTAATGGCACAAGCAATAGCTCGAGTTATTCCAGCTACAGTCTTGTGATTTGGGCTTTATAATGAGCTCCACATCTGCTGATGTGGATGATGCTGCAGGACAAGGGGCAGCAGATGTCTGGTACATTTTCCATTAGTGCTTTGTTTTGTTGGGAAGGTAATTGGGAATCCAATCTGCCATTCATGTGGGAGAAAACATTCCAGGGAAAACCAAGAGTGCACAGGAAGCACAGAAACACATGGCAAGTCACAGCTCAGGGAATAAAATGCCTGATTGCTGGTGATATTACAGGAAAATTCTGGCAAATAAAAAAAAAAAGGAAATTTTCTGAATCCTCGGCATCTGGTCAGTATGCAGAAAGCAGTCTCATTGCCCTAGTTGCCAAACAGAGGTCTGATATTAATCACATGAAGCAACCATTATTAAAAAAAAGAAAAAAAAAAAGTCTGTTCAGTATCTCCCATTAAGGGAATTTTAATAAAGATTTACAAAAATCATCTGGGAGCAGTTTCAAAAGGAGCCTGAGGGAGTTAATCAACCAGTCCCCTTGTAAACCCATCACGTGCCTAATGCCACTTGGCTCCTTTGCATATCTGATCCAGGAGTTAGAGTTGGCTTTGGGGGTTCCTTTCACTGATCCACTGCTCATTGCCTTACAGAAAACATTCCTCAATCAATCCCAAACACCCAAGAGCTCAGTGCTGGGCCCTGGTACGTACAGTCCTGAAGATGACCCACTCGCTGTGGCAGTACTCCAGGGTGCCCCCAAACTCGGGAGTTAATTGCTGCTCATCAATGTACGTCAGCAGGTCGCTCACTGAGCTCAGCATAACAACCTGCAGACAAAGCAACACCATTAGCTGGGTGATCACAGCTTCTATCCAAGTCATACACAGGTCAAGCCTACATATCTTTTATGCATCTAAAAATTGTGTTCGTTCTAAATATTGCTACAGAACATGGCTTTCTTCTTTGGTTTATGGCTTAACGTGGCTATTATTTGGTGTACTTGACCATTTCTGTAAGCCTTCCCTGAGCTCCTTCTTCCTTAGATGCAAAGCACGGCGAGATGTTGCAGTATCTGACTGCAGAACACCCCAGCTCTCCCAGTCCCCATAGCAGAGGTGCTCCAGCCCTTGGAGTATCTTCGTGGCCTCCTCTGGACTCACTCCAGTATGTCCATGTCCTTCTTATGCTGGGGGCACCAATAGAGTGGGACACTGTCATTCCCTGACCTGAGCTGCACAGGCAGGCCCCAGTCATGCACAAGCACAACAATTCTGCACATCCGTACCGGTAACTTAAGTAGAAAATCTTCTTGACTGAACCGAAATCCAATGTCAGTGAAGGTGCGCTGGAAAAACCCCGTGGGACGAAGAACCATCACTAAGTGCAAGTTCCCTGGGAAAGATGCCTGTAAGGAAACAGATGACAATCACCTTGGGGACGTGGCAGGTCCAACAACAGCTTTCAAGTGCATTGAAAAGAGGGGACTTGAGAATTTTAGGTTTGCTGTGTTTTGGGGGGATGTTTTTGATTGCTCCTCATGGCATCTCCATATTTTAGAAACATGAAGGAGACACTGTATGTAATTTAGAGACACAGTATCTGACTAAGGGAGGGTTTTCCAGCCCCACTTCCCCTGGAGCAGGCAGAAGTTCAGCCATGCACCTTGGAGGGAAATGTAATACAAACTTTCATAACACATATACTGTTCATCATTGTAACTTGGGGAGTGAAATTACAATTTAAGAGGGAACAGCAGGCTGGAACATTGAGAGGAATGACAGATTGAGAAAGCAAGATTTATTGCCAAACTTGCTAATCATCCCATAACTGCATTAAGCACACTCGTCTTGTCCTTGGTAATTACCAGGCAACATTTAATTTGTGGCAAGAATTTGGAATTTCCTGTCTATGCTGCTGGAGCCTCTTTCCAAGCATATGGTTGGCAGGTGCATTTTTAAATAGATCTGTGAAAAGAGCGCTTGAGAATGAAAAAGAATTTTTAAGAAAGTAAGAGTGGCATCATTAAATTATGGATAAGCGCATGATGCGAAGACTTGAGTTAATTAAGACATGATTTACTCTGGGATCCTGCCAGGCCAGGTTATATTTCTCCACATATTCCTCCTTATATTATCTTCCTCCAAGAAACATGATACTAGTATCGATACCAAGGGTGAGAATAATGAACATACTTAAGTTCTTTACACTGCAGGGCACTTAATCTGTGCCTTCAAAACAAAGATCACTCCCATAAACATGCATTAGTGTTGTCCAAAACAGCCATGATTTACAGTTGAGATCTGACACCCATGAATGGCACTGTCATTCATTTGCTATGTTTTCTTCGGTAGGAAGGGTCAGGTTGTGGCTTCTACTGCCCACAACTCCACTTAGAAATGGACAGTGACTTTCAGTATCATATAAGCCATATAAATTCCATATATTGATCTGCTGTTATTTTAAGTAGGAGCAGAAAAAGAAAATAAATGAATGTGAATGAAAGGCCAAATTCATACCTTTTGGAAGTCAACAAGAATGGTGCCAGGGACAAGGATTTGGCATTACAAACAACAGCAAACCATTAAATAACAGAGACATTTGTGCTGGCTCCAGGCCCTGGGTGCTGTGCTCCTGCTACACAGCACCCGGGTAGCACATAACATCTCCAAAAGGTCTGCTGTCCCCAGGCATACAGGGATGGCTACAGCCATGGGAGACTCAAGGAACCAACTTTCAAACCCATGACCTTCCATCCCCATCCCCATCCCCTGTAAATGGCCCAAAGGTCTCAACCTGGCCATGGAGTCACCAGACCTTTGCAGTTCTGAGGCAGAGCTTGCCCATGGAAGTGTGGGTGAGAGGCTGCAGAACAGCCAGGTTCAGCTCCCTGCTTCAGTGCCTGTTTAACTACCTCTACAAGGAACCTCATCTCTCCTGCAAGACAACCCCAAGAAGGCCCACCAACAGCCCAGATAAAAGATGCAGCTCAAGATTTTTGTCTTGATCTTCCCATATTACTAGAAAAAAAAAATCATCCACAGACTACTGGATATCTCAGAGATGCTGGAGTGGTTCCTCACTTAGAGAAGAATCTCTGTCAGGGATGCAGCAACCTTCACTGAGGAAAGCACCACCAGAACTGGCACAGGTTTGTAGACGATGCTGTAAATTCTCAGGTCATTCAAAATGTCTAATATTTCACTGGAAAGTCTTTGGCAAGCTCGACACTCACCCTCCAGCATGTCCCACAGAAGCTGGCTGCCTCTCCCACCTCACTCTACTGGCTCTCCATTGGACCTGGTAAATGATCCCATTGTTCTTTCTAGGCCTGTTGGCTGACCTGGTTAGTCCTTGGCACTTTCATGCTCTGGCACGTCCCATGCCACTAGGACATCCCATGAAGAGACCTGTCAGTGTGCATTCATGGCCATGTAGTGCCTGTCCCTGCAGAGCTGTGGGTACATCGTGTTATACCCTCATGCCCGTCTTTATATCCATGTTTGCCTCATTTTACAACCTTGTAATTTCCCAGTGAGCAGACAGGACAACAGCAGAATCCCCCAGTAAAGTTTCAAAGATCTCACCAAGGACCCACCACAAACTGCAGACCTCAAAGGGTAGGATGCTGTGGCTCCAAGATGGGCCCTGAACCCCTGCCATTAATGGCTCAAACTGATTGAACCAGCGCCTAGTGAGGGCAGTGGTCTTACAGTGTTTTAAAGGATCTCAGAGGACGTAATTTTAGGTCCTTCTGCATGGTTATGAGTTCATTGTATGTGAATGCAACGGTGAAGTTCCACAGAACTTTGGGAACAGCAATAGGGCATGAAACACCTGTCTGAGAGAAAAGATGCCCTTGGACACCTTTGATTTCATGGATGCAGGATGCCAACACATTCCACCTGGGTTTCCAAGACAGGTGATTTGATTTCCATTCAGTTTAGAAAGCATTTGGGGATTTTTCAGCTGATCTTTTATGTATAGGATCAAGGTCAGCACTTAAGAGTAGCTACAAAACAAGAAACACAGCTTTGCAAATGATACTTGATGTATTTCAAACATGGAGAAAATGAACTAACCAAAAAATAAGCTTGCAGAAAGACAGACAAACCAAGTCATGTCCTGTCACCTCTTAGAGACTTAGGGGAAAGGATGAAATGTGAAAAAAAAATACATAAACCAAAAATTCCTTGGATATAACATTCCTGGAGGGATTGTATTTTTAATCACTGGGATATTTTTAATCATTTCTACAATTCTAGTTTTGTCAGTACGGAGGCATAGATAAGTTTCCTGCAAACTGAGCTCTAATGCTGTGAAGATATTGCTGCAAAAAAACCCTTTCCCAAAATATATTCAAGAAAGAAAAGACAAAAGTGTTCTTAATCTTGCCTTATACTTTATCTTACAATTTATAACACTGCAAAGAATCTTGTGCATTTGATAAACTTGGACTTATGTAACAGAACACCTAAAGAACCTTCTGAAGCCTTTGCCCTCTGCTACTCCTCTGCAGCATATCAGGAAAGGCAGAAAAGTGCCGGCGCAATTCCACTAAATCAGACAGTTGGCAACATTTCACTGATGTTAACTATCTCACTGACAAAAGCCCATGCTCAGAATATCCTTCCCCTTCCGAGGACACAGACAGGTGTACCTTAAGGCCCCAGTTCAGCAACTTTTTTAAATGCACACTTAACTATAAGCACATAGAAATCCCTGATTTAATCGATAGGGACAAACTGGGCTAATAAAGCACAAGAAAGAACGTGCATTCACAGCACCAAAATTTTTGCCTCCTCAGTGATATCTCATCCTGACACATTTAGTGTGATTTTTCCCGCCCCCAATTTTAGGAATTCAGTTTTCGGAGAATATTCTTCCCTTCAGGTCACTGGGGCATCCATGAGGTTGGTAATCAATAAACATAAAGGAAAAGTGTTATTTGCCCGTAAGTTTGTTTCTGAGCACTAGAGACTGAGGCCAGCGGTCCTTTGCAGGTGCTGAGGTTAATGACTTTCTGCTGTCCCTTAAAGGAAAACTCATGCAACAAAATGCCCGGTACCGCTGATTTGAGGCTTCAACTTCCCCTAGAGCCAGAATGAAACTCCCAAGTGTTCTGCATCTTTATGTCAGCCAGCTGCATAATTAACCCCCCCAAAGATGATGCTGCCGGGGACACACACCCCACCCAAGGCCCCCTCCCTACCAGAGGCTTTCCCTTCCTGTCGGAGCAATGATCGAGCCTTTCCCCGCGGTTGGAGGGCGCCGGGAGCATCACTGCGGGGCAGTGGTACCCAGCGCCCGGCTGCTGCCGCACGGAAGATGCTGCTAAAATTCCCTCCCGCACCGCTCGATTCCAACCGCTCCGGTCAATGTTCCCGCTCCCTCCATGCTCCCCCCGGTCCAAAGAGGTCCCTGCCCGCCGCGGTGCGGCCCC